>JAAGEH010000126.1:1106761-1250923 GCA_011751065.1 Lasiurus cinereus | reverse complement strand
CCTCCACCTCCTCCACCTGCTCCCACAGCTCCTCCACCTCCTCCACCTGCTCCCACAGCTCCTCCACCGGCCCCCACAGCTACTTCACCTCCTCCACCTGCTCCTACAGCCCGTGGGCCCTTCTCCAAGGAGTAAAACTCCGCAGAGAAGCGGTGCTGCTCCCGCACACCCTCCAACGCTCACAGCCAATATGGCTGCAGAACACATGACTCGGGCCGCCAGATTTCCGGTCCTGCGGGCCACGTGTGAAAGCCAAGGGAGTGGAAAGCTTTGTTAACGTTCCTCGTTGCCTTCGCTCTTAATGGGCCCCACAGATGGAAGCATCAGAAGAAAACGGGCATTCGCAACGAGAAGACTTCATGTGAATGCCCAGGCATGGGGGACTAGAAGGGATGTCTTATGTTCAGGCCCTTTAAGAAGACGGGTTTTAATAGACGTGCCCCGTCCTTTAAACCGAAACTCGGGGTTATACTTTCTTGATGCCCCATCTCACAAGATTGTGATTCGCTTACCATCGTTACTCACTGTTCATTTCTAATGAGGACCCTTCACCGCATCGGCTACCATGTCCAGTGTTTGCTCACTCGTCTGAATGTGTAGCTGGTGCTCCAGCCTCGGCAGCGTGTGCTGGGAGTGTTTAGCCAGGGGGCACCCAGAAATACTCGGACATTACCGAGGTCGAGTGAAGCGGGCTTGACTTAGGTGTTGGCGTAACTCAAAGTTGATATTTCAAAACTGGAGAGGGGGGGACGGGAGGAACTTAAGAGCCTTGAATGCAAGTTGCAAGCTGGCAGCCCTCCTCCTGTTAGGCTAAGTCAAGAGCACGTGACACGAACTCTAGAGCCGCTTGTCCGTCTGTCAACTGATCCACTTGGTGGTGACTGTGGCACCCCACATGTGACCGTGAGTTCCTTGGGGGCAGCCTTTCTGGTCTCCATGAGAGCCCCAACAGGTAGCACAGAACTTGGCACAAAACGGGCCCCTACCCACTCCGCTTCTGAGTCTGAACCCCCATTTGTAAGCTGAGGAGAATAGTCCCGTCTCCCTCCCACGGTGTGGAGACCCCCCATCAAAGGAGAGGCCCGGAAAGGTCAGTGGTAGATGCCTCCTCTCCTCACCCAGGCCGGCCAGGACCTCCGTCGTCCCGATGGCTCGTTTCCCTTCCCTTCCCACCCCGCACGCGAACAGGCCCGGGGCCAGCACTCTCGGCGGAATTGAGTGTCACTTTCTGGCCATTAATCTCTCCGAGTCTATCAGGACCATTTGCATTAGCCCCGCTCACCAAACCCCAGCTGGGCCCCCGTGGGCCAGAAGTGGGGCTCAGGAAGCTGCATGCGGGAGCCAGCTGGAAGCCGAGGCCACCGTGTCCCAGAGCCCTCTTGGACCGGGCCCTGCCATGTGCCATCTGTGCCCCCGCCCACCCTACCGTAGGGACATCATGGATGCTCACCGTTGGAGAAGAAGAGGGACATGGGAAAGACAGTGCCTCCTAGCTCCCGATAGGCCAGGGGTATTGATGGGGGGCACACGGGCTAGAAAACCCCCTCCCCCCTGGCCCACACTCTGACGTGGGTTGGAAACAGCACAGCTGGGTCCTTGACCAGTGAACTTGGGCAGCTGGGCGCGCCTGTGCGCTGGAGAGCGGGAGGTGGGGCGAGAACTGGGAAGACAGACTGGGCACCCGCCCCGCCCCCTGCCTCCCAAACACACACACTGTCCTCCCCGTGATGACCATGCAGCTTTCCTAATGGAACACAATCGCTGAACTTGGTACATTTCGAGCACTTTAGCCTTCCAGGACACCAGACTGCTGATGAGAACCGTCTTCCGTGGGCGCCATGTTAATGAGGCCAAATTTCATACGCTTGCAAACTCCCTCCCCCCCCCGGCCCGCCTCCTGCTGGGGTTTACCCCCCCCCCCCCCCCCCCTCCATAAAAGGTTGCATCAGAGAGAGAGAGAGAGAGAGAGATTTCCATAATTTATAGTATGGGCATTTCACTGGGGACAAGCGCTAATCTGTACTTACCGATACATTTAAGAAAATGCATCCTCCCGCAAGCCTGCGCCATTTACGACTCTTGGCACAAACCGCAATGCTCAGTCTTCAATTAAGGGACACCTTAGGGTTCATTATCACACAATCGCTCCCTGTGAACCATGCCAAATGCTGTTTTGGCACGGAGCTTGGAAGATGAATTAGAAGGAAGTCTTCTCTGTAATGCCCTCTCCCCAATTCCCACCCCCATCAGCAGCGTTTATGCCCTCCTCTGGCGCGGCCCCCCGGGCCCCCCCCTTCTTCTCAAGTGGCTTTTACTATTCAATTTCTCAACGTCAAACTCGATTCTCTGGAGGTGTGGTTCAAGATGCCCCGTCTCCTTTTTGTCTTCCGGCTCTCACGCGCCTCGGAGCGGCTGCAGATGGGCTGCTCTCCACACCCCTTTTTGGCCTCAAGGAGCCCCAGATGCTTTTTCCTCCTCCTCTTAGAGCGTGGGGTCGGGAAGAGAAAAAGGACCCGAATTGGAAACACACACACACACACACACACACACACACACACACACGAGGATGAGCCATAAGGAGGACCCGCACACGCGCAGCTCAATGAAGGGATGACGCACGCATGCAGCCAGCGGCAGAGGCCGGCGAGTCCCAACATGAAAGCAGAGCTGGGTCCAAAGCCAGTGGCTCCCATCACCAGGGAAGGAAGGAAGGCGGGAAGAGAGAGCTGGGGCTGGTCTCTATTCCTCAGGAGCCTAGTCCAGGGCCCGCACTGTCATGTGTGTCCTGAAACCGCAGGACCCTCCAGAATTTAAACCGTGGGTAAGGACACCCCCTTTTTGCTTCCTCATTGACAAACCAGAGCGAGCCCCTGTCCGGCTCTCCCGGCACCCGGTGGCCCACAGCAGGCCGGGCTGAGTGAGCCCAGAAATGCCACCCAGGACACAGCCAGCGGCTGAGGGGTCACAGGCAGGTGCAGCCGAAGCAGGAACCGGCCACCGTGGACGGCAGCGCCAACTCACCGGCCGAGACCGGTCTGGCCCTAATTTATTTACTTTTAGAAGACGACCACTTGGTGGGTTTGCAGGACACCCCTGAGCAGGGCCATGCTGGTCTCCGAGTTTCTCGGTCCAGTTTTAGTGTAAGAGCTGCCCACGTGAGCAGCCCGTTTCTCAGGCAGGTGCTGGGGGTGAGGGGGCGCCGTGCTGAGGGGTGCGGGGCGCGGTGCTGACTCGGTTGCCGGGAAGTGTGCTCACCCAGCGGCAGAGCTGATCCCTCAAAGGCATCTTCCAGCTGCACTCGCGATGACAGCGCCTCTGGGAGGAGACGCCATTGATTTCCCGGGGCCACACCCACGGCGAGAGATGCTGAGACGTGACAGGTAAGAGAGAGGGAGGGGCTGACGGGGACCCAAGCTCTCAAGGCAAACTGTCACCTTCTCTAAAACCCTTCAAAGGAGCTTAACCGAGGAGCTAGGACTCCAGGTGTGTGCCAGGCGGGCTGACATAGCGCAGGGGGTCGGCTCTGACCTCTTGCTCTGATTGCAGGGGGCAGCGGGCAGCGGGTGGAGGGAGGGAGGGAGGGAGGGAGGGACCGGCGCATGGACAGCAGACAGACTCAAAATATTTCGCCCACAAGATGTCTTGTGGAAATTTTATTACAGAGAGTGTAAAATGAATTGTCAGTCAAATAAAAAGAACACTTTTCTTTTTAAAAACAACATGCATAACATTCTCCAAATATTTATTTTTAATAGTTAGACATTTCAAGCATTATAAAGGAAATAAGGAGAAAAAAAAACAGAAAGGTAACTTCAGCACATTTCAAACGGAATGTCCCCAGGTCAATTAAAAATGCAAGAAAAAATAGCTTTAATTCCGTTTTTTTCTTTCCTTTAAAAATACATGTTATCTGTACAAGACACGCTACAGTAAACACTGGAAATCATAATATCCCTTTTATTAAATCAAAATCATTGGATTCATATTGCAGTTAATACTAGACTTATTTATTCATCTAGTTAATTTGACAAATATTAAAAAATATTTAAAAGGAAAAAGCAAAAAATGCCTCGGAATTAAAAAATAGTTACTACATTTTTATGCGGTTTAATGATCCACAGTGTCTGTTAAAAGTTATATCAACTTCTTCTTAATATTAAAAATAACAGCATTTATATTTCTGAGAGAATAGAGAAAGGTTTTTTGTTTTGTTTTTAAAACAAGCTTGGAGGTCTTAGATACACAATTGCAACTGGTAATGAGACATGAAAAAAAAAAAAAACAACGTATGCTAGACACATGAACACATTTTTATATTACCCTTTAGAACTCTAGAAATTATACAAACCCTAAAAAATGCCCCTCCCGATCCCTTTGGACAGCAATACAATTCTCTGTCTCAATTCAGAATTCACATAATTAATTACAATACAGAATAGTTCAGTTTTTAAAAAATGCAATAAAACCATTGACAGCCAAGATACAAGAAATTAGAAGTAACACATTTAATGAATTTACACATTTAAATACTGTTTAAAATTTTTAAAAAATAATTTGTTACACACTAAGACTTCCAAGCCACTTTCTGTTGCAACAGAAACAACTGTAAATAAAAAGACATAAAACAAAACGGAACAGAACGGAACGAAAACACACCAGTTGAAATGTCACTGCGAGGAGGCACATTCCGGTGCCTGCATTTGCAGATATTGCTCCAAAAAGAATCCCAGAGCGTCCACATTTGAAATAACAAAAGTAATGTAACGAAAATGATCAGCAATCTTTAGTAACTAATGTCCCGATTTTTAGAAAAATTCTGTTAATCTAAATATAGTGTTTCACAGAACAAAGGTTCTTCATCAAAAGGTTTGCAAATCTAAAAACCTGTTACAAAGAGGCTTTCGCTCACGATGATTTCGGGGCGGGGGTCACAGGTCACTGTCCTACTGTTCCTGCGGAAGGAAGGGGCGAGAAGTCAGCCTGTGGCCCGCTCCCCAGGGCTGGCTGAGGGGGTGGCAGGTCCCTCGCCCCCGGCCCCACCGCAGGCCTGACCCAGGAGCCAGCCGTGTCTCAGCATCCCCGTCTCCCCGCCTCCCCGCCAGGGTCTCTGGCGCAGACAGAGCCTCCCTGGAAGGAGGGCCCGGGCCTCTCTTTCTGCGGGGGATACTGGGAGGGGGAGAGGGAGTGAGCCTGCGATACTCCTCGGTCACCCACAGCCTGGGACACCGTTCCCGCCGCGTCCAGGCACCGAAGGGCCGATCTGGCAGTGAGATGCCCAGCCAAGCGCAGGCCAGGGCTCCGGAGCCGCCGTGCCGCCCAGGGGGTGTGCGGGAGCACGCGCCCCGCTCCCTCCGTTACTAAGAAACCCGCTTCCGGCCTCTGCCGGGCCAGAGCCCTCCGGGTTCTGTGCAGGACGAGGAGCGGGTTCTCTGCCCTGCCCGCTGCCCGAGGATGCGGGCTGGCCCTGCCCCAGCCCCCCACTGCTGACCGAGGCCAGGGCGACAGCCTGCCCCTGACCCCTCAGGAGCAGCAGTGGGCATGAGCTCCAGCCCCTCCTCGCAGTGCCACGCTGGCCCGGAACCAGCCCAGCCCGGTGCTCACTCACAGCGGGGGAAACTGAGGCACACAGCGCTGCGGGCGGGGCCGGGACCTGAGGGAAGATGGGCACCGTCTTGGGGGGACTGCCCACCCATTTCTCTCCCACCGGGCCCACTTCTCTGGGGCAAGGAGGGCTGGCGGCTGCCACTGGGCGCTGAGGAGAGGGCGGCCTGCTGAGCAGCCCTGGGCCTGCGCTGCCCCGTGGGCCCCCCCACCCTCCACCCTGGAGCTGGGGTTTGGCCCAGGAGCAGGCACAGAAGCCGGGCGGTCTCAGAGTGCGGCCCTGGCTACCCACCTGGCTGTGGGCCTGCGCCTGCCCTAGCGTCTGCCCGTAGAAAGC
Organism: Lasiurus cinereus; assembly: GCA_011751065.1. NCBI lineage: Eukaryota > Metazoa > Chordata > Mammalia > Chiroptera > Vespertilionidae > Lasiurus > Lasiurus cinereus. Next base: position 1,244,985 of record JAAGEH010000126.1, on the reverse strand, counting down.
GACCTGCTGGCGGTAATACTCGGCCCAGGCCATGGTGTAGTCGGGCGGGGAGCTGGCCTGAGGGGCGGCGCTGGCGGCGTGACCTGAGGACGGAGGGAAACGGCTCGTCAGGGGGTGCGGGGGGCGTGAAGGTGCGGGGAGGCGCTTCCTCAAGGCTTGGCGTCCGGCCGGAACCAGTGCCCATGGGTGTGGGCGAGGCGGGCCTGAGCGCTGGCAGCAAAAGCACGGTCAGCTTGTCCCTGTGCCCTGCCCGGCCCTGCGGCTTCCCGGCTGCCTCTTCCCATCACACTCCCCGCGCTGGTCCCCGGGTTCGTGAGCGCCCAGCGAGAGGGAGAGGGAGGGAGGGGGGCCTGGCCTGAGTGTGCACAGCCCCCGTGTCTGGGAGTGGGGGAGACGGGCACCCGGCCTTCACCAGGTGCCTCAGGTGGTGGTGGCCGCCTGGCCCGGGTGACCGTTCTTCGATGGCCTTTGACCTGAGCTCTTCCCCGAGCCGGCAACGTCCTTCAGACGCAAGCCACACCACGCGGCTCCCGAGGACGGGGTGCGCACTGGATGATCTGCCTGGGTTCGGGGGCTGCGGTTAGTCCCCCCCACCGCTCTTTTTAAAAGACCGCCTTAGCTTCTGGAGAAAATCGAACCTCTCGCCACTCACTCCAACTGTGGGCTCCCCTCCCTGGGTCCCACCATCTCCTCTCGTCACCTGCTCTCAAGCAGCAGCAAGAGCCAGGTGACGGCAGACAGGGAGCAAGCGATGGCCGGCCTGGGTCCTGGCCACCAGCTCTGAAGGGACCAGGACAGCGGTCCCTGGCCCCCCGTAGAGGTGCACGCCCTTTGGAGTGCAGAGGGGGGCGAGAGCAAATGGCTACCCCGCGTCTCCTCTGTGAGACGCCCGGAGGGCCGGACAGGGGCAAGGAGAGGCGGGCGCGATGGCACTCACTCTGCTTCTTGTAATAGTCCTCCCAGGCCTTGCTGTAGTCGGGCTGGCTGCTCTGCGGCTGGCTCGGCTGGCCTGTGCGGAGAACACAGAGAGTCAGCGCCCGCCAGCATCCCCGCCTGCCCTGCGGACTCACTGCCCCGGCGCACGCCGCTCTCCGGCCGCTCCAGCCCGGCGGCCTGGGAAGGAGGGGGCAGCAGATGGCCGTAGAGAAGGTGGGTCCACGCCCAAGAGGGTCTCTGCCCAGGCCCCAGGTGTGTGTGTGCAGCTAAAACCCCGTGAGGCCGGGTGGGCAGGCGGATGCCCCCCAGGGCGACCATCGGGAACACCCACACCTTCAGACGGGTGCTGTGGGTGAGGGGAGCTCGGGGCCAGACTGCCTGTCCACTAAGCTTCCTGGAGGGCTCAACGCGACACAGTCCCAACGGTGCCGAGCACGCGCGCCACCTGCGCTGGGCCTGCTGTTCAGAGACTGACAAGCAGAGCCACAGAGCAGACGCTCGGGAACGGGCCAGATACTGGGCTTAAGGTGATGACAGAGGTGAGGGCCACCCAGCGAGGGGTGGTGGCCACACATGCAGCCGACATGGGCAGCCTTCTGCCTTTGGGGCACGAGAGGATGTGTGGGCTCGCTCCCGCCCCCTCTCAGTACATAGCCGGTGCCTTCTAGAACTGTGCGGCAGGGCAGGAAAGGCGGGCTAGGGGCGTGAAGAGCATTAATGAACTCGGCCAGCGCCGCCCGGGGCGCAGTTAGTCGGGATTCTGTGCCGCGGCCAGGATGGCTGCCTGTCTACCGAGGGCCGCTCGCTGTCTGCAGGGAGAGCCCGCAGCAGCACGGAGGGCCTGCCAGCCGCCACTCCAGCATCCGTCCTGCTGGTGACCTCACTGAAGACAGAGGGCATGGGGTCTGGGTGGGGCTGGGACAGAAAAGAGGGGAAGGACAAGAGAGGGGAGAAGCTCCCTCCTCCTCCTCTCCCACCAGGAAGAAACTCAGACCAGCACACCAGGGGTAGAAGGACCTGGTTGGGAGGAAGGCTGGGAGTGAGGAATGTGGGCAAGCAGGGTTTTCCTTTCAAACAAGATTTCACTGGCCCAAACCAATTCTCAATTCCTAACTCCCCGCGGAAAGCAACAAGCTCCACACAAAATGCAGGCTGGTGCCCGGCCGGTGTGGCTCAGTGTTTGTCAACAGGAGGTCACAGTTCAATTCCCAGTCAGGGCACATGCCAGATTATGGGCTCAGTCCCCAGTGGGGGTGTGTGCAGGAGGCAGCTGATCCATGATTCGCATCATCGATGTTTCTCTCTCCCTCTCCCTTCCTCTCTGACATCAATAAAAATAATTATACAGTGGTACCTGGAAATACGAGTGCCCTAATATACGAGATTTTTGAGATACCAGCCGTCGAGCGAGAGATTTTTGCTTTGAAATATGAGCAACAGTTGAGATACGAGTAATTGCGCGGAATGGCCGGCTGCACACAACCCACCAGTTTACTGCGACTCGAGCGTCTATAGTTTCCCACGCCTCAAGGTTAAGGAACGAATTAAACTCGTATCTCGAGGTACCATGGTATATATAAAAGATGCAGGCTAGTGAACAGAGGAAAAACAGATATCTGCCCGTCTTCCTCCTCCTGCCGATCTTCCCACTCCTCCGGGCCTGCCTGGGCGTGGGCCTCTGCAGAACCACAGCCCAGGGTCGATGTCCCGTTGGCAGAAGGACGTGCTCCCTGGGGCTTCAGTGAAAAGACACAATCCGTCCTGCCCTGGACATGGGACAAATGTGAGCCCACCCCGGTCACCTCACATCCTGGGGTCGCCCTCCGATGGTCAGAACAGGAGGAAGGGGACAGACCAGCTCCAAGGGAAAGTGACCCCGGTGAACGGGGAACGGCAGGGGCAGGGCAGGGCTAGGAGGTCACGGTGAAGCGCTTTAAAACACTCTGCATATTTAATATGTTTCCCAAGAAAACGCTGCAGAGGAGGAAAAATACAACACGCCACTCAGAGCTGCCTTTACTTTAGAAATCAAACCCAAACTCCTCTTTTCAGACCACGAGGCCGGAGCTCAGAGAACAGCACGGCCTCCGGTCCCCGTGGGTGGCATCCAACTGTGCCCATGACCAGGGTCGGGGCGGCGCTGTCAGGCAGCACTCCAGGCCCCGGGCTCGGTCCCCGGGAGCCTGGTCCCCTGGCCAGGTGTGCAGGGAGGACGCTGGCAGACACACCCAAGACTGAAGACCGAAGTCTGCCTCCAGGCACAGTCCGGCCCTTGAGGGTCAGAAAGACCCAAGGTCAGGTTCTTTGTTTGCAGGCTATGCAGGATGGGCTCCACCAGCACCTGAGCTTCGGAATAACTCCTAACCCGAGTGGCCGGGCCTCGTTCCCACAGCACAACTCTGACAACCAGCCTCCGCCCAGACGCCACTGAGCAGAGAGCTCCCTGAGGTTCGCTTTCCCAACGCCCAGGACACAGACAGACAGACAGACAGACAGACAGAGCCCGGAGGCGGCGCTGGAGAAAGAGGGAGAGGGTCGCCTTGCGGCCAGAGGAGGGGAGAGGGAAGGGCACCCTGCAGGCAGGGGCTGCTGAGGAGAAGGCAGAGTGAGAGGCAGCGCTGCAGGAGGGACCGAGGGGCGCCACAAAGCATGGCCACGGCCCCCCGGCGTTCTGACCCAGCGCTCTGAGGCCAGAGAAGATGGGAGAAAGGCCTGAGGTGGGCCAGCCCCCTGCCCCTGCCTAGCCGGAAGCCGGTGCCATCTGCAGAGAAGCCTCCTCTGCCCATAGCTCCTGATGCCCCAGGAGGCTCCCTGCCACCGCCGGGAAGGGGCATCCTGGGCTAAGTTGGAATGAGAGCATTTCAGGCCCAATCCCCTCGAGCCTTTCCAGGGGCTGGGGGCGGGGGGTACCCAGTTCCACGTCCTCCGGAGAAACTTACTTGGGACTTGCTGTGTCGGCTGCTGCCACGCCTGGTAGGTGCTGCCCCAGCCCTGGGTCAGAAAGGCCGGGGGGCCGCTGCAGAGGACAGAGGAGTCACTTTTCCTGGTGCTCACACATCCCCTCTACCCGGGGCCACCTCCCATTCCCCACCGTTTGTCTGTCTCTGTGGCACTCACCCCTCCACCCCCTCCACCCCAGGCAAGCACACTGGTCCCCCCAACCGTGGCCAAGTGACCATGACCCGGTCCTGCCTGGGAACCACCTGGACGACAGGAGCGGTCACCCACCTCACGGGGGCGCTGTGCGGGTTGCCGTTCACTTTAGCAGCGATGCTGGGGAAGCAGCCGGAGCTCCGTGGCGGGAAGGTGCTGGAGGGGGAGACTCGGTTCAAGGCGAACAAAGACTGAGACCTCCCCTCGTCCCAGGATGGGGAGCGCTCCAGGGATGCTGCCCGGGGGGGGAGGGGGGCTCCCCCCAGCACCGGTCAGTGAGCCACGGATGGGCCGGGGACCCCTGGGAAGAGGTGGGAGGGGCCTTCCCCGCCCTGCCCGCATGCAGAACCTCAGGAGGATGTGCCCTCCAAGCAGCTGGGAAGGAGGGTCTCCCGAGAGGGAGGGCACCCTTCGGTCGGGTGGACGTGAGACACTCACTTTTGATGAGGCGCCGCGGGCGGCTGGCTGAAGGGGCTCTGTCCAAAGGCTCCAGGTGCTCCCAGACTGGTACCCTGTCAGGGCACAGAGGGACTCTCACTTCCTGCGGGGCGCAGCTCTGCCCTCTGCCCAGGCCCCCCAGGCAGACCACCGCTTTCGGGGAGACAGAGCCACGTGAAGGAAAGATGCCCTCTGGCGCTCACACTAGCCTTCCTTCCCCTCGGGGACCAATGCCACCGCGCAGCCAGCGCTGGCACCACCACACCTGCCCTGGCGTGCCGCCCTGGGGGGAGGGACCAACCTGCTCGACTCTCCCGTCAATTTAGGCCCGTGGCTCTGTCTGCCACTCTACGTCCCCTTTGAGGTGAGCAGTGGCCCATCTGTCCTCCATCAACACTCCCTTTCTTTATCTGCTTTGAGGCGCCTGAAACTAAAGCCAGAGTCAATGAGAGCGGCCTGCTCGCGGGGCAGGGCGGGGGGGAGGCTGGCGCCCCCGCTGCTCATCTACGCCTGCGGGGACGTGGCTCTGGGCCTGCGCTGGTGGCCGTGAGACCTGCCGGAGGCTGCCTCCTCGCCCGGGCCCCGCCCTCCCCGCTCAGCAAAGTGAGAGGAGGGCCCTCACGTGACGTGAGCGGGCAGAGGGTCCGGAAGCGCGGGGTTCTGGGGGACGGGTGCCTCGGACAGCCGCCGGAAACGCCAGCTATTAGGAAGGCGGTGGGGAAAGGGGCTCGTACGTACGCCAACTTTCTCATCTATGAGATGCCGGGCCACCTCGATCTGCTGAGGGGCGCCCCGGATGGTGAATATCCGCAGGCCGGGGTCGGTGTTGGGGGGCGGGTTCCGCTGCAGCTCCACGTGCGCTCCCGACTGCTGGTTGATGCTCTTGATGTTCTCACCCCCTGTGGGCGGAGGACACGAGGCAGAGGGTGAGGAGGGCCCGCGTGCGGCCAGGCCAGGGGGCTCTCGGCACCCGCTTTCTAAACACCGGGTTTCGGCCGCGGAGCTGGTCCTTTTCTCCGGTCAGGCCAGCGGTTCTCAACCTTCCTAAGGCCGAGACCCTGGCATCCAGTTCCTCATGGGGTGGTGACCCCCAACCATGACATTTTGCTACTGTGATGCATCATGATGTAAATATCTGCATTTTCCGATGGTCTTAGGCGACCCCCGTGAAAGGGTTGTTCGACCCCCAAAGGGGTCGTGACCCACAGGTTGAGAACCGCTGGGTCAGGCTGAGGCTGCAGACACCGTACACCTGCACCTGCTGGCGAGGCCGAAACCACGTACAGGCGCAGGGATTTGCACACAATGGAGCATGTGCCCAGTTCCCGCCCCAGCCAGAGGCCTCCCCCCCAGCCAGAGGCCTCCCCCCCCAGCCAGAGGCCTCACCCCCAGCCAGAGGCCTCACCCCCCAGCCAGAGGCCTCACCCCCCTGCCAGAGGCCTCACCCCCCAGCCAGAGGCCTCACCCCCAGCCAGAGGCCTCACCGGAAGAGGCCTCCATCCTTCTCGGCACCAGAATGGCGGCCTGGTGGCCCCTCCATGCCACAATGGGGTCCTTCAGCCCCGCGTGGGGTGGGCGGCCGCATGGCTGCTCCCCTCCCTCCACAGGTCAGACAGCCGGCCACCGGCCCTGACAATGCCGCAGCCCACTCTTCCTGCCACTCTCACGTCCCTGCCTCCTGCATGGGGGTGGGGGGGACGGGTCTAGACAGAGAGGCAGCCGGAGGGTGGGGGTCACAGAGGGCTGGGTGGAGCCGGGCTAATGAAAGTTTAGTTGGACTCTTTGAAAAACGTGTGACAGTCCCAGTCTCTTAATGAAATTTGTGTGACAAAAGCGCCACCAGGGTAACAATGGTTTGATTCTTCTTTGGAGATTTCACAGAACTCACAGATCAGCTGGCTCAATCGGGGGGAGCCGGCATACAAGGAAAACGCCTCGTAGCTTTTGCCAGATCGGAAAGAGACAACCTGTGGAAAATCTGGAGCAGGGGCCAGGGCTTTGACCATTTTGACCCAAATGGTCAAAGCGCCGGCTAACGGTGTCTGTGACACTTCTCCCTGCCGGAGTCAGCATGAGCCTCACATAACATTTGTCATCTCCTGGTGACACGTCCACGACCCTGCCTCACCCACACTGAGGGGGGCCTGGGCGAACCTGCCACGGAGGAAGTGAGTGGTGGACACCATTGGAGCTTGGGCCAGCGTCCTTGCTGGAGGTGCACACGGGAATAACAGGACTCGGATAAAGCTTGTCCAGCATCGGCTTGGGTAGGATGCGGAGGCTTTACATTTCAAAGCGAATTAAAAAAAGAACTCAGCAGACCAGTCTTGTGTACCTGATTTCTGTAAAGGTGTGACAGTTAAGAAAAGTGTCCTTACAGGTTCTACCTCGAGCAAACAAGCTTGTCTCGGGCCAGCAGTGACCGATGCAGGAAGTCCCAGGCCCTGCGCTCAGGGCGGGGGAATCTGATCTTGGCATCATGAAGAGTGAGCGGCTTTGCTCCTCGGCAGTAGCGTTTTGGGGGAGCCACAAAGAGCCAAGACTCGGGGGAGACCCTTCCACGCAGTCCCAGCCGCCGCCTGGCTCTGGCGCAGGAGCACAAAGGGCGCGCACGTCTGTCCCAGACGGAGACCCTCAGCCCGCTCCGTGCGGCGGGCACTCAGCCCAGCAGACCCATGGCCCCCTTCCGAGGCCTCGGGAGCATGCTAATAAGGCGAGGAGGCCCCACAAACCGGCATGGGGCCGGAAGGAGTTAATTTAAGTTTATCTTCCTTCAAAATGAGGTCACCAGCTTGGCACATGGTGGCTGTCTATAGACTCATTCAGCAGCCTGCTCCATTCTCCCACCTGATGGGGGGCCGCAGCCACCCCAATGGCCCCCTAGCTGGTTGTGAAATCGTAAAGCAATTAATCAAAGCCGCTAAAAGGCCTGCTGACAAGAGCAGGGCCGGCCACACTATCTGTCACCACCGCTGCGTTTATCATGGAAATCCAGCAGGCCCGGGAGGCGCGGCGTCTGCCCAAGGGCTGGCGCAGGGGGAGCAGCGCCCCACGGAGTGGGGCTCCCCCTCTCTCCCCCTCCTCCCCAGGCATCTTTCCCGAGGAGGAGAAGCACCTCACACCCAGCCCTTGTGGGTACAGGAAGCCCCCCAACTCCCAACCAAACTTTTCCTGGGCTGGTCCGGGCTGCAAGTGGAGCCCTCCTCTGCTGTGGCTTTCCTCTGGGTGTCACTGGGGTGACTGGCGGATGAGCTAGCCGAGGCTGTCCTGTGAACACCGGGGCCTCCCTGACTGCGAGGACTGTCCCAGCCAAGGCAGCCCGCTCTAGAGGAGACACGGTCACAGGAAAACCTCGGTGAGAAAACAGCACAGGACCCAGAGCTGACTCGCAACCCACGGCTTCAACAGAAGCGACGCTCAGGCAGGAGGTGCCAAGATCAGATTCGCCCCTCTGAGTGCAGCGAGTGCCTGGCTTGTCACGGCATTTGGGCAGCTAACAGCGCCTGTCAAACACTTCTCAGCACGGACACCCCCAAAAACGGAAACAAGCCCACACTGTTCCCACCACTTCCGAGAATCTCCGAAGCACACAGGCCCGGGAGACACCCGCTGAAAAGAGCGTCAAACACCGCCACGGGCAGGGCCAGGGCAGACTCTGGGGGGTGAGTGACAGCGCCGGAGGGACACCCCCCACGCCAGCTCGTGAGGATGTGCCACTTCGTCCCAACTTTCTGTTGGTGGAGACATTCCCAAACCCCACTCCGTGGAATATAGCACCCCCCACAGCGACCACATGCCTGGTGATCACAGAAATCGGAGAAACTCTGGGGAGAAGACTATTATTTCCTCAAATACAACATCCAACTGAATTCCAGTCTCCTGTTGGCATGGAGACGGAGCACAGAGAGACTGGAGCCGGCGGCCAGGGAAGGGCCGGTGAGCAGGCCTGCTCTCAGCGGCCCGTCTGGGTTCCAGGCATGGCCCGCCCCGATGAAGCAGCCCGGCAGCCAGACCTCCGGCCGCTCTCTCAGTGCCGAGGGACAGCTAACAAGTCTATTTTTACTCTCCACAGGGTGTCGCAGTGCAAGTGTGGAAAGGATAAAAAGCACTTTCGCATGTCGCGTCAATAAAGGCCGAACGCCCAAACCCGGTGAGTGACCCCCTCTCGGAAAGCATCCTCCCTTGGGGAAGTCCTCTTAACGGGTCCTCTAAGTCCCTTGGAGGCGCGTGAATTACTGACCAGTCGCTCCACCAACATCTGAAGGCAAACCTTCGGCCTTTTCAACAGCGAAGCTGCTTCGCCAGGCAGCGGGCCCTCCGGTCATCGGCTGCTCGCCCTGTCCTGGGCACAGCAGGCCCCCCAGAAGCAGCTGATGCTACAGCCCCGGTGCCTTGGGGCGAGCGCAGCAAGCAGCCTGCAGGTTGTGCGCTGGAGTGTGTGACCGTGCGCTCCCGGGTAACTAGCGGAGAGGGACACAGCCCCGGCAGCGGCTCTTACCTTTGCCGATGACCAGGCCGCACTTGTCTGCCGGCACGGTGTACGTGATCTCCTGGATGCCACCGGGCGTGCCCATGCTCCAGTCGCCACGGCCGCGGCCTCGGCCTCGGGCCACCGCAAGGCCTCCAAAGCCATCCCTTTCCTGGGAAAGGAGCAAAGCTCAGGTGACGATTCCTGCCGCCGCCGCACCACCACTTTCATCCCCGGAGGAGGTGCGGTGACAGCATGTAATCAGTGCCACAAATGGGCGCCTGAGCATCACTCCGCATTTCAAACTGTGAAGGCTCTTTAAAAGCAGAATTAGCGCAAATCACAGGTGTGTTCGAGGGGCACACGTGACGATAAATGCGTGTGTTACATGAACAGCACACACAGACGCGACGAAACAGGGCGGATAGGAACTCCGGGGTCCGAAGCCCCGTGCCCCTGGCTCCGGAGTTTGCATTACTGGGCCCTCATCGCCAGGGTCAGAGGTGATTCTCTTTTCAACGAGGCTGCCCTTTCCCAGGGGCTAACACACCGTGGGCCGCCCGGAAACCAGAGACTAAATGCTGAAGAGCCACAGCCACTTGCAGTGACACACGAGTGACAATGGATGACTTCTGACCTCCCCGGACTGGACTGCTGGAAGGAACCATTCAGACAGCGCTACATGAGTCAGAACACCTTGCAATCCAACCAGCAAAAGGGATAAAGGACTTTCAAGAAAAACTGGCCCTGGCTGGTTTGGCTCAGTGGATAGAGCGTCAGCCTGTGGACTGAAGGATCCTGGGTTCGATTCCGGCCAAGGGCACATGCCTGGGTTGTGGGCTTTATCCCCAGTAGGGGGCGTGCAGGAGGCAGCTGATCCATGGTTCTTTCTCATCATTGATGTTTCTCTCTCTCCCTCTCCCTTCCTCTCTGAAACCAATAAAAAATATATTTAAAAGAAAAAAAAAGAAAAACCGGTTGTCCCACTCCCCAGAGGAGGGAGGGACCAAGCCAGGCTGGTGCATAGTTGGGGCTGGAGAAGTATCTGACTCATTCTCGCACCCCCCTCACCCCAGAAAGCAAAACCCACACCGGGCACCTAACAGAGGAAGCTTCCTTTCATGTGAGGGCAACAAACCTCATTTCCGAGTCCCTTTTAAACTCAGAGGAAAAGCCAGCTCTTCATGGCAGGGAGAAGCCGAACAGAGGTTCCACTCGGCCAGGAAACGTTTTGGCAAAACCTGCCCATATCAGTTTTACGAGAAAACTAAACGTTTAACCACAATCTAACCAGCAGAAGGCAGGGGTCACTGGAGTGTTCTCCTTGCACGCTGTTCTCAGGAGACTGAGGACATACACACAGGTAACCTAGCGACGTATGTTAAAGCACACACGCACACGGCCATTTGCTGGGTGTGCCCCAGGTCCTCCTCCTCTCGAGCCCCTGCAGTTCCAGGGTCACGCCCTCTTGCTGTAAAAAGGAGGTGAGAGGACCTTAGTGACTCAGAACGTGTCCAATCCTAAGAACTGCCTGGCATTTAGCTACAGCTGAGGCCCGAGCCCCTGGCTGGGAGATTTTGATTCAGGAGATCTCGGCAGGGTTCTACCAAAATTTGCTACTTCGGCCTGTGCTCTCAGGTGACGTAGGGGACCGTCTGGGGCGAAGCTGTCTGTGCCGAGAATACCTGGCCTAGACAGGTTCAAAGGCTCATCCAAGGTCACATGGCTCATGGCAGAGCTGGACGACAATCTCTAATGCTTTCTTCGGCTCCAATCATTCTCAAACTTCCTCAGCCCTACACATCACACCTGGGGGGCATGCCAACCTATCGTCAGTTACAGGGGTTCCCGGAGCGGCTGGCAAGGGGGGCAGGTGCAGATGCTGACAGCAGCACACAAGGCCGCTGCCTTTCCAGAGGAGAAGCCCGGGTCCAGGGCATGAGAACAGCCGTGAGACTCTGTGGGTCCTGAGATGCTTTCTAAAGCTGGGGAGATACAGTGGTGCCTCGAGATCCGAGTTTAATTCGTTCCGTAACCTTGAAGCGTGGGAAACTAGGAGACGCTCGAGTCGAGGTAAACTGGTGCAGCCGGCCGATCCACGAGATTACTCCTATCTCAAATGTTGCTTGTATTTCAAAGCAAAAATCGCTCGCTCGACGGCTCGAATCTCAAAAATCTCGTATGTTAGGGCACTCGTATCTCGAGGTACCAATGTATTTTGCTGATAGTCTTGAATTAGGTACTCGCACTGTTTGAAACTTGGGATCTGCACCGTAGTCCCCCATTAACTAGTCAGAACACCTAACTTCTGGGACAACGAAGGCAGTCGAGGAATAAACCAGCAGAAAGAGCAGTGGTGGAGTACCCCAGAGCCCCGACATAACGGCCAGTGAGGTGACCCCACACAGCCAGACCCACCTGGGCTGTGAGAATTAGCTCGTTGATGACATGCGCCGCATGCTGACATCGGTCAGGGGGTCCCATGACCTGTGCAGCTCTCTCTGGACTAATCCCATCGTCTGTGGAACAAGGCGAGAGGGGGGTTAGGACAGCCCTGCCTCAGGGACGAAGGTCCATCTGATTTGCCATCAGTATCCCTCCCAGGGTCAGAGGGCTGGCCCTTCACCAGGTTCAGGGGCAAGGTGTATGAATATGCCTTTCTGCATGGCCCCTGCCAATACTTATACAATTTTGGACATTTAAAAGAGATATCATTAAAGAAAAAAAGCAAAATAAAAACAAACAAAAATTCCAAGGAAAATAGAGTGGAGCTATGGCAATATTTCCCCAAATTAGCCCATCACCAAGTTTTTCCATCTTTAGACAAATAAAGAAAATAAAGACACTGTAGGTAAGTTGCTTATAAAGATAAACTTGCAAAATTTAAAGAAGTGTCCTTTATTCCAAAATGTTTGTCCCTTTTTTAAGGGTTTTATCTTTAATTGTATAAAATTACAGGAACAGATTTTTAACAAGTTTTTAATTGGCAAAATTAAAAACTGGAAATGCTATGTTGATTTTTCCCCGTTTTATTAGTCTGGGGGGAAGTGGGGAGGTAGGGTGTGTGCCTGTTGGTTCAGGCACAAGGATGACCAAACCAAGAAATCCAAAGAAAGGAATGAGGGCCGGGGGGAGAAACCAGATCGGCATTTGGTAACAGAATGTTGCCGAAGACAGAAAGAGAAACAGGCAGAGAAAGACAGAGAGAGAACACCAAGGCGCTGGCTGGTCACAAAGCCCTGTTTTGTGAGGTGTCTTCTAATTAAAGGATTTCTTAAAAATATCCCTTTATTGTTGAAAGCATTACAGAGATCCCTTGTCTCCCCATTAACCCCCCTGCCCCGCCCTCCTCCCACTATTGTCTGTGCCCATGGGTTATGCACCTATGCATATTAAGTTCTTTGGTTAATTTCTTCCTGCAAGGCCCCCGTCCCCCTACCCCCCAGCTAATTCAAGGATTTCTGAGAACTATCAAAACCAACCTGGTTTGAACTGAATCCTCACACCAGCGTCATTCTGGATCTTTTTGATCATCTCCCCATTTCTTCCTATTACAATCCCAACAGCAAACCGAGGCACAGATACCTGAGCAACGAGAAACAGCCTCATCAGAGCTTTTGGCAAACCTGCCTTTTCTCAATGGCTGTGTGTGTGTGTGTGTGTGTGTGTGTAACTGGATTTGTATTACAGTGCATTCCTGGAAGTGATATAATAAAGCATATTTTTTCTCTTTTAAGAACAATTTTGTGGTTAATGATTGCATTTCTGTCTGCTAAATGCATCCAGTAAGTCTGAGATTTGATCAAAATAGTTATAAAAATGAAGAAAAGCAAGAATAAACTGTGTACATAGATAAAAGATTTAAAATGACAAATTTATCTTCTAACCTCTATGAAATAAGCCTAAGTATGTCACAAACATTTACAGTGTTTTACAGCCCTAGCTTCTTTGACTCAGTGGATAAAGTGTTGGGGACTGAAGAGTTCAAGGGCACATACCTTGGTTGAAAGATCGATCAGGGCCCTAGTCGGGGCATGTGCAGGAGGCAACCAGTCAATGTGCCACTCTCACATCGATGATTCTCTCTGTGTCTGTCCGCCAGCTCTCCCCTCTCTTTAAAAACCAATGAAAAAATATCCTCGGGTGAGGATTAACCAAAGAAAAAATATATACACATACATACATATATACGTGTGTGTGTGTGTGTATAAACATTATCATCTGGCCACTCAGTGCATATATATTAGAGGCCTGGTGCATGAATAGGGGTCTGGCCAGCCTGGCCAGGAGGAGGGGACATGGGCGGTTGGCCGGCCTGCCTGCTGGTCAAACTCCTAATCGAGAGGTCAATTTGCATATTAGCCTTTTATTATATAGGATATACACTGAGTGGCTGAATTATTATGCATTCAGAGATCATCATAATCTGGCCACTCAGTGTATATTCGCAATACTGTGTAACCATCCCAGATATCGATACCCTAGACCTTTTCATCATCCCCAATAAAAACTCTCTATCCATTAAATAGTAGCTCCTGCTTTCCCCAGCCTCTGGTAACCTCCATTCTATTTTCTGACGCTACAGATTTGCCTACTCTAGGGATAAGTGGAATCACACAGTACTTATCCTTCTGTATCTGGCTTATTTTTATAAGCATAATGATGGCAAGGTCCATCCATATTGTAGCACATTATCCAAATTTCAATCCGAAGGGGAGATTCTGATCCCATCCCATCTCGCCAATAAACATGGTTCCCAAGTTTGATACCATCACAACACAGATCACTGAGAAAACGTGGACTGTGGCCTTCACCTGGGCAGTGGGAGAAGCTTTGAAGCAAAACTTCACAACCAGGGGATGACCCCGAGGCCCAAGGGCATGCAGTAGCTCCCTCACTACGGCTGACTGTCTCAGTCTCATCCCACCCTGAGAGGTAAGCGTCCTTGTAGATTTCACAGATGAGACAGAAATGAAATAAGGTTAAAGAGCCAACAGACGTGTGACCTATGACCTTAATCCTAATCTCATTGGCCTACTAACCTGTGATTCAAGCATACCTCTATACTGCCTCCTCCCATTCGGGAGGTGAAGTCACCACGTACACCTCGAAAGTCAGCTTGCTCTTTTTCTCGGATGATCTCTAATACCATTTCTCTTGCTTGCTGTGTAAACACAGATAAAAGATGTTATGGAACACAAAACCTTAAAAAAAGACATGACACTAGGCAAAATTTCAAGATCAGACCCTCTAGGTTGGGCTTAAAGACTCAGAAGGTGCTCAGGAATGGAGAACTCCCTTATTCTATTATTATTACACTAGAGGCCGGTGCACGAAATCCGTGCAAGGGGGTGAGAGGTGTCCCCTCAGCCCAGCCTGCACCCTCTCCAATCTGGGACCTCTTGGACATCCCTCTCACAACCAACACCACTGGCCCCTAACTGCTCCCTCTGCTGGCCTGGTCATCCCCACCTGATCCCCCCTTGCCAGCCTAATCGGCCCCAACTACCGCCCCCCCGCTCTGCCAGCCTGGTTGCCATTAACTGCCCCCCCCCACTCTCCCCCATGCTGGCCTGGTTGTCCCTCACTGCCCCCCTACCCCCATGGTCATCTTTCACTGGCCCCCCGCTTCGGCCTGGTTGCCCCCAACTGCCCCCCCCCTGCAGGCCTGGTCACCCCATGCAGCCTGCTGCTCAAGTCATTTGGTCACCCCTCACTAACCCCCCTGCTGGCCTAGTTGCCCCATTCAGCCTGTTCGGTTGTCCATTTGGTTGTGATAGTCGCTTAGGCTTTTATATATATAGGTGGGGCATGGGCAGGCTGCTGCTTAGGGTTGCATAAATCAAATTGTAAATGACATGGTTTTTTTAACACTGCCCAAAATGCTCAGGTAAGAGTCCACTGATTGAAAGCCAGAGTAGGACCAGCATTTTTGTGCTGGGTTTGAACTTGCTTCCTGTCTTCTGCTTTCTTAGTGAGGGGAGGGTTTTTCTGAGAGCGCTGACTGTGGGCAGGTTCCAGGAGGAAGATATTACCAAGGCATCTATCACAACGGAGCTCCAGGAAGGTCAAGGGAAAAGGCCAGTCCTGGAGCCCCAGAGTACCTCCCAGCATTCAGAGATCAAATATCCGATTACTGCCGGGCAAGGCGACCCCCAGACCTGACTGCCTCCAAGGCACACTCCCCCAAAGGACACACTTGTTAGTCTACCCTGTCCACGCCAGCCTAAGCCCCACAGGAATCTGCACTAAGGACCAACTGCACCCAATAGCTCGAGGTAATGTGGGAACTCAGACTGAATCTTGGTTCTGGAAAAACCAAACCAAACCAAACCAAACCAAACCAAGGGTCTCCCCTACCCAACCTCCAAACAGCAATTAAGGTCTCAGAACATTCAGAGAACTTTGAATATGGCCTGGGTCAAGAGGTATTATATGGGGTTACTGTCATTTTCTCTGGCCTGGTCATACAGCAAAAAGTTCTCATTCTTAGCAGACACATGCTGTAGGATTTAGGGGTGGAGAGTCACAATACCTGCCACTTACATAAATTGGTAATAAATAAATAAATAAACAAACAAATGCATGCATATGAATGGCGAAAGGATAGGTAGGATGAGGTTATATGGATATTTGCTAGACTAGCTTTTCGAATTTTCTAGATGTTTGAAGTTTCTCATAATAAAAAGCTGGAGAAAGAAAACACACCCCAAATAACAATGTACCCTGACTACAACAGCTGCTCCCTCCCCTCCCTGTAGCAGAGTACATTAAAAAAACACCAGCACTAAAAACCGTT
Source organism: Lasiurus cinereus (assembly GCA_011751065.1). NCBI lineage: Eukaryota > Metazoa > Chordata > Mammalia > Chiroptera > Vespertilionidae > Lasiurus > Lasiurus cinereus. Next base: position 1,229,191 of record JAAGEH010000126.1, on the reverse strand, counting down.
TGTTACAATTGTTTCCCTGCAAACTCCTGGAACATTAATGAGATAGGCTCCTTGCTCGGTATTTTTTTCTACCCGCAGACAGAGAGAGAGAAAGGTTCCAGAAGAGGCGGCAGTGGGGGCTGCTGGGACACAGGTCCGTTGCCCAGCATTCTCGGGGAATGCCCGCCCTCCAGGCCCTTCCACACTGCCTGCCCCACTTCACGCCTGGAGCCTGCCCGCCGGACTGGATCAGCCAACTGAAGGAAGGTGAGATGCCGTCTGACTGTTTAAAAGCCGCCTGTTCCCACTCCAAGAGGTGAGGGGCCCTGGGGGAGGAGAGGCAGGGGGTCCTGGCTGTTGCTCTGCCTGAGCTAAGGGAAGAAGCCACTGTATTCACTGCCTTCCACCCCGTTTTGAAACCAGTTTTACATATGGACCTGGAAAAAGCAGCAATATCAGTGGAGTCTGACTGGCAGTGTTAAGAGCTGGGGGACGTACTTTCCCGAGTCTGGTAACCTCCACTTCACCCCAGCCCCAAAGCTCCTGAGAGGAGCAGCTGCCTGATAGACTGGCTCGCCCAGGAGCGTCACCTGGAGCTACACTGCGTGCAGCAAAGGCCAGGAAGGTGGAGAGGCAGAAGAGGGTTCCCATTTCACAGGCGCAGAAACGCCACTCCCACAGCCCACACACGTTCCAGCTAACAGGGGTGAAACCACCCCAGGTGATGGCAAACCAGGCCCCTCACTGCTTTAGCAGCTGGGGCGGTCCTCTGTGCCAGCGGCTCAGAACTCGGGATGCTGGCTGGGCGGGCAGACACGCCGAGGGGCGAGGAGGAGTGCTGGCATCTTTGCTTACTTCCTGCACCAGCTGGAGCTCTTGCCAAAATGGGCTGTGCATCAACCCATGAACTAAGAGGTCGCTGGTTCGATTCCCAGTCGGGGCACATTCCGGGGGTTGTGGGCTTGATCCCTGGTGGGGGGTGTGCAGGAGGCAGCCAATCGATGTTTCTCTTATAGATGTTTCTCTCTCTCTACCCCTCTTCCTTCTTCTCTTTCTAAAATCAATTAAAAAAAATTTTTTTAAGAGTTGAGAGAACAAGCAAATAAAAGCCAAATGGAGCCTGCATCTGAGCAGACAGGGAACAGGTCGAAAATGGCACCTGAGCAGTGCTGCACCATCCAAAACCTGCATTTCTGGAAGCGCTCCGAATATGCACTGACTATGACAGGAGCCACAATCCTCATGCAGCCCAAGGACTTGAAAGATAGCCAGTGTAAACGAAGAACTCAACGTCTACTCTACTGAAGTTTAATTATCACACACGTGGCCAGTGGCTCTGGCACTGAGCAACACAGCCCTGGATTCTTTCATCACCAGGCCGGCCTGCCTGCTCCTTTCCTACCTGGACTTTGAACGGGTCTCCCGTGATGCGAAGAGGCTTGTCCGCTCCCGTGGGCAGCGGGCCGTCCTGGATCATGACCATTTTCACTCCCGTCCGCTCCTGTGGACACACACACAGGCACACCCCTCACCACCATGGATGACCACGCAGGAGGGCACAAGACGGTGCCGGGGGCCGGATCCGTCCACAGAAGACAGGTCCCTCCTACCACAGGGCACTGCCCTCTGACCCGGCCATGAGACTGCGGACATACAGAGCGTGCTAGAGAGCTGCCCAGGGTGACCCAGAAACCATTCCCACTGTCCTCCTGTCCGGCCTTTAGAACATCCACATACAAATGCCCTTTCTACGGAACGCTGGCCCTCAGCTGAGCACTCGCGCGAAGATCACCCGGTTAGGGCTGTGGGCAGCACGTGAGGCCGGTGCTGCCATCCCGGGGGAGGCGGCTCGGACAGGAAGCGCCTCCACTCCAGAGCTGAGGAGTGGAGGCCACACTTCGGATTCTGGGAGGCTGAACCCTGAGCTCTTCGAGCACACGTTGGTGTCTTCGCAGCCTGAGAAATGGGCGAGGAGGGGGCACACAGACAGGGCACAATCCCCGCTCTGCAACTTCAAAAGCCCTAGTGCTTGGAAATGAAAAGTCTGTTCACAACTGATGTGGCAGCAAACGGACCCGCACTCATGGACGCGGATTTCTAGCCGCTCTCCCCGAGCGTGGCTCTCCCTGAGCGTGGCTCTCGCGGTTTGGCTGGGGAAGCCAGCCTCTGGCTACAGAAACGGGCTGGCTGTTCCATTCTGAGCCGTGTCCGGCCCCGCGTGTCTCAGACGAGGGATTCCGCAGCCAACAGCAGCTAATGCTCTGAGCATTCGCTCAGCGAGGGGCCCGGTGCGAGGGGTCCCATTTAAATATCAAACAACGGGGTTACTTGAGCTGTATTACAAGCCAGGCTGGCGCTTCCCTGGGCTCACAGACGAGGACCCGGGCCCTGTGCAAAGTGCATGCACACATCCTGGCTCCCACAACCGGGCAGGCAGTGCTGCTGGCTCGGAGGCACCTCTGCATCTGAGATGCGGTCACGTGATGGTACCCGAGCTTCACCGCCACCAGGGCTGCTGGGAGTTCATGCAGCCCAGGACCGACATGATCCCTGGCAAGCACCGGGCCTCGCTACAGTCAGTGTCCAGAGCCCAGCAGTGAATCGAGGAAGCGTGGAACCGCCGGGCAGGGGTGGGGGGAGGTCTGGTGCAGGGCAGGCACGGCCAGGTCCACCGGGGAAGGCAGAGTAATGACAGGACCTCCCGGACCCGGAAGGGGAGGAGGACGGAGGCCTCTGCGCAGGCTCACGTACCTGCAACTGCTTTATGGTTTCCCCTCCTTTGCCGATGACCAGGCCCACTTTCGAGGCGGGGATGAGGATCTCCTGGACGGTGCTGTTGCCGTCGATGTCGTTGTGGAAGCCGGGCCCGTTCCGACAGCGGTCCACGATCTGGCCCAGGAGGCGCTTGGCTTGTCTTGGGGAGGGAAGAGAACCAAGGACAGCGGCGTTAAGGGGACACCATGCGGGGACACATGAAGGAGTCAAGGCAGCCCTCGTCCAGCTCCAGCTCCTGCCCCCACACCCGGGAAGCCTCTGCCATCCGCCACGCTACCGGCCTGGAACTGCAAAACGATGCGCGCGACACCAACGTCCCGGCACGGCCCCTTTGCCACTGTGCTCCCTGCTTGTGCTGGGCTCTGTGTTCACGCCACCAACACGGCTCTGCTCCTGTGAGAATGTCAGCTACACCTCTGAACCCTCTGCATCTCGCTGTCCCCCAATCCAGAGCGCACAGTATACACGCAACAGATTTTGGTTAAGTAAGGGCGGGAGAGAAAGAGATGAGAAAGATGGGAAGAAAGAAGGCAAGCGTTAGTAGTCATTGGAACCCCCCAAGGGCCGAATTTCTCCATCACCAACCAGGATGCCCTGATTTCCGAGCCGATTTTGAGGCTCCGCGTCACCAGGTGGGTCGGCAGGCGGAAAGAGGCGGCGGCAGTGCCGGGCGCCGCTCCACGGCCACGCACACCTGCCCTGCGCTTTCCAGCTGGCTGTGCGGCCCCGCAGGGCCCACGCACGCTATTGTGTGCCCATCTCTCAGGAGGTGGCGGGAAGCTACATGCTGAAACGGCACCCGCGGCCTGGGCCTGCGGAGGTCATCCGTCAGGCCCGCTTCCTTTTCTGCACCAGAATCTCCCCTGGCTGTGACTTGCATGATTTACTCCTCAAACCACCAGGCACGATCTGTTTTTTGGTTCCTCTAATAGGAAACAATTCTGCTACTGCACAGGCTGGCAGAACTGTGCGCGAAGAAAGCAAAACCGTTTCTTCCTTAGGTTATCACCCCGTGGCCTCGGCGGCCTGGGCAGGACAGGAAGCGGGAAGAGAAGAGGAGGAGCGAAGAAGAAAAAGGCAGGAAATAGATGTTGCCCTTTGCGGTCTGGAGCCTGTGAGTGCGGAATCGGCCTCGGGTGTCTTCTCGGTTACGGCGGCTTCTTAGTATTTCGCTTGTGGACTAGATTCACCTGTGCTGGGAGAACCTGGTCGCTGGCCCTGTGATGCGCACCGGCCAGACTGATCTGTTCTGGTCCACTGCTTGCAATGTTACAGCAAAACGCGAGAGCTTTCGCTCATCTAGACTCGCCGAGAAACGGAGACAATGCAAGAGCCCTACCTACGGAGCGAGACGTAATCCCAGCGCCCCCAGCCCCAAACGCGATGCTGCTCAGGAGACTGGAAGAGGAAAGTGAGCAGAAGCGGAGTTAGTACATCCTCTCCCCTGGAGGCCCTTGGGCTGATGAGGCCTCCACCGGGGCCGAGGCTCCACCACGCAGGAAGGCAACGCTCCATTTCAGGCGGTCACGGGGGCCCCAAAAGCCGAAACACCTCCCTGGCCGGTCCAGGTGGCCCTCTGGGTGGAGCGATGGCCACAAAGTCAACGCATTGGGCTCCCAAGTAATCGGAAGCGCAATGCAGTGGGATCACCCTCAGGCAGAGGACCTGGCCCCAGGATGCCCACGGGCTCGCCAAGTGAGAGGTCACTACACCTGTTCAGGTAAAGGAGGGATTAATGAGGAAGAAGTGGGCTGATTAGCGCATTCAGGCGGGTGACGCACACTCTTTGGAACCCGGTGGGTGAAGGAGGTGTTATGACAGCTGGGAGGATTCTGCGGGGTTTTGAAAAAGGTGACACCGTGTGTGTGTGTGTGTGTGTGTGTGTGTGTATGTGTGTGTGTGTGTGTAGGTGACAGAAAAACTCCTCGATCCTTCTCTACAGAAGCACCTGCTTTCGTGGCCAGTCTGTAGCACAGATCGGAAGTGTCCGGTAACAGTTTGCCCTTCCATTTCTCCCCGTTCGGGGAAGGAGGAAGAAGAGTGAAAGGAGAAAGTAAATAAAATAAACTTACTCAATACTTTCTGGGGTTCCGGTAAGTACACAGGGCCTCTCTGGAATCCCAGAACTCTCTATAAGAAGAATCGAGAAGACGAGGTGTGTTGGCGGGCATCAGGCAACCATGCACCTTGCCTCTGTGGAAGGCGGCCCCTCAGAAGCCCAGGCTCCCAGAAAAAGACAGTTTGCTTCTGCTTGTGGACAGAATGGGGAGCTGGGAGCTGTACCCTAAGATTCTCAAGGTAGAAGCGAGGCCCTGGGGGAAGGTGGCAGAATGCAGCAGAGGTCTGTGAACTGGTCCTAAGTCCCAGTTTCAGCGTCACTTCTGACCCACTGTGTGTGCTAGCAAAGGCTTGAGTCACTCGCCCTGCTAGTCCCCAGTTTCTCTATTTGCAGAGTGGTTTACTGGTCATTGTTTGCAAACGGCTCTGAGGCACACTGGTTAGACATGTCATGGGTTCATATCCCGCCGCTGCCACGGGGAAAAAAGAATCGTCACGGTATGCACGTTGGGACCACTGCCAGTTACTGTGTGAATACCCTGACCGGTGATATCCGTGCCGAATTGGTTCTGGCCCTCTGACAAGAAAGGGAAGCCTTTCTTTCCAACACCGCACATGACACTTTACTTTGTTCCTAAAAATACTGCCTCTCAACATTTTTACTCAAAAACGAAAGAGCAACAGCAGATACTGCCTTCAAGACATTATACTAGTAAATATCTTTTAAAATGACAATGTTTCTCTAGTTAAATGTCCTTTAAACGCCCTCTTCCACTACGGAAAGAGAAAGAACTCAAATGAGATAAAACGGTAAATAAAATATAAACTCTTCTTCTCAATCGGTCTCTGTCCACATTGCGGTCAAACTGGACCCAGCAGGGAAAGGTCCCCAGCGGTGTTCAACGAGTGCTCATTCCGCCAGAGCCAGAGTGGCCGCCTTCTGCAAAGGCAGGGATGGTGCGAGCCCGGGGGAGCCGGTCAGCAATCCCCAGGAGTGACCCCAAAGCCACAGGCGCCCTGCAGGCCGCCCTGTGTCTGGCATAACATTCTGGTGCAGAAAACAGAGGTCCTAGAGGGGTGGGTGTTTGGGGGGGCCACGCCAGGCCACAGAACCGTGGAGGGAGGGTCTCCAACAAGGTCAGAGGGCAGCCTCGCCTCCGAGCCTGCTTCTGCTCTGGGTCCAGCTCCAGCAGCGAAGGAAAGCAGCAATCACACATACTTACCCATGCTCCTACCCTTCTAGCAACAAGCAAAGTACCGAATCTGGACACTTGGCATCATACTCATTTCTACAAACTGACTCTATGAATAAGTAAATAAATAAAGCACCCCTTACCTGAAGCGATCTGAATTTTGCAACCAGATTCTGTCTGAATCCGTGAAATCTGCTCACCTCCCCTGCCAATAACTGAAACAAATTGAACAGGGTCAGAATACGCCCCCATCCGTATTTAGCCATGCACGGAGGGCTTAACTCAACCACCATTCACACGTGGCTCACAGCTAGACAAACCGGGTTGGCTTCAGCGGGCCACAGAAATCATAGGTGAAACACAGCAGACAGAGGTGCTCGAGGAAGGAGGGGGGTGGTGGGGGAGCACAGGGGGACCTCAGCCTGGACAGAGGCCCGCAGCGCTAGGAGGCCGGAGAAGACTGTGCAAAGCATTCCACTCAAGGCGATGCTCACGCCGAGCGAGGGAAATGAAAGGGACAGACAGCAAGAGGCGGAGAGTGCAACACGCGGATACTTACTGAATCCAACCATTTTATCAGGCACTTTGAATTCTTCCGTTATCACCGCCCTGAAACAAAGAACATTGGGGGAAACTGTACGGAAGAATTCTGAAGCCACCTTAGGCTCCCCAGATGGCCCACGCTGACCACGTTGGAAGACAAGGCTTAGAGAAATGGTGCCAACGTGGCCAACAGGCCCATAACCATCTACAAGGGGCACCATCTGATGAGCCTCTTGGTCAATCACTCTTGGAAAAGATCAAGCCTCGCCCCTGGCCGGGCAGCTCAGTTGGTTAGAGCATTGTCCCGAAATGCCAAGGTTGTGGGTTCGATCCCCAGTCAGGGTGCAGGCAAGAATCAACCAATGAATGCATGAATAGGTAGGACAATAAATCCATGCTCTTCTCTCTCCCTCTCTCTCTCTCTCTCTTTCTCTCTCCCTCTCTCTCTCTCTCTCTCTCTCTCTCAAAAAGATCCAAGCTTCCATCACCTTGTGTTGTGGAAGAAACCTCTGTGCTTTCATTAAAACCATCAACTCCCTCAAACAGCCACAGTGTCCAGGAGCGTGGCTAAGTACTGGAAAATCAGCAAGGCCAGGACACACAAGATCCTTTGGGAAGTGGGGGGAAGCTAGACGTCCTTCTGGTGTCCTTTCTAGATGGAGAAATACCCAACTTTCCTCCCGCACCCGTTTCCCTATCTTTGTGTTGCTTTCTGGCCTCCTTCTAATTTTTCCGTCTTTTAGGGTGAAACGCCCCAAATGGAGCCAGTCTCCAGCGGAGGCCTAATCAGTGTTGACCAGGACAGAATAATGACCTGTTACTCTGCAAGGTACTTCTGTTAAATGCCATCCCCTCCATTATGTGCTCGCTTGCTTTTTTTTTTTTAAACAACTATTGCACTGGCTCTTTCAAACAAACCGTCAAATTTGCCATATAGAGTATTGTGGACAATATCCAATTTGCCCAACACCCCAGGAAGCAATTAAATCTAAACATTTATCTTAGGAGGAAGCTAAATGCAAGTAGTTAAAAAAAAAAAAAGGTAAGTATTTTTAAACATCTCGCACACAGCTGGATTTTTACCCATCAGGGAAAGAATTGGATAAAGTGCATGTTTTTAGAAAAAGTGCAGCACTTAGAAGAAATGCAATAGCATAAATAGCACTTGTCACTGTATCATTATGATGAGAGCAAACTGTCTGTTCCTCGTGGCGTTTACATCCTCCGGTTTATATATGCCCAGGGATTCGCTCTGCCTCTTGGGATCTTCAGTTCATCCCCAAAGCGGGCAAGTTTGGGCGTCCTAACCAGTAACACTGTGGGTGCTGGCACTAAGCTTCAGCAGGCCTGACGTCTTGCGAGAGGCCAGCGTCCCTGTAGCTAAGAGACTCTGCTCACGTGTGTAGCACAAACTGTCCATATTCTCAAAAAATAATACTGGGAATTTACTAGAAGAGGTTCAACACTATCACAACACAAAATGTCCCCAAACTCAGCCCTCGGGAACGAGTTTCGCAGACTCTCTTTGAGGAGGAAACGTATTAAGATGAACTGCTTGGAGCCTCCAGCAAAACAAAGCTCTCTTTTAAAGGCAAGGCTGAACCTTGTCTAACGCACCAAGTGTTATCATTTTGGAAAGTAAAATCCGGATTAATTAACGTCTTATAGGGAAGTCACATTTGATGCTAACAACCGTATTTAATTTACTTTAATTCATTAAAAAACAAAGCAAACAAGGGAACAAAAAAACCCAGGATAAATCTTCTGAGTAACCGATGCTAGAATCTCCCTAAGAACTGTGTCGCACACAAGAGGTATACCTGTCCTTGCCAGTGAAGGTTAAGGGTATGTTACAGTAACGGATTCAAACACACAATTTCATCCATTATGAGAAGCAGCTAAAGTGTCCTTTTAGGACATTTTATCCTTTTAAAGGGGAACTGACCACAATACCCTGTCTTACAGACGGGCCTTGTTTAAGCCCAGAGGTCTTTCCCCTTTTCTAACCCTCAGTGTTTAAGGGGAGGCCGTGAGGGGAAAGCGAGGCAGGGAATCAACTGGGGACTTGTCCAAAGTTCTCTGGCAGGTGCCTATCACTATGGGGGAGCGGGGAGTGTGTGTGTCAGGCTGGGGGGAGACCAGGTATCTGGCCTCCCAGGCTCCCGATTCCTTGAGGACCAAAAGCTGTATCTTCACTTGGAAAAAGGACCCATTTTCTGAAGTGAAGAGTTAAGGATTCATAAAACACGGGGGAAAATGTCAAAACAAGAAGGACAATTTCATTGTCTCATTTTAAATTAAATGTTTGTGAGCAGAAAGAACATTCTGGAAGTCTTTTCGGTTTCCATACACTAAGGGCTGATCTTTAATACGCTGCGTTGGTTTATCCTTTGAGCTTAAAAAGGGCTACAGAAACTTAAGTCTTAGAGATTAGCCCATGGTTTTCCACACTCTCAACCTCTGACTTTCTACCACTCCGGTACAGATGGCGGATCAATAAACAATTAGAAATGATCAATAAATAATAAAACATAACCCACTGCTTACCTTTGATGTACCAAGGCCCCTAACTGGTTACCTACTGTGGCAGAGAGAAAGAGAAAAGAAAAATCAAAGCATTAGCGCGGATAAACTAACTTCATCCTTACCCAAGTTCTTACCATTTCCAGGGGAAAAAAGGAGAGGCAGGAAGAAAGCGAACGGTAATTTAGGCTCAGTGGCTGAGATGAATGCGTGACATGATATGAAACAGGGGGGGACGCCTTGATCGGCACAGTCTCTAGCGCCGTGTCCAGCTGAACGCGGGATAAGAAATTGATCTGTGGGTCCCCATGCTGAGCAGCCTGGGAGGAAATCCTGCCTGCCAAATCCTCTCCCTTCCCGCCTCCCTCCTGCTCTGGACCCGAGCTCCGTGGTAAGATACCAGGTCCCTTCTTCTCTTTCTCAAGCAAATGAGAGGGTCTGACCCCCCGGCTCCGCAGCATTGTCAGGGACGCCCCGCGGCAGCTGCAGGCCCTAAGACCGTGCACATATGCTCCTGCCCGCCACGGGGCGCCCCATCTCCCCGCCCTCCCAGGAGCATCAACTTAAGGAGAGGATCTGGCTTCCTCCCTCCTCCGGCCTCTTCCCTGACCCACCTAGCAATCTGCGAGATGCTCAGAACCAACAACTCCTGCCTGTTAAGCCCGTTTCACAGAGATAACGGTGCACAGCGCCTCTGATTGTGCAAACCAGCTCTGTACCCACATTCCCACTGAACCACCTCCGCTCGCTTTTTATTTCAGTTCCTCCTCTTTCAGCTGAGTGTCCCCCGTCACTGCTCAGCAAACACGATTCCTCGATGTCTCTCTCACCGGCAGACAGCGCACAGTATATATCCTACACGGATGGCACGCAACTGGAGGAGCCTTATAATGTGCTGAGGAGAGCGTTCCAAACCAGGGCGAGGGACAGCGCTAAGCAGGACAGATAGGAGACAGGGCGAAGGATCGATGGCATGAGCCTCCGAGCAAAGAGGGACGTGGTTTAGCATCTGAAACAGGGGACTCCAATTGCTCTTCCTTCTGCTTAAACTTGACCGTCTTTCTCTGCCTGCGCGGGAACGGGTCACAGAGAGAAGCCAGACGCTGCTATTTTAAAAGGAGAAGAGGAACACCTGGAAAAATAATGCCAGCAAAAGGTAAATGAAGCTCCTGAGTCAACACCATGTTTCTCCGGGATCAATAGCAAGATGATGGTCTGCAGCCAAAATATTGACATTATGTACTATGAACCTGCTTTTCTCGGGGGTGAGAGCTGTTTTTCATGGACGCTTATGTTCTTCTTTTCGCATTTCCAGTTTGCACATGACAAACGCTCTGGCTTGGGCACCCTCACTCCACGTGAAAACTGGAGAGTTAGCAGCGGAGGGAAGAAGCCCTCGCCACACAGGCCACCCCTGCGTGTGTGAGGGAGGAGGCCCATCAGCTAAGGCGGAGGGAATGACAGAAAAGGACCGAGTGCCCCCAGCCGGGGCAGCTCCCTGCTTCCGGCCAGATTCTCCGCTCAGGGGCACAGAAGCCACTGCAGACCGAGGAACAAAATGCCTGGAATGACGAGAGCACAGAGGAGAGGCTTCTGTCCCTAAACAGAGCGCCTCGGCCAGACCGCGGCTCCTGGCCCGCGTGCTGTGCAGTTAACACTTGTCAGAAGGCCCTAACTGGTGTGGCTCAGTGGATAGAGCATCGGCCTGCAGACTGAAGGGTCCCAGGTTCGATTCCGGTCAGGGGCATGTACCTTGGTTGCGAGCACATCCCTAGTAGGGAGGAGGCAGCTGATCGATGTTTTTCTCTCATCGATGTTTCTAACTCTCTATCCCTCTCCCTTCCTCTCTGTAAAAAATCAATCAAATATATTTTTTAAAAAAAGACTGTCTAAAGGCTGGCGATCTTCAGCTATGTCAGACAGAAGTGCACAGAAAACAGAGGAAAGGGGAAGGCTGCCGTGAGGGACTCCCTGAGATGTGGGAGCATTCGAAGGCTCCCGGTCAAAAAGCCATCTGAAATGTCGTGCTCATCACAGAAAAGGAAATTCCTTTTTGGTGACCAAGTGTGTCACAGGCACTACGCACGGTGTCATTCCTGCTGGCCAACTGCTCTGCTGACGAGCGCAGGGGCTTGCAAACCGAAACCAGATCGCACACACCGTCAGCACACGCACAGGTGGACTTCGGGGAGCCACGCCACGCAGGAAGGAAACCCACTCAAACCCAGACCCGACTTGCAGGTAGTGGGCTCCTCGGGATAAACGGTCTCCAGCCTCCAGGCCACGGCCGTAGCCAAGGCTGAAGCGCCTGATTTCAAGGTGCCCTCCCCCCCTTCAAAAACATGCCCATTTGGTGCTTAAAAATGAACAGCAGCCGTCAGGGGCATTGGGCACTCACTTGGCGCACTGATAATGTCCAACTCCACGCAAGGGGGCGAGGGCCTGGGGGGGGTTCCGCTCGGTCTTCAGGATAAAGGGGGTCCAATGAGGGAGGCACACGGGAATACCTATAAAACTCCATTTCATGGTAACTACCGTCATTTTACTGCAAAAAAGGAAACTGCTGAAATATCAGTCCTATTTCCCCTAATGGTGCATGCTGGCTGACAACAGTTCCTCGTGCCTGGAAAATTCACCTGCGCGCTCAATTCGAGCGCACATGCGTACACACACACACACACACACACACGCACACACACACAGGTGTCGTTCTCGTTTATCCTGCCCACTCTATAATGGGGAGCCCCCTGGGCTATGGAAAAATGACTCCCATAGGAAATATCCACACCACCACATGAGAAATTCTTCCCGAAGAGGAATACACTGCCAATTTCAATAATGATTTTTTTTGGGGGGGAAAAAAAATGGCAGCTGGACACATATTTACCCATCAGGAAGGAGCAAGTCTTCATGTTTCTTCCCCCAAAAGAAATGCCAACAAGTGTCGCTGGGGAACATCCCCAGTTTTATAATAGGTATCAAATGTAATAGCGAACCCCCATCACCCCCCCCCAAAAAAATCCAAGGAACAAAAGCACCCTCACTCCTCTGCCAGCGCAGGCGGCACGCTGGCCTGGCGCACAGCAGGGACCAGCGGCAGGTGAGTGGCGGTCAGCAGAGAAATGTCAGCTGTTTTTGCAGAACTGACAAAAATAATAAATAAGCCAGACCTTGCTCTTGGGGTTCTGAAAACAATCCTCCCGTGCCTGGCTGGGATTCAGACGCCTCTGTCTCAGAAGCTAGCGGCAGCCATGTCTGCAGTTCGCCGAGCGGTTCCAGAAAGCTTCTCCCGAGGACAATACAAAGGCTGCCTGTGTCCTACGCCGCAACCCTCGCCCCAGGGCCTCAAACACTGCCGTGCGTTCAGCTGCAAGTCCCCAGCCCGGTACTCTGTTCCTAATTCTGCAAATTATTATTTTTAACAGCGAGAAGAAAGTCAAGTTGATCTCAAGAATGCCCCTCACTTGCAGCCTAATATGCTCTTGTGAGTGGCTCCCAAGGTGCTTTCCTAGATGCCGCGGTGGCATGCACCCCCTCACTCCTACAGAGCCCTAAGAGGCGGCATGCACCCCCTTACTCCTACAGAGCCCTAAGAGGCAGGCGCTGGTATCAGCAGTCCCACAGACCCAACCAGGAAGGTGCGGATACCCCCCAGCCCTCAGAGCAATGCACGAGTGCCTGTGCCCACAGGCCTTCCAGGTGCTGGGAGTGGGCACTGTGCCAGGTCCCGGAGATAAAATGGTGAGCAAGATCATCTCTGCCCTCAAGAAGCTTCAGAGGCCAGCCGGGAAAGCAGAAAGTTCCATGAGCGGAAACCTGAGCTGGCCTCCAGGGATGGGGAGGGGTTAGGAACCCCAGTTCAAGTGCCTAAGGAAGGCCTGACCCAAGGGTCTCTGCAGTCAAATTAAGAGGAAAAGTCCGTCTACACTACTGATTTACCGCACTATGCCTTATTTTCATTTAATCCAGTGATTATGATATTCATTTAGAGCAGTGGTTCTCAACCTTTCTAATGTCGCGGCACTTTAATACAGTTGCTCACGTTGTGGTGACCCCCAACCATAAAATGATTTCCGTGGCTACCTCATAACTGTAATCTTGCTACTGTTATGAACTGTAATGTAAATATCTGATAGGCAGGATGTATTTTCATTGTTACAAATTGAACATAATTAAAGCATAGGGATTAATCACAAAAACAACATGTAATTATATATTGTGAACTATTTCTTTCTAATTACAAATAAATGAAATGTTGTCTTGAATCGTGGTGTAGCATGGGCAACAGTCTTCATAGGACAACAGTAAACTACATGGCTACATTTTGCTACACCGAGGAGCGGTGTGTTGGTTCCTAAGACCATGGGAAATATGTATTTTCTGATGGTCTTAGGCGACCCCTGTGAAAGGGTCGTTCGACCCCCAAAGGGGTCGCGACCCACAGGTTGAGAACTGCTGATTTAGAGGGTCATGACCAACTTTATAAAAAAATGAAATAGAAAACAAAGTGTAAACATATATAGCAATACAGCTTTTACTTCAGTTATACATGTTTCAACATACATTTACTAACTAGTTCTGGCAGAAATATGAACATTTATCACGTGGGTAAGTAGTATTTAGAAAGTTTGAAAATCACTGGTTATAATCCCGATGATAGTCTCATTAAGTAGATAATACCTTAATTTGAGGCAAGAAAACAAAGGCTCAGAGAGGTTAAGCAATCTGCCCAAAGTCACACAGTTAACTGGCAGGGCTAGGATTCAAGCCCTAACCCACCAGACTTTGGAGTCCACGTTTTCAAGCGGACACTCCCATGGCCTTTGAGACCGAGACCCCAGGCTTGAAGTCTTCCTCCTGCTTCTTATCAGGAATCAGCCTGGTCAGATCATTTCCCAACCTCAGTTTCCTTAGCTCTACAATAAGAGATTTAAGCACTAACTTTCCTCCCGGAAGTGAAGGAACCTAAAGATTAACCTATTCTGAATCTATCAGGAGCCCCCAGCACTCCACCTTTAAACCTGGCAATCACCAATCCCTTCTTCATCCCAAAGGTCAGAGAGCTCATCCAGGCCGAACCGTTTGGGTTGGCTTTCTCACTTGGCACAGCCCCCCGGGGATCGGCCAGGCTCTGTGTGTCACCAGTGTGCCCCCTTTTACCGCTGAGGAGCGCTGGGCGGAGCGGTCTGCTAGCCATCACCTGCTGAAGGACATCCGGGCTGTTTGCTGTGGGTGGGTTTTTGTGTAAATGTAAGCTTTCTCTTCTCGGGAATAAAAGCGCAGGAGTAGCACTGTGGACTGCAAATGTAAATGCCCGTTTCGTTTTATAGATTTTCTAGAGGCGGATGTGTTTTAAAAGCTCCTCGGGTGCTGTGTATGAGCATAACCCAGGGGCGCAGACAGTGGGGGGCGGGGAGGGCCTGTGCTGGGGGATGGGAGCGGCTGGGAGAGGTCAATGGGGGAAAAGGAGAGTCCTGGAATACTTTAAACAACAACAAATTTAAGTAAAAAAAAGGAGTTTTTCAAACAAACGAACAAGCTCTTCAGGTGGTTCTAACCCTCAGCCAAGGTAGATAGCCACTCTGGGTCACACACTTTCTAAAAGATTTGGAAAAATTATGACTCCCCTTTATTTATTTATTTATTTGTTTTAAAATATATTTTATTGATTTTTTACAGAGAGGAAGGGAGAGAGATAGAAAGTCAGAAACATCCATGAGAGAGAGACATCGATCAGCCGCCTCCTGCACGCCCCACAGTGGAGATGTGCCCGCAAGCAAGGTACGTGCCCCCGACCGGAATCGAACCTGGGACCTTTCAGTCCGCAAGCCGACGCTCCATCCACTGAGCCAAACCGGTCTTGGCTATGACTCCCCTTTAAATTTGACATCTAAAATTAGCCCCTAGATTAATAACTGCAACAGGTCTAGATCACTCACTTTTGTGTCTACTGTTTGACCTAGTTGGCTAAGCCAATGGTCAGATCATACATTGCCAAGCAAAACCCTCTCCTTTCCTTTCCCAATTCACATGTGTGTTAGTATGCATCCACATGACAACCACTTACTTCTGAATTACAATCCTAAAATGAAAGGATGGATGAAAGGGGAGGAGACTGCATGAGCCTTTGCCACGTTACCTGGGTAAAATCAAAATCCGATCCTGTCACTACCATATATTTTTTTAAAAATTGATTTTAGAGAAGGGGCAGGGAGAGAGAGAGAAACATCAATGATGAGAGAGAATCACTGATCAGCTGCCTTCTACTGGGGATCGAGCCCACAATCTGGGCATGGGTCCTTGACCAGAATCCAATCCGGGACCCTGCAGTCGCAGGCCGAGGCTCTATCCACGGAGCCAAATCGACGAGGGCCCATGTTTCTTGACAAGACTCCCGTGCTCTGTTTCCTGGGGATCCCCGCGCTCTGAGGTGCTGAGGATTTCACACCCGCTGAAAGGGCAGGTCCCAGCAGACACAGGCTCAGAGAGCTCCCGTTTTTGGGGAGAGTGCACAGCAGTGAAGAGCTGGACAGCTGGCTGGACACCTCCCGGGCCCGCCTAACCTGGCGGATCTTGCTCCCCGGCCTAGATGGAGCCCTGGTTTACTCCATCCACTTCACGGAAGGCCTATCTGCCCTTTTCCCCTCCCCCTCCCAGAACTGAGTTTCCCGCCTGGCTCTATCCAGGCAGCAGCCATCATTACCCTCCACTGAGGCAAAGTAACGTCTCTGAGATTTGTTTCTCTCTTTCCAAAGCACAGCTCTGGCACTTGCGGGCTCCTGCCTGAGTCTGGACGCCCATGCCTGCCGGCAGCAAGAACTCTGGCTCTCACTGCTGTCCTCCTTAAAAGTCTGGAATTTGCCGAAACCGGTTTGGCTCAGTGGATACAGCATCGGCCTGGGGACTGAGGGGTCCCGGGTTCGATTCCGGTCAAGGGCATGTACATTGGTTGCGGGCACATCCCCAGTGGGGGGTGTGCAGGAGGCAGCTGATCGATGTCTCTCTCTCATCGATGTTTCTGGCTTTATCCCTTTCTCTTCTTCTCTGTGAAAAACCAATAAAGTATATTAAAAAAAAAAAAAGTCTGGAATTTTACAAATCTTTCTACCTGGAGGGGTTGGGGGGGGCATTGGAGAGATAAGGACACATATGTAATACCTTAATCAATTAAAACAAACCAAAAGGTTCTTCCTCCCTCTCTTTTTGTCTTTGCTCTGTGCCACAAATGCAGGGGGTGGGGATGGGGGGGCGCTTGGAAAGGGCCACAGCAATCTTCTATCCAGGTGGTGGAGGCCGGGCTTGTGGGGCGCCTAGACGAGTAATCCCGGGTCCCAGCCAGGAGATGAGGACCCACAGGGCTTGACAGGCCCACAGCTAATTAAGCGCAGAGCTGGGATTGGAACTCGGGTGTCCCGCCTCCCCGATTTCTGATGAGGATTAAAGTTAGTCTGCGGGTCGCAAACCCCCAGCGTCGTCTTAAAGCGCATCACTAGGCGCCAGTGGTAAAATGAAGTGCCGGACTGGATTATCCAGGGGCCCTGCCTGCCTGGGTGGCTACAGGAATAGAGCCCTGGAGTAATGACGACTCTGAAAACGGACAGCTGAGGAGTGAGTATAGACATGCATTTATCCAAGGAAACAACGTGTTACACACAAGCACACAGAAGAGGAGGAAGTGACAGCATCCAGAGCACAGTACTTTTCATCCGTGGATATATTTTTTATGAGATCTTTTTGTTTTTAAAATGTAATTTGCCATTTCATAATAGGTGGTGATTGCTCACTGACATGTAAGAGAAATATATAAAACTAGAGGCCCAGTGCACGAAATCTGTGCGCTGGAGGTGTGGGGGAGTGTCCCTCAGCCCAGCCTGCACCCTCTCCAATCTGGGACCTCTCAGGGGATGCCTGACTGCCAGTTTAGATCCGATCCAGGCAGTCAACATCCCTCTCACAATCAGGACTGCTGGTTCCTAACTACTTACCTGCCTGTCTGCCTGATTGTCCCTAACCCTTCTGCCTGCCAGCCTGATAGCCCCCTAACCACTCCCCTGCTGGCCTGATTGATGCCTAACTACTCCCCTGCTGGCCTGATTGATGCCTAACTATTCCCCTGCGGGCAGGATCGTTCCCAACTGCCCTCCCCTGCCGGCCTGATAGCCCCCACTGTCCTCCCCTGCAGGGCTGAGGGGACTGGGGGACTCCAGCTGGATGAGGCAAGGCTGAGGGGACTGGGCACCACCATCTTGTGGGGGCATGATGGTCAATTAGCATATTCCCTCTTTATTAGATAGGACTGTGGATTTAATTGTAAAGAACCCTTCATTTGTCTTGCTGGTGTGGATCGTGGATCAGTGGTTGAACATCAACCTATGAACCAAGAGGTCACGGTCTGATTCCCAGACAGGGCACATGCCCAGATTGCAGGCTCCATCCCCAGTATGGGGTGTGCAGGAGGCCAATGATTCTCTATCATTGATGTTTCTCTCTCTTCCTCTCTGAAATAAATAAAAAATACAAATTTTTTAAAAAAAAGAATTTTCATCTAAATGTTTCATTTTCTTTTTACCACTATGTCAATGTGCAGAATGCAAAAAGATTTTTAAAAAAATATATTTTTTTATTGATTTCAGAAAAGAAGGGAGAGGGAAAGAGAGACAGAAATATTAATGAGAGAGAATCACTGATTGGCTGCCTCCCACACCCCCCACTGGGGATCGAGCCCGCAACCCAGGCATATGCTCTTGATGGGAATCGAACCTGGGACTCTGCAGTCCACAGGCTGATGCTCTCTCCACTGAGCCAAACTAGCTAGGGCAAAATGAATTTTTTGAAAAGAAAAAAAAAATTCTATTCCAATTTTCCTGTAAATACTTCACTTGATAGTACACCCCAAAATTCTTCTTCCGTCACCCCACAGAAGCAGCACTGAGAGAGAAGCAGAGGGTGGGACTATCGAAAAGGCACTGCACCCATAACGGGGAGCAGCCTTTGGCAGAAAAGGCAGGCACGTTTCCGAGTGGCTGTGTATGCTCCCCGCCCCCAGCAAGGCAGACACAGCGCTGCATTCACCAAAGTTCTGATTTGGTGTCGCACTTTACAGAGAGGCAGGGGGAGCGGGGTTTATGAGATTCCAGTGAAAAGCTCAAGGGGCAATAATTACCCCAGACTCTCCCGGGCAGACACCTGGAGGAGATGCTCCCGCTGCCCCCAGAAAGGTGGAGGGCACGATGAGA
Source organism: Lasiurus cinereus (assembly GCA_011751065.1). Classification (NCBI taxonomy): domain Eukaryota; kingdom Metazoa; phylum Chordata; class Mammalia; order Chiroptera; family Vespertilionidae; genus Lasiurus; species Lasiurus cinereus. The sequence continues at coordinate 1,210,884 of JAAGEH010000126.1, read as the reverse complement.
AGAGCGGCTGTGCCATCTGTGAGCCAGCTCTGGGCCCAACGTTAGAAATCCTCGGTTTCTCAGTGAGGCAGTCAGACAGGAGCCTGAGACAGGGAGACTGGTTTAAAGAAATCGGGGGGCGGGGGGAGCCCTCTGTACGCCTCCCTAACTGCAGCTTAAGAAAGTGCGAGTTAATCATTTGACAGGGCTGGTTTGAGATCAGAGGTTGGCAAACCCAGCCCGAGGCCAGCTGCCTATTTCTGTAAACAGGGAGGCCCTGGCGCGCAGCCACGCATCTGTTTACGTGCGTCCGTGGCTGCTCCCAGCTCAGGGCAGAGCGGAGCAGGTGGGCAGAGACCAGGACCTGAAAGCCTGAAACACTTACTATCTGCTCCTTCCAGAAAAGCTGGCCAGGTCCTGATTTAGATGAAACTGAAATCCACAGTTTTAAACATGTGGCTAATGCTGTTCTCTCACAGGTGGAGCCTCCTCTTCAGAAAATGTTCTAAGTGCAGATCACAGGACCCAAAGGAGAACTGAGCATCGAGCACCTGTCCCCCCCACTGTAAGGCAGGCTAGAAACGGAGAATGCCTCTGTGGTGAGTGAGGGCAGGAAGGATCTGGCCAGAGAGGGACGCCTAGGATCTGCAGAATAAAGCAGGAGATGACATGTACCTTAAGGGACAAATGAACCTTCCAAGTTCAGGGCAGAATGAGAGGACTGGTGAGAGGACTGTAGGAAAAAGGAGGAAGAGAGGGAAAGAAAGAGGGAGGAAGGACAGGAGACAAGATAAGGAGGCTGGGTGGCACCTGAGCGGGCACTGAGGAGTGTGGGAAGATGAGGATGAGGACGGGCTGCTAGGAGGAAGTCTTACCCGTCAATTTTGAGACCTATGGGCTGAGTAGGATCAGCCAGGGAAGAGCTGGGATGGAGGACATGTTTCTGGGAAAGCAAAGAGAACCGATGACGAGGATGCTGAATGGGGGAGACCAGCAGGGCAGGTAGGTGACAGCCGGGTTAGGCTGGGGCTCCCTGGTTCCTGGAACCAGCCCCGGCCTTGCAGAAGAGGCAGAAACTGGTCAGACGGGCTCCAGCAGTGGCGAGAAGAAAGTCCTGGGTGGCACGAGGGCCACACCCGCCCCCAGCAGGGAGATGCCCGGATTGAAGATCCTACACCGCAAAGGCTGCTAGAAAGAGTGGGTACCAAGCCTGAAGATGCTAACAACGAAATGATGTGACCCAAAGCTGGAGGGTAGGTGCCAAGGCAGGTTCTGAGGCTGAGCCCCAAACTCTCCCTGCTGGGGTCCAGGCGGCTGTTGACGGGCAGTCTCTCAGATGGCTCAGACTGCAGGAACCCCACTCAGGCCGATCCGGTCTGCACTAGGAACAGACCTGCCCCCTGGCTTTCTGGCCCAGCACTCGTTCTAACCTCCCCTTCACACGCCGGTCTGGCTGTCTCAGTGTTCCGGACAAACCCTGCCTTAAGGTGCTTTGTGGTCCACTTCAGAGGTGAAATACCTTCAAACAGACCCAAGGAACACCTCCCCAAGCGTCTAGCAGACCGAACTCTAACGTCCTGGAGGTTAAAGAACTCCAATTCACCGGCAGGTTAGGAAGTTCACATTGCTAACAGCGATCTGGTGCACTGCTGTCAGAAACCCAGGGCCAGACCAAACAAAACGCTGGCAGCCTCTGGAGATCTTTGCAAAGAAAGGGCGATGGAATTCCTGCTTGTTGTCCGTCTCTGCTTTTCTAACCGCCCATCTCACGAACAGCAAGACGTGCCCCCTAGAAAGCTCTGGGCAAACACACACACTTTCCTTGACAGGATCCGTCTCGTCACAGATCTACTCAGGAGGACAGAACTGGCCCAGTGACCTGTCCCCAGCAGAACATGCTGACAGCTGACAACAGAGGCGGAGGCAGGCCGCCCTGCCCGGGTCTCCTCTAAGATCCACAGCAAACCTCAGACTCGACACGTGGGGACCAACGTGGAGGAGAGCAATCCCCCGTGGTTCTGTTATTTAAACGGTGCTCACAAGAAGAGGGCTGATTGCATCAAACCGTGATGCAGTATGCAAAAAGGCGGAGTGACATTTCTTGTTCTCCGAACACATCTGTTGGGTAAGACACAGGCATGCAGGGATGCCAGAGGTCGGACATGATGCCAAAAGGTTCTCTCTTAGTTCTTTCCTACTCTCCTGGTAAGATGGCTTACTATTCAGAAGAAGGAAAGACAGAAATTGTGTTCATTTTCTGCTTACAGGGACTTAGTCCCCAAAAGGGAGGCATGCAAAAGATCGTGGTCCTCACAAAAGAGGTGAGGGAGCTGGGTGGAGGAAGGCAAAGGGGGGCAAGTGTAAAAGGTTCAACAACAACATGTGGAAATAAACAATCTGATAATGCACTGAACTTTCAAGTGAGATCCCGGACTTACTGGTGACTTGTAACTACAGCTGCTTGCTTCCTCGGTCTCTTTATCATTCAGTTCAGAACCTTCTGCTAATTTCTTTCAAGTGGATTAGCTGGGAAAAATGCCTGCAAAATGCCAATGGTCACATTTGCAAATATGTGGGTGTCCCCGGCAGAGAACACAGTGAACACTAGTCAGTGGGTGCAGTTTCCACGGCAGCTCGACTCCACATGTGGGTGAAAACAAGGCCGAGAGTTGTGAAACGTATTGATCTCAATTTCTGGAAACGGTGGGCCGGAGACTCTGCCCATTAACAAGATCCGTGTTCAGTGCCAGACAACTTCGCTCTGCTCTCCTATTGATGTCTCACAGGAGGAGCAGAAGCATAATTGCCCTAAAAAGGTAAAAAGCTTTTTGCTAAGGCAAAATGCAGAGAATGCCATTAGTCATCTTCGGTCTGAGAAATCACTAACACCAGTCCAATAAAAGAAGCGCATGGCGTATTATTTGGAAGCAGCCGTTTAAACGGTCACCGCAGTTCCAATGTTCTGGAGCACTTTCTATGTGCGTGATCATACACATAAACCGTTGTTTTAAACAGAGAACTTGTACCCCCAAATGGTAACCCCTTAAAATCTTCACAGTGTGAATCTATACGATTATTCCAAAAAGGTTCCCACATCCTATATAATAAAAGCCCAGTGAGCATAACTTAACGACCAGACGACCACTGGACCAGTCACTATGAGGTGTAATGAACACCTCAATCTCCCCTCCCCCTAACCCCAAGGCTCCAATCACAGGATGTCAATCGGGAAACGGGGGTGGGTAGCAGTGGGGGGCAGACTGGGGACTGGTGAGCGGGTGGAACAGCCGACCTCTTGGTCCCTCCCCTCAGCCCGCAGGCTCCGATCGCAGGATGGCGAACGGGGAACCACCAGGAACCAGGCTGGGTGGTGGCAGGAGGGGACTGGTGAGCGGGCGGAAGATGGCCCTGATCCAGGCTAGGCCTAGGGACGCTACCCGCACGCGACTTCATGTGCTGGGCCTCCATTCTAAAAATAACGGCCATCTCCTCTTTTAGAATCCCAAGGAGACCGGAGAAAAATCAATCAAGCCACATTACATTTCCCTTATGTATATAAAAACGTGTTTTTTTAGAAAAAGGGGTTACATATATAATACGTCTTGTTGCACACCGTGATTTTTTTCACTTAACGTATCACAGAAATATGTACACACATACATGGTCGGACGCATATGCAGACTGACAGGACAGAAGGACACACTGGCCCTCCACTATGCGAACATTCATGTGCCATCTAGTGCATTTCACAATCCCTGCTGTAGTCATACTCTGTAGAAGACTCAATCAGATAAAGAAAGGCCAAGTTCTCTACAGAAGCACATTCGGCAGATTCTCTGCCAGGGTGCTGTTGATAGGCACTGCTAATTGGTTTCAAATTTTGGGGGTGGAGTTGCAGATATAAACAAATCAGCAAAATAACACATGAATGAATGAAAGGAAAAGGAACGTTTCTAGAAAGAACGGCATAAATGGGGATGATGAAAAACCAGCAGACAGACCAGAGAAAGGTCACCTCCCTCCCCCCTTTCCTTTCTTTAAGGTCGAGATGTAGCCACGGCTTCCTCGGAGCTATGCACCAGAACTCAGCTTTCCTTCTGAGCAAAGTGGAAACTTCAATTCTTAGGTGTGCACTGGACGAACGGAGGGCTAAACCCAGCAAAACTCTCAGATCTGCCAAACTGCTTCCAAGCGGACGCTCAAAGGCCAGTCGTTCCCCGAGAGCCCAGCGAGAAAGATGCCTGCATTATCAGGGCAAGTAAGAACTCAAGTGCTGGAGAACTGCTGGGAAAACCCCTCCTAACTGCCTCCCGCCTCCATCCCTCCACAGAGCGGTGCGGGGAGCTGCTCAGCGAGTGGCTGGCACCACCGGCATTGCCAGGTTCACTACCACCGACAGGCAGACCCCGACAGCAACTTACCTCCATCATCCAGGGGCCGTTTCTGTACTCCATATCCGTACATGGAGGGGTCCACTAGAGGTGTGGAATTATTCAAGTGAGGAATTGAGTCAATTTTAGCAGCAATCTACAGAAGAAGCAGATTTAAACATTCAGGACAAATCATGGCTCGATTAGAGTCCTCTCTAGAGGGCTGTTTTTTCACTCCCCCCTTGCCTGCCCCCCTCTCCCCCTTAACCCCCCAACCCTACATTAACGAGAGGCAATGTCATGGTAGGATAAACACTTTTCATTGTTAAGTGAGTTTTCTTTTGGTCTTAATAATAATGTGTCTTTAGAAATAAAGTAGTACCAAAAATGTGTCTTTTACAAGCAATTAGTGTTTCTAAGCCATCACTTAAAATACAGCCATACAGCCTGCGAAGAAAAAAAGCAGGCCAACAATCAGAAACACTTGGCTCCAAAGGTTTTATCACAGGATTCCTTTAAGAAACACATTCCCCAGCAATATTTAAAAAGCCATGTTTGCTCAACTGACAACGCTTCAGGAATATATCCATCGTCCTATTAACTGTAACATCTCTAAAAGCGATGATGCAATCTACAGATATAAGGCAATAAGCTGGTCTTCGTTGGAAGTATCTGAACTGCAGGGGGGTGACTGTCTGTACAAACTACTATTGTAAGGTTCCTGCACTTGAGAAAATAAGGTAATCTGAGACCTATTTCAACTTTTAATATTTTATTTATTATCAGTTGAAGAACAGAACGTAGCTATTAAAAATTTTCCCCCAGAAACAAATGCTACATAGACTTATCTACTTTGTTCTCATTAGGAAATTACTGTGATCGTCACAATAAATCAACTCCTTGACTTAATGTCTACAGCAGTTGCTCTTGGTGTTGCTCCCTGAATGAAGCCTAGCAAACGTTTCTCAGAGAGCAAAACCTTTAGTGGAAATTCTTAACGTGTCCCAACGCGCCCGGAAGTCTGAGACCTTCCAGGACCAACATACAGATAAACTGCCTTCAACAAACAACTCAAGACAATCACGGAAAACCCAAGCGAGACTTAAATGCCCTGGGGTCGGGACTTGTCCCTTCCATTTACTGGTTCCGTGATGTTGGGCAAGTCCATTTCTTCTCGGCTTAAGATCCTCTGGATATAACACCATCTGCTTCACAGTTGTAGAAAAGATGACAACAGACTCTGAACACACTGAAAAGCATTTCACAAACACCAGGGCTGTAAAACCAGGCAAATCCCCCAGCGAATGGTGAGTGCCTACTATGTGCTCCTGTGGCGAACAAGAGTAACTCCGCCCTTGTTCCCTGGAGTCAGCAGTCAGAGGAGAGTCACCGGTGCACAATAAACGAAGCATTTCAGGTGGCAAGAGCATGATGCCAATAAAATACAATGACATTCAGAGAGTGCGACGAGGGCAGGACACTGGGAGGTGACATGTAATCTGAGACCTAAATGATGAGCAGCAGCTGGCTACACCCCAATCCGAGGAAGGCAGAAGAAACAGCTTGTACGAAGGCCCTGAGGCAGGAGCAAGGCTGGTAGGAGGGATAAGCCGGAGAGAGAGGAGTTACTGTCATCAGAGTGGAAGCAATTAGATGTGCACTAAGAAGTGGGCAGAGCCAGCTCGCACGGGGCTTTATTGATCACGGTAAGGGGCTTGGATTTTATAGGAAGGGTGATCAGAAGCAGCTACAAGGCTTTCTAAGGGAAGTAATGTGCTAATTTGTTTTTAAAAGATGCTCTTAGTCAAGACAAACAGATTCTAAGTGGTCAGGAATAGAAACGCCATTAGGTGTTCTAATAGGAGGTATTCTAAGCAAACTCTGGTTGGTGAAGCACCTGCTTTTGCAAGGAAAGCTTTATTAGAACAAAGCCATGCCCATTTGTTAGCGGTGAGGAGTTGCAGAGACCATACAGTGTGCAAAGCCACACTATTTGGACGTTTAAAGAAAAAGCTTGACAATCTCAAATACTAAAGACAGACAGCTGACAGAAACCCCACCTTCCATATCCAAGTAAGTCTCCAGTCTCTAAGGGCAAATGACCATTTGCTCTTAAACAAAAGGCCGTATATATCCTGCCTAACAGCATTCTATCATCTACTTGCAAGCTTCTCCCCTTAATTGTTTTGGATAAGCTTGTAGAGGTTGGCTACTTAATTTAAGATGTAAAAGTTACCTTTAAGGACTCAGCTAGTAAAACAGGTGGGTTAAAAAGATGAGAACACTGCAAGGGTGTGGACTCACTCATCTGGCACAATAAACTAGCTAATGTAAGGGTTTTCAAAATTGGCCTAGTTGCTCAAGCTGGTTTGGCTCAATGGGTAGAGTGTCAGCCTGCGGACTGAAGAATCCCCAGGTTTGATTCCGGAAAAGAGCACATGTCTGGGTTGCAGGCTTACTCCCTAGTAGGGGGCGTGCAGGAGGCAGCCAATCAATGATTCTCTCTCATCATTTATGTATCTATCTCTCCCTCTCCTTTCCTCTCTGAAATCAACTAAAACACATTAAAAAAAAAAAAAGATTGCTCTAGTTGTTTTTTTAGGGAGACCAAGACATTCTCACAAGAGAAACCAAGATGGCGGCATAGTTGAACACCTCAACTGCTGCCTCGCACAACAATTTCAAAACTACAACTAAAAGACAAAACGGACACCATCCAGAACCACAGGAAAGCTGGCAGAGCAAATTCTACAACTAGAAGGAAAGAGGAAAGCACACTGAGACTCAGAGGAGCTGCAACAGGCTGAGGTACAGAGACGCACGCGCGGAGAGGACTGGCAGCTGAGTGTGCGGCTGGCTTTCTCAAGCAGGAGGGAAACGGAAGCTCCCAACTGCGCTGAACCCCAGTTCTGGGCGAGACCCTGGGGACTAGACTCATTTGGAGGGAATCTGGACTGTCAGGAAAAGAGAAAAGCACACTGAGATTCAGGGGAGCTGCGGAAGGCAGAGGTACAGAGGCACGCACGCCCAGAGAGGACTGACTGCTCAGCACGCAGCTGGCTTTCTCAAGCAGGAGGGAGACGGAAGCTCCCGACTGCACAGAACTTCAGTTCTGGGCAAGACTCTGGGAACCCAGACTCACTCGGGGGGAATCTGGACGCCTGGCAGCAAGTGAAACTCGAGGGCAGCTTTCTCTGAGAGGTGCTTGCAGCGATTACTGAGAGACACTGAGACCCAGGGGCCTCATAGGGCAGGGCCACTGGGAAGCCAAGGCTGTCTGCTCCACCCTGAGACTCTGCCCCATCCAAGCTGAGCACAGAGGCTTTTGCAATTTTGCAAGTCTTGTCTCAGAAGGGTGTCTCCAGCACAGAAGTTCTCTTGGCATAGAAACAGGTGATCCTCACAACCAATTGGTCTGGAGGTCAATTCCTGCAGTGATACCAACAACAATCAAGACTTAACTACAACAAGGCTGTGCACACAGTCCACAAAGGGGTGCACCAAGAGTGTCCACCTCACGTAACTGGGGAGGCTGAGCCACTGGGCCATATAAGACACCTAGCACACAAAGCCATTCTATCAACTCAGGGAAGCAGCCAAAATGTGGAGACAAAGAAACAGATCACAAATGAAAGAAATGGAGGAAAGCAAACGACTAGATATAGAGTTCAAAACCACGGTTATAAGGTTTTTCAAGAATTTTCTGGAAAAGGCTGATAAATTTAGCCGAAACCTGTGTGGGTCAATGGATAGTGCATCAGCCTGCGGACTGAAGGGTCCCGGGTTCAATTCCGGTCAAGGACATGTACCTTGGTTGTGGGCACATCCCCAGTAGGGGGTGTGCAGGAGGCAGCTGATCGATGTTTCTCTCTCAACCATGTTTCTAACTCTCTATCCCTCTCCCTTCCTTCTGTAAAACATCAATAAAATATATTTAAAAAAGAAAAGAAAAAGAAAAGGCTGATAAATTTAGTGAGACCCTTGAGGATATGAAAAAGGACCAACTAGAAATTAAACATACATTGACTGAAAATAAAAAATATTATACAGAGACCTAACAGCAGACTAGAGGAACACAAGAATCAAGTCAAAGATTTGAAATACAAAGAAGCAAAAACACTCAACAGGGAAAGCAAAAAGAATCCAAAAATGTGAAGATAGTGTAAAGAGCCTCTGGGACAACCTCAAGTGTACCAACATCAGAATTATGGGGGTGCCAGAGAAGAGAGAGAGCAAGATACTGAAAACCTATTTGAAGAAATAATGACTGAAAACTTCCTCCATCTGGTGAAAGAAATAGACTTATAAGTCCAGGAAGCACACAGAACCCCAAACAAAAGGAATCCAAAGAGGACCACAACAAGACACAGCATAATTAAAATTCCAAGAACAAAAGACAAAGAGAGACTATTAAAAGCAGTAAGAAAAAAACACTTAATTACTTACAAGGGAGCACCCATAAGATTGTCAACTGATTTCTCAATCGGAACTATGCAGGCCAGATGGGAGTGGCAAGAAATATTCAAAGTGATGAATAGCAAGAACCTACAACCAAGATTACTCTACCCAGCAAAGCTATCATTCAGAATTGAAGGTCAGATAAAGAGCTTCACAGAGAAGAAAAAGCTAAAGGAGTTCACCACCACCAAACCAGTATTATATGAAATGCTGAAAGTTACTCTTTAAGAAGAGGAAGAAGAAGAAAAAGGTAAAGATAAAAATTATGAACAACAAATACATATCTATCAACAAGTGAATCTAAAAAGCAAGTGACTAAAAAATCTGATGAACAGAATAAACTGGTGAATATCATAGAACCAGGGGCATAGAAAGGGAGTGGACTGACAATTCTCAGGGAGAAAGGGGTGTAGGGGATGCGGGAAGAGACCGGACAAAAATCGTACACCTATGGATGAGGACAGTAGGGGGGGTAAGGGAAGGGGGTGGGGTGGGAATCGGTGGAGGAAAGCTATGGGGGGAAAAAAGAGGAACAAGTGTAATAATCTGAACAATAAAGATTTATTAAATTAAAAAAAATTCTCAGAAGACATGATTACCCCAAATCACAAAAGAAAAGGGCATGACTATCCGTGGAGTCCCCCAACAGTGGGCATGCGACATCGCTCTCAAAGACGGGACCTCAAAATGTGCGCTCTGCATATCAGGCACTCTCCCCGCTCCTTTCTGATGACACCTCATCTTCCAAGTCTTCTTCCTTCCTGCCAGCCAAGCTAAAGGTTATTCCTGAGCCCTCAGCCTTCCTGATGTTCCTCCCAAAGCCAAAATGGTAACATGTTACAATAGTTTCCTGTTCCTAGGATTGATTATATCAATAAGCGTCCTTTCAGGTTTGTGACTGAGACTTCCAATGTTTTTTTACTCCACTATTTAATTTTTAATTTTTTTAAATTTAGAGAGAGGAAGGAGGAGGGACAGAGGGATGGAGGGACAGCGGGACAGAGAGAGGGAGAGACAGACATTGAAGTGTTATTCCTCTTATTTGTGCATTCACTGGTGGATTCTTGCATATGCCCTGCAACCTTGGCCTGTTGGTACAACACTCTCACCTACTGACTTATCTGGCCAGGGCCATATTTGTTCTTAAGTCATGTTTGCTTCAGGCATCTATAACTAGGGAAATATGCAATAATGATTAGGAGGTGTAGCTCTGAAGTCAATAGACTGCATTTAAACTTTGGCTAAACAAATGTTAGATACATGTTTAACATTAAAATATACAACTGCATCACAATTTACATTGATATTTCATTGCATATTACAATGAAATATATGCCATAAAATGCAATGTGTTTGTTTCTTCATATAAATGTATTCTTAACATTTATTCTAGGAAAGGATAAGAAATATCTACTAGAATAACCAGTTGAAATGTAATGAATGCTCACTATGTGCTAGGTACTCTAGGAGCATTTTAAACAATCTATCTCATTTATTCCTTACAATGATTCTCTAGGAAGCTGATGTTACTATTTCCATTTTTTAGAAATATTTTTTTATTGATTACAGAGAGGAAAAGAGACAAACATCAATGATGAGAAGAAATCATTGATCAGGTGCCTCCTGCACGTTGGACTGAGCCCGCAACCCAGGCATGTGCCCCTGACCGGAATTGAACCTGGGACCCTTCAGTCCATGCTCTATTCACTGAGCCAAACTGTCTAGGGCAGTGGTTCTCAACCTTTGGGTCGCGACCCCTTTGAGAGTCAAACGACCCTTTCACAGGGGTTGCCCAAGACCATCGGAAAATGCAGATATTTACATCACGATGCATCACAGTAGCAAAATTTCATGGTTGGGGGTCACCATCACATGAGGAACTGTATGCAAGGGTTGAGGCCTTAGGAAGGTTGAGAACCACTGGTGTAGGGCATTATTTCCATTTTTAAGATAAGAAAAAGCGAGGCTCAGAGAAGCTGAGTGACCTGTCAAAAGTCACACATCTTCTAAGTAGCAGAAATGGTATTTAAGCTCAGGAATGCCTGGCTCAAGTCTATAACCACTGCACTAAGCTACCTCTCTTTCCTCCACCTAATACTTTCGTAAAACACATTTCACTTCTCAATGACTTAAGCCTAGTGGTTCACAGTACACCGACCTCAAGCAATTCCTCACATCGCAACGGATCATTCTGAACAGCAGCTGCTAAGGAAAGTGGGGTACACTCTCAGTTAATGGGAGAAGCCAGAAAATAAGAGTCACCGAAGCCAGAATATTCCGACAAAACCAAGGCCACTCCAGTCCTTACTGAAAGCCTGACCTTGAGGGGACTTGGCTACCGATTTTCTCCCACTTCAACTCCTTCTCCCGCGGGGGGGGGGGGGGCGCCCGAGGCGGGGAAGAGCATGGGTTCGCTCACTACTAGGCTACTTTAAGCACAGTAGAAGATGAAAGAGACGTGTGACAGACTCCATTTAACTCCACTGCCAGGAGTCAGCGGAAATACGAGGGAAGGGAGCACTGGACCAGGAGTCAGCCAGATCTTGCAGCGTATGACCTTGGACAAGACCCTCAATGGCCTTGCTCCTTGGTGTACACACCGGTAAAATGCACGGACGCACTAAACCAGTGTTTTCCACAGAGGAGTACGTACACAGGTGATTTTGAAAGGTACGTGGATGAATACATATTTTTTAAGTTTACCTTCAATACATGGCAACGTTTTTCTTTTATGACAGTGATTTCGTTCCCTTTTGAAAATTTTTTCAAACAAATCCAAATCTGAAGATGATGTTAAATGAACAGAATATCGAGGGTTCACTGCTATGGCAAAAACCGCAAAGGCAGGACACAAATTACTCAAGTGCACAAGCATGGCAATTAAGTATTCCCAGTGCACACTTAGAACTACATTCCTCTGTTGACCGGTTTTGTAATCAAAGCCGCTCATCCTGTACATCCAAATGGGAACTGTGACTCTGTCCCCAGCTTTACCCTGATGGGAACTTTATACTCCATGGACGGGGCAAAGCCATCGCGCACCAGCGAGTCCTTCCATATGACAGCGGTTCTCAACCTTCCTAATGCCGCGACCCTTTAATACAGTTGCTCTCGTTGTGGTGACCCCCAACCATAAAATGATTTCCGTTGCTACTTCATAACTGTCATCTTGCTACTGTTATGATCTGTCATGTAAATATCTGATAGGCAGGATGTATTTTCGTTGTTACAAATTGAACATAATTAAAGCCTAGGGATTAATCACAAAAACAATATGTAATTGTATATTGTGAAATATTTCTTTCTAATGACAAATAAATGAAATTTTGTCTTGAATCGTGGTGTAGCATGGGCAACAGTCTTCATATGACAACAGTAAACTACATGGCTACACTTTGCTACACCGAGGAGCGGTGTGTTGGTTCCTAAGACCATGGGAAATAGGTGTTTTCTGATGGTCTTAGGCGACCCCTGTGAAAGGGTCATTAGACCCCCAAAGGGGTCGTGACCCACAGGTTGAGAACCGCTGCCATACGATGTCCATGCTATCAGTATCACCACTGATGCTTTTCCCGGATCCAGCAAGTAGAGGTGGAAGCCACACCTCCTGGGGAGCAGAAACCAAACCCCCTCCCCGGAACCTCTGCTCAACAGTTCCCCAGAGTGGCCTGCTGGGGCCCGGAGAATGCACGGACTGGCCTGAGCGTCTCTGCTGCCCACGGCAGGAACACGATGTGGCCAGCGCGGCCGACGCGGGGCTAAGAGAAGTTCCAGAAGGCAGGGGCTGGAGTCAGTGCACAGGGGCAGTTCTGCACCCCACTACGGGGGGTCACAGTGAAGACAGCACTGTCTCACGTTTACAGTGACGGTAGAAAGCAGCCACTAGTCTCACTGCTGGGGGTTTGGAGGCTGCTGGAACTGTACCCATGGGGATGACAGGGTAACACTGTAGAACAGCGCCAGGCACACGGTAAGGAACAAGAGCCGTTTGCTGTTTTAACCTTTAACTGGAGAAGAATGCTCCAGAGAAGCACACGGGTTCGTTCACAGCTCGCTGACTTCTCACCAACGAAGAGGCCTGCGCTCCTAGCATCCAGTCAGAAACAGAACCTCCCCAGGACCCCAGGAGCCGGCCCCAGGCCCCTTCAGTCACTACGCAGCCCACCTCCCCCAACTCCTAGTCTTAGCCTCTGGTAACCTCCTAACTTCTAATACCAGCTATTTTTAAAGATGATGACTATACTAACATCCATGAGCTCCATTTTACACGAGAAACTTTGGCTTAAAGGAGAGACCGTATTTTCCGGCGTGTAAGGCGACTTTTGAACCCAGGAAAATCTTCTCAAAAGTCGGGGATCCTCTTATACGCCGGGTGTCATCTTCTAGGGCGGGTACATCCCAGACTCTATATTTTAACTGGAAAAGTTGGGGGTCGTTTTATATGCCCAGTCGTCTTATACACCAGAAAACACGGGTAGATAACTGGTCCAGTGATTAAGCCAGTAAGGGGCATCCCCAGAACTTGAGCTCACACAGTCTGAAGTCAAGCTCCTAAGAACCACGTCACTCCACTACCACCTGGCAGCTTCGTGACAATCAAATGAGAGAACGTCTATGGAAGGTGTGCCTGGCACCGAGCATAACACAAGCTCAACAAATGGTAGCGTAAGTGTTGGCGGAGATGGCGCCCCGGCTGGTCCTGCCCTATTTACTGGCATTGCCAAAACAAGGAATTCTATGTACCAATCAAGTAAGATAGCAGCTGTTCTTAGTACCTTCTCCTGACAACTCTGTGCCACCCACATCGGGGAGAATTAAACACTCCCTTATCTGTCATTGCAAAGCACTTGATAACGCAGCTCTAAATAGCAGAATCTCACCGAGACAGTTCTTGGTTCCACTGTCTCATCACAAAGGGCTCTTTGAAGAGTGGATCTTCTCAATCCTGGGACAAAGATTCCTTAGCTGGGAGCTCCAGGGCTCGGTTGGAGAAACTCTTGAATTTATATACAAAACCAATAAATATTCTGAGGAGTTCAACGCTTTCAAGAGTCTTTAAAAGGTGCCTGTTCGGCCCAGCCGGTGTGGCTCAGTGGTTGCAACCCATGAACCAAGAGGCTGCCAGTTTGCTACCTGGTCAGGGCACGTGCCTGGGTTTTGGCCTGGATCCCCAGTGAGGGGAGTGCAGGAGGCAGCTGATAAATGTTTCATGTTTCTCTCTCATCAATGTTTCTACCTCTCTCATCCTCTCCCTTCTTAAAAAAAGAAAATTGCGCGAGCTGGTTTAGCTCAGTGGATAAAGCGTTGGCCTGCGGACTGAAGGATCCCGGGTTTGATTCTGGGCAAGGGCACATGCCTGGGGTTGTGGGCTCAATCCCCAATAGGGGGCGTGCAGGAGAATCAGCCAATCAATGATTCTCATCACTGATGTTTCTCTCTCTCCCTCTCTCCCTTCCTCTCTGAAATCTATAAAAATATATTTTAAAAAACTTAATAAAAACGTATCTTAAAAAAATAAAAAGGCCATGTTACCAAAATTAAAGAACAGCTTCCCTAATGCCCAGCAAAATGCTTGGCACGTGGAAGGTTCTCATTAAACATTTGCTAAATTTACCCTCGCTGGTTTGGCTCAGTGGATAGAGCCTTGGCTTGCGGACCAAAGGGTGCCAGGTTTGATGCCAGTCAGGGGCATATTGTACCTTGGCTGGGGGCTCCTCCTCAGCCCGGGCTCTGATCAGGGCTCACACAGGAGACAACCAATCGATGTGTTTCTCTCACATCGATATTTCTGTCTCTCCCTCTCTCTTCCACTCTCCCTAAAAATCAATGGAAAAATATCCTTGAGTGAGGATTAACAAAAAACAAACCATTTGCTGAATTTCAAGTGCACACGGAGAAAGCCATCTGTAGGCAAAATGCTAAAATGACCACCTGAGGCTGTAAGTGAAATACTGTTCCAGCTGGGGACCCCGCCCCCCCAAAGGCCCTCAAGATGGCATGTCCATTAGTTTCCTCCCCTTTGTGCCATCTAATTCACCAGCATCCTTTCAATGCTTTGTTCCAAGACTCTGCGAATGTCTCAGCGAGATGAACACTCTGCAGCTACCTCTGCAAAGGAACCAAACCTTCTTAGAACGCACGAGACATGGGCGCAAGAACAATGTATATATTCTTTGTGTGCTTCTGAGAAAACGGCTGTTTCCTTTGGCTTATTTTCAAATACAAAGTGAGAAATAGAACCCTTGTCCTGAACATTGCACCTGGCTGTTGTGAGAATTTAATCCAGTTAAGATAAAACGAGCTGCAAAGTTGTCTTATTTATCTTTGTACTGTCCCAGCATCCAGCAAGAGGCCTTGCATTCAGCAGATACTCAAATAACGGCAGGTAAGTGATCTGAATCACATCACTACTTCCATTACCACCACTCCGTCTCGCAAGTGATTTGTTTTCAGCTGGTATAGGAGAAAAGTGCCTCCAAGAGAAACATCGGCTAAAATGAAATTCAAAATGCAAAACATTTTCAAGAGAGACAGTTCTTAAAAGGATTGCACAGAAAAGCTAGGGAGAGGAAAGTTTTAACAGACACCCAATACAGCAAGTCCTCACTTAACGTCATCAACAGCTTCTTGGAACTGCAGGGAAACAACATATAAAGAAACAAATTTTACTATACTAATCGACATAAATAAGAGTAAAATTCCTATGGCATATCTCATCAACATTATAACAAAACAATATTGAAAGAAAAGATGTTATTTGGGGACCTACTGTACAATCTATATATATAAAAACGTAAGCGACCGTTGCAACCGAAACAACTTGACCAAAAAGGCTGTGCGAAGCTACCAGGCTGGCAGGGGGGTTAGTGAGGACGAACAAATGGCTGAGCAGCAGCCTTTGTGGGGCAACCAGGCCAGCAGCGGGGGCCAGTGAGGGGCGACCAGGCTGGCAGGGGGTGAGGGGAAGGGCGGCAGTTAGGGGTGACCAGGTTGGGAGAGGGGGGCAGTTAGGGGTGACCAGGCCAGTGGGGGGGCGGTAAGGGACGGGCAGCTGGGGGCAATCAGGCCAGCAGACAGAGGCAGTTAGGGGCATCAGGCAGGTAGGCAGGTGAGTGGTTAGGAGCCAGTGATCCAGGATTGTCAGACATCCCCCAAGGAGTCCTGGATTGGAGAGGGTGCAGGCTGGGCTGAGGGGACCCTCCCTCTCCAGTGCATGAATTTCGTGCACAGGCCTCTAGTGTATTACAAAGCAAAAGAGTGAAAATAAAACGATCCATTTTCTTTTCCAAATACAGGTCACGGCCTTGAAGGGACCGCTGAGATTATTTAGCTCAAGATTTCCTAAGTCTGATCCATAGAATGGAATTTGGTTTTATAAAAAGAGGGGATGAAGTGATTTAACCTCAGGACATTTAGGCCTTAATGCACATAAGCACATTAAAGGCTCCAAGAAGTCTTGTAGTAAAAAGGCCAATTCACCTTATTTAACCCTGTGTTCCCCATGGAAGACAGTAACAGCCTGTAGATCCAATATTGGGAAAGACTAACCCCGTCCAAGGTCACACAGCTGCTTGCAGGAGCCTCAGATTGCCCAACTCTCCTCCCAGTTTCTCCCATTATAAATTTCAAATAAAACCTAGAGGTGATGGCTCACAATGGAAAAAGGGTAAGAAAAAAAGGCTGTGGACTAGGCATCCCAAGAGGCAGTGTAAACCTTGAGCAAAGTGGTGGGAAGAAAGGCAACGAGATTCATCACCTGTGCAAAGGGGCAGAGGCCACCCAGATCCTGCCGAATACTGCCACTGCCACTGCCATGGCCACGGCCACGGCCACTGCGAAATGCGGGAGCAGTGCGGAAGCTAGAACTCTCCACTGTTATGTGAAATCACTCTGGTTTCTAAGTGCTGGCACTGTGTGAGCCCAACAAAGCATGCCTGCAGGCCCACTGTGAGCCTTCCCCAGCCCGTGGGCCAGGAGTTAAAAGCTCTGATCTAGTAAATTTGTATCTACAAATAACTGGGACTTCAAAGAACCATCCCTTCCCCTCGGATATCAATAAAAAATATATTTTAAAAAGTCTTTAAAGAAAGATAAAGTCTCAGATAAAAAGGAGAGAAGCCTCAGAGGCACACGTACTGTTCACTTCGAGGCTACCTTTCCACACCAAACATGAGGGTCAGTGCTCGCACTACAGTGTGGTCACACAAAGTGACTCCATCCAATGGCCAATTCCTTAACAGAAGCAGCCATGGATTTCCTGGAGGCACTGGTTTCTTCAGCTGTCTGAGAAAGCTAAGACGGACGTACATGCAGGACTAAGTCCCTAGTGAAATGACTTGAGAGACTGAGCCACTGAACATGTACCGTTTCCCCGAAAGTAAGACATCCCCCGAAAATAAGACCTACTTCCAGTTTTGCCTCTCGCTGTAATATAAGGCACCCCCCAAAAAAAATAAGACCTCCCCGATAATAAGGCCCCCGAAGCTACCATCAGGCATCTGACTCCTGATTTAAAGAGACCTCTCACTGCCTGAACAGCTCCGGCTGCGCTGCGGCCCATCAGTGAGCTGGTTTGAGCTGGTACTACTGTACCGTCTACAGGTCATAAATTTCCTTTTTTTTTTTTTTTGTTCAACAATAAATGTGTACCGTCTTCTTCTTCATGGAAAAATAAGACATCCCCTGAAAATAAGACCTAGCGCATCTTTGGGAGCAAAAATTAATATAAGACACTGTCTTTTGCCGAGACCGGTTTGGCTCAGTGGATAGAGCGTCGGCTTGCGGGCTGAAAGGTCCCGGGTTCGATTCCGGTTGGGGGCATGTACCTTGCTTGCAGGCACATCTCCACTGTGGGGTGTGCAGGAGGCGGCTGATCGATGTCTCTCTCTCATCGATGTTTCTGACTTTCTATCCCTCTCCCTCCTCTCTGTAAAAAATCAATAAAATATATTTTTTTTTTAAAAAAAAGACACTGTCTTTTTTTCGGGGAAACAGAGTAAGAGATGATCTCAGTGGAGGACAACATACACTGACTGAACATTCAGTGCACTTGACTTTATTTTAAGTCGGAAACAGCATATATTAAGGCAGCGGTTTTCAACCTCTGGGTCGCGACCCCTTTGGGGGTCGAACGACCCTTTTACAGGGGTTGCCTAAGACCATCGGAAAATGCAGATATTGACATCACGATGCATCACTAGTAAAATTTCATGGTTGGGGTCAACCACCCCATGAGGAACTGTATGCAAGGGTCGCGGCCTTAGGAAGGTTGAGAACCGCTGTGTTAAGGGAAGGCGGTACCTCCCAGGGAGTAGCAACAGCCAACGAGCAGAGGCTGTTTCCTGTAACGGTGGATGCACATCCCCTCGAAGGAGATCTGGTGCTTGTGAACAGCACTCGCCAAGTCACCTCCTGCCCCGGCTCCAAGTGTGCAGCCTGGGAGGCCGTCCCTGGAGACCCCTCACTAATCAATGTGTATTTTTAAAGGGCTGGCAAAGGACAGGTCCTAATGTTACTCTAGTGACTCAATCAAAATCATTTGGGTGCAGAATCAACACAATGCTCAGTCAACTCCCTGAGGCGCCAATTACCCTGTCTTCATGTGGATGGAGTACTCTGGAGTTACGCAAGGCAGAGGCACTGACTGGGTCGAGATCAAAATAGAACCTTCCCGTCCTAAAAAACGTTAGCAGTCTGGCCAGATCCTTTCTCCTATTTACTGGCAGTGGAGGACCGGCAGACAGTTGGGAGAGCTTATGGACGGCTCCTGCGAGTCTGGAAAACACTGTGGATTTCGCACTGTCCTGTTAACATGCAAATGTGCGCACACTTGACGACAGATGCTGCTAAAGCAGCAGTGGGCTTTCTGGAGAGATTTGATATGCTTAGAAAACAAGATAAAACAGATTTTTATCTGCTCATTCATAATCTCCACGGGGTAGAGGTGCAGTGTAGTTAGAGAACAGGATCATCTATTTTGGCTTTGAGTCCACATCCCACCCTTATTAGGATTCAACTTCTCTCTAGACAAGTTGAAAAAAAGAGTACTTTATCTTTGCCAACCTGCCAATGACAGAACTGAACATGATGGCTTTTTAATACCCAGCAGTTTTCAATATTCATCTGTGGGACTGAATCGGGTCACATTTCCACACTTGGGTACTTCCCCACAGAAAGGCTGGATTATCCATTTGTGCCAAACACTGAGGTGTAGCTGAAACTGACTGAGCATTCAGCACACTTGACTGTATCAGTCAGAATCATCATATACTAAGTAAAGGCGTGAGGAGGCTTCTAGATGCTGGCGGGGAAATTGAGTACTGAACCCCAAATACCCAGATTTAATAGAAGCTGCAGGTTCAAATCCCAACAGGATCAACTCAGATGCTATTATGATCTAGATCAGCGGTTCTCAACGTGTGGGTCACGACCCCTTTAGGGGTCGCCTAAAACTATTGGAAAACACCTATTTCCCATGGTCTTAGGAACCAACACAGGCTCCTCGGTGTAGCAAAATGTAGCAATGTAGTTTACTGTTGTTATATGAAGACTGTTGCCCATGCTACACCACGATTCAAGACAACATTTCATTTATTTGTAATTAGAAAGAAATATTTTACAATATATAATTACACATTGTTTTTGTGATGAATCCCTATGCTTTAATTATGTTCAATTTGTAACAATGAAAATACATCCTGCCTATCAGATATTTACATGACAGTTCATAACAGTAGCAAAATGACAGTTACGAAGTAGCAACGGAAATAATTTTATGGTCGGGGGTCACCACCCCATGAGGAGCTGTCTTAAAGGGTCGCGGCCTTAGGAAGGTTGAGAACCGCTGATCTAGATAAACTGGCACCTGCTCTCTGACAAACTGATGGGGCCTTATAGACTGTTGCTGGTGTTTATGCGGACACCTAAGAGAGGAAAAGCTTTGCGATCATTTAAATAAATAGCTTTTACTTCCAGTTACTGCCGGAGGAAAATCACATCTCTGCAACATGCTGTGTATACAACGGAGAAGTCGAACCACCATCATCCAGATGACCTACGAAATCCTTTCGGGTACGTTTTACTAGAAGCGTACAGCATTTCAGACTTCCAACATGCCATCCTCGCCCAGTGTAAGTCTATAAATAAATCTAAAATGACCC
The DNA here is from genome assembly GCA_011751065.1 of Lasiurus cinereus. NCBI lineage: Eukaryota > Metazoa > Chordata > Mammalia > Chiroptera > Vespertilionidae > Lasiurus > Lasiurus cinereus. Next base: position 1,190,918 of record JAAGEH010000126.1, on the reverse strand, counting down.
ACAAACCTGTTCTAGTTTCTTTAGTTTTTAAAGGCCATCAGCTCCTCGGAGATAGTATCGACCCCCCAGCAGTTAATACTCAGACGTCACCCACTTTCCAGCAGTGTCTCCACTGGGCTCGTTACTGCTCCAGTCAATGGTGCATTTCAGAGGTGGGAACACTTCCAATGAAGCTCCTCTGCTAGTCGGACCACTACCGCTGCAACCATCCGCATTAGCAGAGGGTCTGCCCCCCTCCCGAGGAGGCTGTCCGAGAATAGGAGCTCAACCACTGGCTCAAGAGAAGCGCAAAGTCTTCTCAATGATCCCTTATTCACCTTACGTTCAGCTACAGAGGCCTTCCGCAAATGGGGTGGGGGTCTGAGCTCGGTCGAGCAGTGACACTAATTCTTCCTGGATACAGGAGGCCAGCAAGGTGACTTGTCGCACAATCAGCACAGAGCGAAAGCCATTACATGTTAGCAGCCCGTGGGAGACAAGGTTCAGGCCCTTGTGCTGGAGAGGAGAGCGTGTAACACGCTGGCACGCAGAGAGGTGTTAGGGGACCGGGACGGCATGTTCATCCGTTACAGCCACTGGCGGGCTCTCTGAAGCCTTAAGAAAGATGGATCCTCACTACCATACCAGCTGGTGCCTAGGCAGTAAGTGACAGGTCAGCAGGTAAAGATTTTAGGCGGGACCATAGGTCTGGAAAGTTCTGGGATCCGACATCGTGTCTACAGGAGCATCGGTATTACAACGACACATCGGTATCTGGGACACAGGGAGGGCTCCCTCCCCTGGGATCCTGGAAAGAGATGCCAAAACCTCATCTTCAAGCGACCGAGCGGGTCTTCTGATACAGTGACAGTCCCGTGGCTTTCTGTTAGGAATCAAGCAGTCATTAGGTACAGCCCCACCTTGCCAATGGCACTCAGTAGGCCTACAAGTGAGAGAGGAAGAGACGAGGAACACCGCAGAGGTCCAAGTGTTAGAGCTAACCTGTAAGCTTTCCCCCACGATACCAGGAATGTGTCCTATTCCCAAGCCCCATGTGGCAGGCGCGATGATAAGTCATTCGCCAGGGGAGCTTGCAACCCTCTTGAAATCAGTTGATTTGACTCTGCCCAAACGCACCCCACTATCAGAGGAGTCCCCATCACGTTCTCCCGGGCAGACCCTGGCCCCCAAGCAGCTCCCGCCTCCTGTGGACCACCCGCATCCACTTCCCATTCCCCTGCGCCCCCCCTCCCACTCCAAGAGGACCCTCAAAAATAGAGGAGACCCCCTGACTTGGAGAACGTCCCATAGACGATGTGTGTGTCTCCCACGTCTTAAGGAGCCGCTGGGCCCGAGATGCAGCCGCCTCCGGTCTGTCCCGGGGTCCCCACTCGCGAGCCGCAGCACCCCGCGCCGGCTGCCCCCCCGGAAGGTCCGGCTCCGGGCCCCACGCGACGGGGGCCAGGCTTCCCCACGGCGGCCGGGCACCGGGGACACCCGCCCGGCAGGCTGGGCCCGGGCCCCGCGGAGGCGCCGCCTTGCCCGGGCTCCTCCGGCCGCCAGGAGCCGCCAGGAGCCGCCAGCCCCGGCCGAGGCGTCCGCCGGGCCGCCCCCCGCCGCCCCCGGGCGCCCCCCGCCGCCCCTGGGCCTCGGGCCGGCCGCGCCCGTACCTGCCGGACGCGGTGCAGGGCGTCCACGAAGCCCTCGGCCTTCATGCCCCCCGGAGCGCTCTGCCCCTGCACCAGCTCCGCCATGGCCGCCCCGCCGCCGCCGCCGCCGCCGCCGCCGCTCGGCTCCCGGTCCGGCCTCCCCGCTCCGCTCGGGGACCCGTAGCCGGAAAGGGAAAGCCGCCCCACTTCCGGCGGAAGGGAAGACGGGACACTCGACGCCGGAGAAGCCGCGTCGCGTCGGACGGACCGGGCCGGCCACGTGACCGCGGCCCGGCCGGAAGTGGGGGGCGGGGCCTCGGGGGCGGGGCGGGGCCTCGGGGGGGGCGGGACCAAACGCGCGAGGAGGCCGCCGCCGGGCGTGGTTTGGTCCAGGTGCCTCCGGGATGCTCACGGGATGCTCTGGAGGCTCCGGGTGGGGGTCCGAGGCGTCCGGGCGTCGGCCGCTGGGGAACGGGGAGAGGAGGACGTGCCGGCCCGCGGACAGCCTGACCCTGGCCGCCCTCCCCAGGCGTGGTGGCCATTGGTGACCGGGAAGGTTGGGAACTGCGCGTTTTGAAACGGCGCCCCAAGGGAGGCTTGGGGGAGCAAGGACCACCAAGGTCAGGGCCCCGTGTTTGCAGGGAGTCCCGGGTCTGAGTTCCTGCACCGTCCGTCGTCGGTTTGCTGGAGGACGGGCTAACAGCACACCTGGGGTTGCCTAGCGACACACCTAGGGTTGCCTAGCGACACACCTGGGGTTGCCTAGTAACACAGCTGGGCGGGCAGGGGGAAGAGGGGGGATGCTCCCAGTGTAAACCAGCCAGGCGCCCTCTTCCACATGACTTACTCTGGGACTCTGAGAGCCGGGACCACCACCGCAGGACCATCAGGCCTGTTGAGTCAGGACTGACGACATTGCAAGAGAGCTTCTTGGAAAGAAGCATTTGCCCAGGGCAGTGGCTGGTGTAGATGCTGCAAGGCCAGGGAAGGAGTCTACTGCAGGTCCTTTGAGGTGGGTCTTAGAAATGAGCGAGCAAAACCCCAGAAAAGAAACAAGGCTTCGGGGATTCTTGTTGGAGGCAAGTGTGCTACCCCAAGAGTTGGATTTTAATGGAGACACATGTCAAGCATTGTATGTCGAATGAAGGCAGAGAGGCGCTGGGAAAGGGAAATAAAGAAGTAAAATCTGCCTGGCCCGTGTGACTCAGTGGTTGAGCGTCCACCTATGACCCAGGTCACCATTGGATTCCCAGTCAGGGTATATGGTTGTGGGCTCCATCCCCAGTATGGGGCGTGCAGCCGATCAATGATTCCCATCATTGATGTTTCTCTCTCTCTCTCCCCCTCTCTCTTCCTCTCTGAAATCAATAAAAATATATTTTTAAAAAAGGAGTAAAACGCATTGTGACTTCTCTGGATCCCTTGTGTCAGCATGCTAGGCCAATAACCGTCCGATAATCAAGAGCAGTTCTTCATTTGTTAATGACTCCATTACCAGATTGTGAATTCCTTAGGAACAGAGTCTGAGTTTTATTTGTTCCTGTATCTCTAGAGCAGTGGTTCTCAACCTGTGGGTCTCGACCCCTTTAGGGGTCGAACGACCCTTTCACAGGGGTCGTCTAAGACCATCGGAAAATGCAGATATTTACATCACGATGCATCACAGTAGCAACATTTCATGGTTGGGGGGTCACCACCCCATGAGGAACCGTATGCAAGGCTCACGGCCTTAGGAAGGTTGAGAACCACTGGTCTAGAGTTTGGCACATAGTAGGTGCGTAGGAAACTTCTTTAGAACTGAGTAATGCCAAATTAGAATAATTCTTAGGTTATGGGAAAAGAAAAGAATTTGGGGAAATTGCAACATGGAAGATGATCATTTTCAGACAAAATGTCTCAGCGGGTAGGAAAGCAGGTAGTGGGTTCGTTGCTGTTACTGTGCTCTCCTGGGGCAGGACCCACACCTGCCAGCACATCTATTTGTGGCCCAGCCTGGCTGGGTTGATGGTTCTAACTTCTCTCTGCTTGTAAAAGTCAAGGATATGTCATCAGCCTTCAGGATCTGGGATGGTTTCACTGACCCAATATTAGTGAGACTTGTGTTTTGAATATTTTTGTTAAAATCTCATCTGTTTATTCATCCAAATTCCAGCTGGTTCTCTCCCTGAGTACAAATAGTGAAATCAGGGTTATTGGCCCAAATATAAGGTACATTAAAGGTTGCTCCAAAGACCACAGAATGTTATTGCAAGAAGGTAGGAAGACAAGGTTCTGTTTCTCCCTCTTTTACTGGTTGACCAACTTTGGGCCACACCCTTATTTCTTGGGGCACAGAAGAGGAAGATCACCCGAACCCCTTCAAGTCTGCTGTCTTATGTTCTACTATCACCCTGGACTTCATCATCTTAATGTTTATCACCACTGCTTTTACGTCACCATGGAATTATTTGTTTATTTGCTGTCTTTTCTATTATAATAAAACCTCTGCTGAGACACACCAGTGCTTGCCTTTATCATTGCTCTCCCTACCACCTAGCTCAATGCCTGGCATTTTGTTGGCACTAATCCATTTCGTGTTCACTTTTGCATAAGGTGTGTAGTATGGGTCAAATGAATTTCCTGTTCATGAAAATGTCCTATTGTTTCCGCACTAAGTATAAATGGGATGAGCCTTTCTGGATGGAATTGCCTTTGTACTTTTGTCAAAAAACATCAGTCACATATGTGCAGGTCCGTTGACATATACGCCTATCTTTTCACCAACACCATGCTGTCTTGATTACTGTAGATTTATAGTAAATCTTAAAATTAGGTAGGATAAGTCCCCCGACTTTATTCTTTATCAAAATTGTTTGGCTATTTATGCTTACTTATCTTAGCAAAACATTAGCTTGTTGGTATCTACAAAAATCTTATTGAGATTTTGATTGAAATTATGTTGAATCTGTAGATCAGTTTGGGGGAAACTTATCTTAACAATTGCAAGTCATCCAATCAATTGGCATGATGTATCTCTGTATTTCTTTTCATTTATTTCTTTCACCATTGTTTTGTAGTTTTCAGGATAAAGATCCAGAATCTATTTTGTTAGCTATAGACCTAAATTTTTATGTTTTTTCTACTATTGTAAATGAAACTCTTAAAATTTTGATTTTCAGAAACCAAGATGGCAGCATAGATGAACACCTAAACTGCTGCCTTGCACAACAATTTCAAAACTACAGCTAAAAGACAGAATGGACATCATCCAGAACCACAGGAAAGCTGGCTGAGGGGAAATTCTACAACTAGAAGGAAAGAGAGGGGCTCACAGAGACTCAGAGGAGAGGCAAAAAGCTGAGGTACAGAGATAGCCACGTGGAGAGGATGGATGGCAGAGTGCTTGGCTGGCTTCCTTTAGTGGGAAGGTGACTGAAACTCCTGACTGCACTGAACCCCAGTTCTGGGTGAGACACATAGCGGGTGGGGGGTCTGTACTGTCGTGAAAAGGGAGGAGTGCATAGAAACTCAGGGAAACTCAGGGGAGTTGAGAAAGGCAGAGGTCTGGAGGCACATAAGCATGAGTGCACACAGAGAGGGCTGCAGCGATTACTGAAGGACACTGAGACCCAGGGGCTGCGTAGAGCATGGCTGATGGGAACCCAAGGCTGTCTGCTCCATCCTGAGACTGCCCCATCCAAGTTGAGCACAGAGGCTTTTGCAATTTTGCAAGTCTTGTATCATAAGGCTGAATCCAGCACAGAAGTTCTCCAGGCATAGACACAGCTGATCATCACAGCCAATTGGCTTGAACGTCAACTCCTCCCCTCCCCATGATACCAACAACAATTAAAACTTAACTACAAGGCTGTGCACACAGCCCACAAAGGGGTGCACCAAGAATGTCCACCTCAGGTAACTGGGGAGGCTGAGCCACTAAGCCATATAGGACACCTAGCACACAAAGCTACGCTACCAACTCAGGGAAGCAGCCAAAATGTAGAGACAAACAGATCACAAACGAAAGAAATGGAGGAAAGCAAATGATTGGATATAGAGTTCAAAACCACGGTTATAAGGTGTTTCAAGAATTTCCTAGGAAAGATGGATAAATTTAGCGAGACCCAAGAGGAGATGAAAAAGGACCAACTAAAAACTAAACATACACTGACTGAAATAAAAAATATACAGAGACCTAACAGAAGACTAGAGGACCAAAAGAATCAAGTCAAAGATTTGAAATACAAAGAAGCAGAACACACTCAACCAGAAAAGAAAAAAGAATCCAAAAATGTGAAGATAGCGTAAGGAGCCTCTGGGACAACTTCAAGTGTACCAGCATCAGAATTATGGGGGTGCCAGAAGAAGAGAGAAAGCAAGATACTGAAAACCTATTTGAAGAAATAATGCCTGAAAACTTCCCCCACCTGGTGAAAGAAATAGACTTACAAGTCCAGGAAGCGCAGAGAACTCCAAACAAAAGGAATCCAAAAAGGACCACAACAAGACACATCATAATTAAAATACCAAAAGCAAAGACAAAGAGAGAATATTAAAAGCAGCAAGAGAAAACCAGTTAATTTCCTACAAGGGAACACCCATATGATTATCAGCTGATTTCTCAACAGGAACTATGCAGGCCAAACGGAAGTGGCAAGAAATATTCAAAGTGATGAATAGCAAGAACCTACAACCAAGATTACTCTACCCAGCAAAGATATCATTCAGAATTGAATGTCAGATAAAGAGCTTCATAGATAAGAAAAAATTAAAGGAGTTCATCAACACCAAACCAGTATTGTATGAAATGCTGAAAGGTACTCTTTAAGAAGAGGAAGAAGAAGAAAAAGGTAAAGATAAAAATTATGAACAACAAATGCATATCTACCACCAAGTGAATCTAAAAATCAAGTGTATAAAAAAGCTGATGAATAGAACAAACTGGTGAATATAATAGAATCAGGGGCATAGAAAGGAAGTGGACTGACAATTCTCAAGGGAAAAAGGGTGAGGGGGTGCAGGCAGAGACTGGACAAAAATCGTACACCTATGGATGAGGACAATGTGGGGGGAGGTAAGGGCAGAAGGAGGGGTGGGAGCCGGGTGGAGGGGATCTATGGGGGGAGGGAAAGAGGAATAAATGTAATAATCTGAACAATATAGGTTTATTAAATTAAAAAAATTTTTTGATTTTCAATTGTTCATTGCTGATATATAAATGTTGATATTTTATATTAAACGTTTCTCCTTAAACTTTGTTAAAACTCAAAACAAAAACAAAAACTTTGTTAAACTCATTTATTGCTTCTAGTGGCTTTTTGGGGTAGATTTCTTTAGATTTTTCTATGTTGATAATTATACAGATAGTTTTAGTTCTTCCTTTCCAATTTGCGCATCTTTTACTACTTATTTCTTGTCTGTGGTGACATCCTTGAAATGTCCCTGATCTCAGGGGGATGGCATTCATTCTTCTACCATTATGCATGACATTACTCCTGCATTTTTACAGACATCCTTTATCAAGCTAAGGAATACCCCTTCTATTCCTAATCCGTTGAGAATTTTTATCAAAATGCTTTTTCCATATTTATTATGATGATGACAAGCGTTTTGTTTTTTTAGTCTGCTCATGTGGTGAGTTACACTGATTGATTTTCAAGTGTTGATTCAGTCTTTCTTCCCCATCATAAACCCTACTGAATCATGATGACTATCCCTTTCATTGCATTCTATCCTTTTAGCTGGATTCCATTTGCTAATATTTTGTTGAGCGTTTTGGCATTTATGAGGGGTATTGGTCTATAGTTTACTTGTAATTTATTTGTCTGGCTTGGTATCAGGGTAATACCGGCCTCATAAAACGCGCTAAGAGGTACTGCCTTCTCTTCCATTTACTGGAAGATGCAGCTGATCTTATTACTCCCCTAAATGTTTGGTAGAATTTGCTAGTGAAGACATCTGGGCCGAGAAGGTTTCATTTGTTTGTGGTTTTGTTGTCATTGTTTTAAAGTTTTAGCTATGTTTTAGAAAAAAAAAATCCAACCTGACAATCTCTGCCTGTTCATTGGTGTGCTAAGGGCAGTTGCACTTCATGTAGTTACTGATTTGGTGTGACTTAGGGCTACCCATCAGCTGTTTGTTTTCTACTTGTCCCCTGTCTGGACTGTCCCCTCTTTCCCTTGTATGTCTTATTGCAGGTTATTTGAAAACTTTCTGGTATTCCAGTTTCATTTACCAATGAGCTTTCGGGATATAATCTCTTGTGTGTTTTTAGGGATTGCTCTTCTGTGCATGAAAATCAGGCACTTGTCAACAGTATATAAATGGGACCAAGCTCTAGGTATCCTTCTGTAGTTGGAATCCTTTTTAAATATATATATATATATTTTATTGATTTTTTTACAGAGAAGAAGGGAGAGGGAGAAAGAGTTAGAAACATCCATGAGAGAGAGACATCGATCAGCTGCCTCCTGCACACCCCCTACTGGTGATGTGCCTGCAACCAAGGTGCATGCCCTTGACCAGAATCGAACCTGGGATCTTTCAGTCCGCAAGCCGATGCTCTATCCACGAGCCAAACCGGTTTCAGCTGGAGTCCTTTTTTGTTTTGTTTTGTTTTGAGGTTTATCTAAGTTCACACATGGAGCCATATTTCAGTTGCTTTCGCTCCATTATTCCACTATGTGAATAAACCGGAAATGATATATCCTTTCTCCTGTGTATAACCCTTTAGATCGTTTCCATTTTTTCCCTGTTATAAATGTTGTTGCAAACAAACCATCTTGAACTTGAATCCTGTGTCCTTGTGGGAGAGATTCTCTAGGACCGTGGTCCACATACAGGCTCGAGAGCCACATGCGGCTCTTGGCCCTTTGATGTGGCTCTTCCACAAAATACCATGGCCTGGGCGAGTCTATTTTGAAGAAGTGGCATTAGAAGAAGTTTAAGTTTAAAAAATGTGGCTCTCCAAAGAAATGTCAATCGTTGTCCTGTTGATATTTGGCTCTGTGGACTGATGAGTTTGCCGACCGCTGGGCTAGGAGATGTGCCGGGGAGTGAAGTTGCGGGGGTGAGAGTGAGCAGGGAACATGCCTCCCGCTGTTGGCGAAGCTCACTGCTTTCCAGTACGGACAGGAGCTTCCAGCTGGATTGCGCTCTTGCTACGCCTCCTCCTTGCTGACAGAATGTTTATTTCCTGAGATCGAATGAGTTTATATTTTAAAAATAAATTTTAAAATTGAAATGTTATACTGTGTCCCTAACCGGTTTGGCTTAGTGGATAGAGCGTTGGCCTACAGACTGAAGGGTCCGAGGTTTGATTCCGGTCAAGGGCATGTGCCTTGGTTGCGGGCACATCCCCGGTCGGGGGTGTGCAGGAGGCAGCTGATCGATGTCTCTCTCTCATCGACGTTTCTAGCTCTCCCTCTCCCTTCCTCTCTGTAAAAAAACAATAAAATATATTTAAAAAATAAGTAAATAAAATGTTGCACTGTGGTAAAATATAGATGACACAAAAACTACCATTTGAGCCACTTTTCAGTGTACAGTTCAGTGGTGTGAAGTGCAATCATCATATGATGGTGCAATCACCACCACCATCCCCTCCAGAACTTCTTCACCTTCCCAGAATGAAACTGTGCCCATGAAGACCGAACTCTCTGCTCCCCCCTCTCTGAGGTCCAGCGACCACCATTCTCCTTCCTGTCTCTGCGAACCTGACTGCTTTCGGGACCTCCTGTCAATAGGTTCATGCTGTTTGTCCTCTCGGAACCAGCTAATTTCACCCGGCCAGTGTCTTCTGGTTCCATCCATCCGGCAGCGTGTGTCAGAATGTCCTTCCTTTTTCAGACTGAATAATATTTCATTGGATGAATAAACCATATTTGGTCCATGCATGTGTGTGTTGGTGGATGTTTGGGTTGTGGATAATGTTGCTAGAAACATGGCTGTGCAAATATCTCTTCGATATTTCAATAAAAATGAATTTTAATTTGTGCTCTTTTCATAGGATGAGCAGATACTAGCTCTCCAGGAAGGTAGGTCCCTTGAGATGTACTCAGAAGAGAACGATTGTCACCTGGATAGAAAGAGGTCAGAGTTCACTCTCCTCCAGGCATGGCTAGGTGTCTCTGATGGGCAGGCTGCCCTATAGTTATTCACAGGGAGGTTCTGAGATGGATTTCCCTGAATGCCATGTCCTCTTAGCCACAGGAATTGTCTCCTAAGGACCACGCTTCCCAAGCCAGACCTGGCCATTTGGGGTTTTGTTCTCGTTCACTGCTAGCAAAACAGTTGCCACTTGAGATCGAAAGACCTTTGTTCATCAAAGGAAGGTAGTCAAAGCCAACTACTGACCTTTGACCTTGGCTGTTCAAGATTTGCAGGTGCTTAGCAGAGAACCAGGGAGAGCGAAGGGAGTGGATTTCCAAGGAATATGTGCAGAATGGGGTACTGGCCTCCTCCTCTCCTATATATATAAAAGCCTAAGCAACTGATACAACCCAATGACCAGAATGACCAAAACGACTGGCTGACCTGCCTGTCACTATGACGGGCACTGACCCAGACCTTGCTGCTGGGACACTGATAGCCCTAAATTTGGTTCACCTGCACCCCAAACCCAGACAGGAGGGAGGGGGAGTCTGATTACTCATGGAATTGGCCCCAGGTCCCCGTCAGACCTGCCTCTCTCCCCTGAGGGCGCTTCCTGGGCGGAGGTGCCCCGAGGGCAGATCAGCCCTGGCCAAGGCCCAGACGCGCAACACCATCCTTCAGCACAGACAGCAGCTTCTGCCAATGCCGGGCCCGCAGCGACATCCCCATCCATCACCCGAGGGCGGAGGGCGAGGGATGCCTTTGGGAGGCCACGGTGGAGGCGGTCCAGGTTGCTAAGCCCTTAACAAGTTCTTGGCTCTCACCGAGAAACTGCGGGGGTGGCAAGAGGCTCGGCGCATCCTAACCCTTTGGAGGCCAGGAAGCCACACACCGTGGTGGCCACGGAGCAGGGCGGTGCCTGGCCGGGTAATGGGGCACAGGCAGGCTGACCCCGGTCGCAGACTGCCGCTGAGAGCAGCGAGCTAAGGGGAGATGGTTTCGTTCACCCCTTTCCCTGCTGCAGAATGGCCCCCGTCTCTGTCCTGGTTCCTCTCGTAAGTAACAAACTGCCCCCAGTGTCCCCACTTTAAAACAACTGCTTGGTGTTGCTCACTCTTTGCAGGCCGGGATCTAGGAGAGGCTCGGCTGATGTTTCTGGTGTGTGTGTGTGTGTGTGTGTGTTTGTGTGTGTGTGTGTGTGTGTGTGGAGGGGGGGGGAAGGGAGGAAGGGGCTTGTGCAGGCAGCTGTAGTCAGAAGCTGGCAAGCTGGAACTGTGGGTGTGGGGAGAGGAGCCACTGCTGGTGGTGGTGGGGGTGGTCTGGGGATGGCTGGGGGCTACCAAGCATCCTTCTCTCATCATGCAGTCTCAGGTCTCCCCCAGACCTCTCACCACAGAGATTGGGCTTTGCACAATATGGCAGCCTCAGTGTAGCGGATGCGCCACACCATGGCTGAGGCTTTGAGAACAGATTTCCCAGGAGGAGCTCTGGGTTGGGGGGCTCTGAACACCGCTTTGCTCCGCCGGAAACTCACCTCTGCCCTCCTCTCTGAGCTGCACCAGAACAAAGCCTGCTCAGACCCAAGGCAAGGGGACACACTTCTTTTAAAAAAATATATATTTTATCGATTTTTCAGAGAGGAAGGGAGAGAGACAGAGAGCTAGAAACATCACTGAGAGAGAAGCATTGATCAGCTGCCTCTTTCACACCCCCCACTGGGGGTGTACCCACAACCAAGGCACGTGCCCTTGACCGGAATCGAACCTGGGACCCTTCAGTCTTCAGGCCGACGCTCTATCCACGGAGCCAAACCAGTTTTGGCGGGACACGCTCCTGGATGAGTGTCCATCACCTTGTCAGTAAGCACCGGGTGAGAGACACGGTTGGAAGAAGCAATGGCTGACATCCTGCCCTAACCTTACCCTGTCTGGGCTGGCCACCGGCTGTCCTCCTCCAGGGAGTGGCCAGCCCGCTGCAGGTGAGACTGGAGACCCCGAGCGCAGTGGTGCATCAGGGATTTCTCTGGAGTGGGGGTGGGGGTGTGGCTAAAAGGGCTGGCTCTGCCCAAGCTCATAACACTGTCACCCCCACAGAGGCCTTCCTCCAGGCCAGACATGCTGCATCACCCACTACATCATCCGAGCCTCCCACTGACCCAGGGGGAGGGACCATCTGTGTCCACATTTTGTAGATGAGGAAACGGAGGCTGGGGGAGGTCAGGGACTTCCACGGTAAGTAGCTGAGTTGCCCCAGAAATTGAGCCTGAGACAAAGATCTAGGTGCACGTAGAGTGGGGGAGAGGCCACGGGGAGCAGGGCAGGAGGAGAGCCGATAGAACAGCGGTTCTCAACCTGTGGGTTGCGACCCCTTTGGGGGTCCAATGACCCTTTCACAGGGGTCGCCTAAGACCATCAGAAAACACCTATTTCCCATGGTCTTAGGAACCAACAGACCGCTCCTCGGTGTAGCAAAATGTAGCAATGTAGTTTACTGTTGTCCTATGAAGACTGTTACCCATGCTACACCACGATTCAAGACAAAATTTCATTTATTTGTCATTAGAAAGAAATATTTCACAATCTATAATGACATATTGTTTTTGTGATTCATCCCTATGCTTTAATTGTGTTCAATTTGTAACAATGAAAATACATCCTGCTTATCAGATATTTACATTACAGTTCATAACAGTAGCAAAATGACAGCGATGAAGTAGCCACGGAAATACTTTTATGGTTGGGGGTCACCACCACAGGAGGAGCTGTATTAAAGAGTCGCGGCATTTAGGAAGGTTGAGAACCACTGCGATAGAGGCTCCCTAAGCTGGTGGTGGTTGGCAATGGTCACAGATTTCCACGAAGAGGTGAGACCTACTTCACCAATAAAGCAGAAGGGACACTATCTGACCTTCCTGCCTGGGCTCTTGGGACCTTACGTTTGGAGCTATCAGCTGCCCTGGGAGAAGTGTGAGTGCCCCGGAGCCGCCATGCAGGGAGGAAGCTCAAGCTCCATGAAGAGGCCACGGGTGTGCACTTCAGCCAGCAGCCCCTGACCTGGACCTCCAGTCATCCCTGCTCAGAGCCACACCTGTGAGTCAAAACACGACGGACTGGACGATGCCAATCCCCAGGCACTGAAATTGCCCCCTGGCCATTCCTATGCCATCATGCCATCTGTGGAGTCCCAGGTATCCTGGGGCAGGGTCAGAGTTCCCGCACGTGCTCTGTCTGAATTTCTGACCCCTAGATCTGCAGGCATAATACAATGGTTATTTGGTGTCACTAAGTCTCGGGGTAGTTTGTTCTGCAGCAAGGTAACTAGAATAGGGGGGACTTAGAGCTCCACTGTTCTGAGGTCCCCTGGATGACCGTGTGGGGCACACCTCAGAACTGCTCTACCTCCCACCCCTCCGAGGTGTCAGTTTGCCTCTCAGGTGGCTGAGCACCTGCCCCAGGCAGAGAGAGGAAGGTAGCTCACGGATAAGCTGGGGCTTGTTGGGCTTCCTCACAACATGGCAGCCGCAGGGCAGTTGGGGGAGGGAGGGCCTGGGTACAGGCTGGCCAGTCGGTGCTGCTCAGGGGTGGAGTGCTTGTCTGCATGGAGCCCAGTCCTGTCTGTAGAGTCCCGTGGGGATAATTTGAGGCCCGGGACATGGGCTGGAGCTGTTCTGTGACATTTACATGTTGCATGCGTGGAGCCATACAGCAATAAGCCAGGACGAGCGGGTCCCCTGACTGTGGACGGAAGGAGCCACACGCTGCTAACCTGACAGGCTCCCGGGGAGGCCTGCGTGGCCATCTTGCAAACTCAGAGACCTAAAATCACCCCAAAAGATGGTTTGAGCCGAAACCGGTGTGGCTCAGTGGATAGAGCGTCGGCTTGCGGACTGGAAGTCCCGGGTTCAATTCTGGTCAAGGGCATGTATCTTGGTTGCGGGCACATCCCCAGTGGGGGTCATGCAGGAGGCAGCTTGTCAATGTCTCTCTTTCATTGATGTTTCTGACTTTCTATCCCTCTCCCTTCCTCTCTGTAAAAAATCAATAAAATATATTTTTTAAAAAAGATGGCTTGAAAAATAAATATTTAACTACGAACAGGTTATGGTGGTAGTCCTGTCCTGGGCCGATATTTTCCCTGACAAAGATCAACTTAGACCTCCTTTCCTGAGTCCGTTTGCCTTTTTGCCTCTAAGATAACATATCTGCGAGATGTCTGGGTAACCTGTAACTTCCTTTTTACACCAGATCCCTCAGGGCACAACACATTCCCTCATTGTTATTGCTATCAAGTTCATTGTCCACTGTTCATTATCCATCTCTGTAAAAGAAGCCCATGCCCGTCATTTCACTTTTCAGCCTTTCCCAGAAGTCTCCCCGCTTTGCTTTACCCCGCCTCCCTAATCTACCTAATCTATCCCCAATGGATTTCCTGTAACTCACCTGCGCCCCTTCCCTTCGATGGCAATGTATCAATACAGATGTAACCCGCCATTCTCCGGAGCGTTATCTCAGTCCCTTGAGGTTTTGCTTCCCGGCATACGTCTACAGTTTGGCTCAAATAAACTCACAAAAATTCTTTACAGGTTTCAATGGCTTTCCTCCTCCCCTCCCCCGAATATCCAGAACTACCCTCTCTCCCTACCCGTGGCAGTCTGTGACTGTCCCGGTTCCTGCCCAGGGTCACGAGAGCAGGTCACACGTCCCAAGACCTGCTTTGCCAATTCCCTCCCATATGTGTTTGCCCCCAACCAAGCTGAGTCATTCTTTTCAGCAAAGGAAGACGAGTGGGCACTCAATTATGTTCTCCTTCGAACCAATACATAATGAGCAAATAAATGGAGACCTCTCTGCGCCAGCCCCATCCGCACCCCCACCCCCCCACCCCCAGAGGTCTCAGCATTTCCGCTGACAACAAGGCAAGTCTGTAAGCCTACCTCCTGGTCTATCTGGGCGGCCTTGGCCTTATCTCTGAGCAGCGAGGGGCCCCCACAGCATCGCCTGCTTCTGCACGAGATGGACCGGCATAGAAACTGACAGTTTGCATTTTTTAAAATTGATGAGAGAGAAAAAGAGAGAGAGAGAGAAACACCTCTTGCGTGCCCCTCACTGGGGAGGGAGCCTGCAACCCGGGCATGCGCCCTGACTGGGACTCAAACCAGCAACCTTTCGGTGAACAGGGTGTCTCCCAACCAACTGAGCCATATCGGCCAGAACTTCCTTCCTTCCTTTTTTTTTTTTTTTAATATATTTTATTGATTTTTTACAGAGAGGAAGGGAGAGGGATAGAAAGTTAGAAACATCCATGAGAGAGAGACATCGATCAGCTGCCTCCTGCACCTCCTCAACTGGGGATGTGCCCGCAACCAATGTACATGCCCCCGACCAGAATCGAACCCGGGACCCTCCAGTCCGCAGGCCGACGCTCTATCCATTGAGCCAAACCGGTCTTGGCACTTCCTTCCTTCTTAAGGCTGAATAATACCCCATTGTAGGCCAGACCACACTTTACCCATCGCCGGCAGACCTCCTGGGAACATGGTGCACCAGTATAGACGCTGCCTTGGAAGCCGTTGTCAAAGTGGGGGGCAAACCCCGAACTCCGGCCACTGGTGCCTGCTGGGGCGTGGGGGTTAGGGAGCCACTGGGTGGCAAAGGCCTGGTCCCGTGTCTGGGGAAATGAGCTCCGAGAGGGAGAGAGCCTGAAGCCGCAGAGCCGGGAAGAGGAGGAGGCAGGGCGGGAGCTGGAACTGCGGCATGAAGTGCTGTTTCCCAGTTTCCCAGTCTCCGCCCGGGTCCCCCCTTCCGGAACCTTCTGAGCCACGCCTGGGCCTGCCAGGGGCCCAGAGCGATGCTGCGAGGCTGCCCCTGGCGCCGGACGAGCCGGCGGTGGGAGTTGGCGGCCCGTGATGCTCAGCACAAATGGGAAGCAGATGTGGTTCTAAATGTGGCGGCGGGTGGACCGGCCGAGCAGTCACGGAGGACAGACAACCTGTCATTTCGCAGTGATTGAGGCGGAGAGCTGAAAACATGGTGCAGGGAGGGCCGCCGCTCTGTGCTCCTGAGCGTCCCCCTCGCTCTCCGCGGCTCACACGTGGATTCACATTTAGGGCCATTTCCTCCCGGTCCGCAGCCGCGCGTGGGCTGAGGCTGGCGGCTGCCACTTCCCCGCCCCACGACTTCCAGGCCTGGCGCGGAGCAAAGTGCCCAGGGCTGCCTGATGCTGCCCGTGGTGGCATCATCTCAGAGGCAGCTCCTGGTCGCTCTCGACTCATCCTGCCAGTGTCTGTGGCCACGAGAAAGGTGGGCCCTGCCGAAACTGGTATGGCTCAGTGGATGGAGCATCGGCCGGTGGACGGAAAGGTCCCAGGTTCGATTCCGGTCAAGGGCATGTACCTTGGTTGCGGGTGCATCCCCAGTGGAGGGCATGCAGGAGGCGGCTGATCGATGTCTCTCTCTCATCGATGTTTCTAACTCTCTATCCCTCTGTCCTGCTCTCTGTAAAAAAAAAATCAATAAAATACATTTAAAAAAATAAAAAAAGAAAGGAAGGAAGGAAGGAAGGAAGGAAGGAAGAAAGGTGGGTAGAGCCTTGACCCTACGGCTGGGCTGAGCCCTTACTCTGGGGGCTTCGCAGAGACGTGCAGGGGGAGGGGGCAGCTAGCACCCCCCAGGCTGTGGCCCAGGACACGGGGGCGGGGTGGGGGTAATGAGGCCTCTGCAGCCAAGGCCTAGGAGAGTCCTGTCCCTCATGAGAACCCAGCCAGGGCTGGAGGCAGGGCTGCGCTGGGGGACCCTGAAGTGGATGCCGGCCCATCGGCCTTCACAGTGGGGGGGGAGGGGCAGGGCTAGGTGTACAGCTCCAGGGAGGAGGGGGTGCAGAGGCCACGGCTGCCAGCCGGAGTCCCTGACCCAAGGGGCCCAGCTCTGAGATGCAGCAGCAGACACGGGCACAGGGGCCTCGGTGCACATAGGAAGGGCCCTGGGTCAGTGCCCACAGGATTCAGGCCTGAGTGAGAAGGAAAGGAAGATGGAGGTGCAGGAGGGGGCACACCACTGATGCCTGTCCCCCTGGCCTTTTCCTCCGCTGAGGAGGCTTATGTGGCTCCCCTGGTTCTGACAGAACCTCAAGAATCAGTGCTGTATAGGAAGGAAGGAAGGAAGGAAGAAAGGAAGGAAGGAAGGAAGGAAGGAAGGAAGGAAGGAAGGAAGGAGGAATGGAGGGAAGAAGGGAAGGAGGAAAGGAAGGGAGGGAGGGAGGGAAAGAAGGAAGGAAGGAAGGAAGGAAGGAAGGAAGGAAGGAAGGAAGGAAGAGAAGTAGGGAGGGAGGAAGGAGGGAGGGAGAGAAGGAAAGAAAAGAAAACATTCCCTGTTGTGTCTAGCCAGTGTAGCTCAGTGGTTGAGTGTCGACCTATGAACCAGGAGGTCACAGTTCAATTCCCAGTCATGTCCGGGTTGTGGGTTCCATCCCCAGTGGGGGTGGTGCAGGAGGCAGCCAATCAGTGATTCTCTCATCATTGATGTTTCTATCTCTCTCTCCCTCTCCCTTCTCTCTGAAATCAATAAAAAATATATATTTTAAAAAAAGAACCCGTGTTGTGTGTGAGGCCTGGATCCTCCCTGGTGAATGGTGGGAGCGGGGGTGGGGGTGGGGGAAGGAAGAGAGTGGCGGGAGTCCAGAGGTGGGGTCATGGGTGGGGTGGGGGGTGGGCATTGCAGTGGGGGGAGGGAAGCTGGACACCCCACCGGGGCCAGGCCCCGCCTCCCACAGGAGCACACCGCAGCCCTTAAACACGCGGCAGACAAACGCCTGACATGGGTCTGCGTTTGAGATAACAACACCGATAAATAAAAAAGAGTGGACGCCCGAGCCCAGAGCGAGGGAAAGGGGGTCCGCCGGCTGGGCACCCCCCCACCCCCCGGGCCGCCGGCGGGAAGAGCACGTGGACAAACTGAAATTAGTTGTGACAGCTGAAATTCTCCGCTCGGCGGACGACATCTGACAGGGGCCTGGAAAATAATAAGAACAGGCAAAGTGGTTTGGGTCGCCCTCGGGAGGGGGGGGCCGGGGGATTTCAAGTGACACAAGACGCATAATTCCAGCTTCTTAGATTGCAAAAGCTCTTCTTACCTAAGGGGCCCGCTGCCTTTATTTTTATCCAAATGGCTCAATTACCGCAAAGCCCCACAGAGAAAATTACGGATGTTTGCCTCTATTTTTCTCCTCTTGTCTCGACAACTGGAGATATTTTGTTTTCCTTCTTTCTCTTGCTCTCTCTCTTGCTCTTTTTTTTTTTTTTCGTGGCTGTTGGGGGTGAAGAGAGAAGGGGGTGTTCAGAGGGGCTCAGGGCTGGGGGCGTTTGAATTGCTCCTCAAAGTCCACATCACACACACACACACACACACACACACACACACATGCACCCCATCTTCGGCCACACCTGAGGGTCCGTGTTGGGGTGTGTCCATTTGGTCTGGAGCTTGCCTTTGCTGTCCCTTGACCTGACTCCCCACCCCGGCTCCCGAGGCCTTCCTCCTCCTCCTCCTCCTCCTCCTCCCCAGCTCCTGCTCCCGAGGCCTTCCTCCTCCTCCTCCTCCTCCCCAGCTCCTGCTCCGACAGCAGCTTCCTCCGCAGCTTCTCCGGGCCTCTGGCCTGTCTGCCCGGCGGGCACCCCCTCCGTGTGGCTCCCTTTCATCTCAGTGTTTCCAAACCCCGCAATGGACACAGGCAGGCACCCGGGGGCCCTCGCCCAGGCTTCTTCTTGGGCCCCCGCCGGTCATTTCCAGGATCTGTGCTCACCCCAGCCTGCCCTGCCGGGCACAGGTCCGAACCTCAGAAGCTGCTGTAGGTTCCAGAAAGTTCTATTTGGGGGGCTCTGGGGCTCCAAGGGAGTGTCTGAGCTTCCAGCTCTAGGAGCATGGCAGGTGGGGACAAAAGGGAGGGGTGCTTTTTTTTTTTTTAGGGAATCTTTTTTTTTATATATATATTTTATCTATTTTTCACAGAGAGGAAGGGGAAGAGATAGAAAGCCAGAAACATCGAGAGAGAGACATCAATCAGCTGCCTCCTGCATGCCCTCTACTGGGGATGTGCCCGAAACCAATGTACATGCCCTTGACCAGAATCGAACCTGGGACCCTTCAATCCGCAGGCTGATGCTCTATCCACTGAGCCAAACCGATTTCGTCAAGGGAATCTTTTTTTTTTTTTTAATATATTTTTTATTGTTTTTACAGGGAGGAAGGGAGAGCTATAGAGAGTTAGAAACATCGATGAGAGAGAAACATCGATCAGCCACCTCCTGCACACCTCCCACTGGGGATGTGCCCGCAACCAAGGTATATGCTCTTGACCGGAATCGAACCTGGGATCTCTCAGTCTGCAGGCCAACACTCTATCCACTGAGCCAGACCAGTTTTGGTGGGAGGGGTACTTTTCAACCCATTTTAGCCCTACTCCCCTGCGGGCTCTGCCTCCCTGCACCCCACTTTCCTGACGTTGACAGCCCCCTCTGGCTCCTCCCACCAAGCCAGGCCCCTCCCTTGCCTTGAACCCCTCTGCCTCTTGGGATATAAACCAAGTCGTGGCCCACAAGGTCTTGCAGGCCCAGCGCCAAATAACCCTCCAGCTTCAGCGTCCATTACCTCCCCCTTTCCCAGCTCCTTCCGCCCCGGGCCCTCCCACCTGCCTGTCACCCACCTAAGCCACAGTCCCTTCCTCCAGGAGCCTCGCAGGTCCCTCCTCCCCACCCACCAGGCCAGGGGCGCCCCCTTCAGAGCTCTCAGAGCCCCTGCACTTGGGGTTACATGCACATGATCCAACCAACAGATGGGCTGCTGGCGACGGGCTTTCCCACGCGTTGGTGGGCACGGCGGCGGCGGGGCAGGTGTGGCGGGTCCCTGGTGAGGGGACAGACAGACAGATATTCCAATCATTACCCCATCATCGCTGCCCATGACAATCCACTCGCCTGTCCCTGTCCGCCACGGCCTCCGCCCGCTAGTGCTGATGTAAGAAATGGCTAACCGTGCAGCGTGTTTGCGCGTTTACTTGAGCCAAACGTCGGAGAGCAAGATTCGGGATGTGCCCAAGAAAGGCAGCTTTATGGGAAGATCACGTGGAGATTGGAGACGCTGACACGGGGACTGGGCTTAGCTCTTGCTCTTTAAGGAGGGGGGCTTGAAAAGGGGGTCCAGGGTTAGAAGGAGGGGGGGGTGAAGAGAGGCATCTCCTTGGTGTAGAAACCTACCCTGCTTCCCCGAAAGTAAGACATCCCCAGAAAATAAGACCTACTTCCAGTTTTGCCTCTCACTGTCATAGAAGGCATCCCCCCGAAAATAAGACCTCCTTGATCATCAGGCCTCCCCTGAACAGAAGGCCTCCCCGGAATAGAAGGCCTCCCCGAAGCTACCGTCAGGCGTCTGACTCCTGATTTAAAGAGACCTCGCCCTGCCTGACCAGCTCCGGCTGCGCTGCGGCCCATCAGGGAGCTGGTTTGTGATGACAACGACTACCGCACCGTCTACAGGTCATACATTTCCTTTTTAAAAAAAATATATATATTTTATTGATTTTTCACAGAGAGGAAGGGAGAGGGATAGAGAGTTAGAAACATCAATGAGAGAGAGACATCGATCCGCCGCCTCCTGCACGCCCCACACTGGAGACGTGCCCGCAAGCAAGGTACATGCCCTTGACCGGAATCCAACCTGGGACCTTTCAGTCCACAGGCCGACC
Organism: Lasiurus cinereus; assembly: GCA_011751065.1. Taxonomy (NCBI): domain Eukaryota; kingdom Metazoa; phylum Chordata; class Mammalia; order Chiroptera; family Vespertilionidae; genus Lasiurus; species Lasiurus cinereus. The sequence continues at coordinate 1,170,483 of JAAGEH010000126.1, read as the reverse complement.
CTCTATCCACTGAGCCAAACTGGTCTCGGCAAATTTCCTTTTTTTTTTTTGTTCAACAATAAATGTGTACCGTCTTCTTCTTCATGGGAAAATAAGACATCCCCTGAAAATAAGGCCTAGCGCCTCTTTGGGAGCAAAATTAATAGAAGACACTGCCTTATTTTGGGGGAAACAGGGTAGAGATGCACAGGCGCGAGGGACAGATGGAGAGGCAGGGACAGAGCGTGCCTGAGGCAGAGATAAGCCGCTGACAAAAGAACTTCCACGCCTAGATGCGACTCCCGACCTGGACCTGCCCAGGACGCAGCATCGCACAGCCAGGAGCACACGCCCTGCCACACCACACCCTCCCAGCCGGGGAAGCGGAGGGCGGGGCCCGCCCAGGCTTTTGAAGAACAAAGGCACCCTAAACAGGACCCGTCACTCAGGCCCAAACTGCACCCTCCCCCCCCCCCCCCCCCCCTGGAGGGGCAGCTCCCAACATGTCTGCGGCAGAACCCTCCCAACGGATCTTACACCAAAAACCTAACCGTGCTGAACCGGTGTGGCTTCGTGGAGGGAGCATCGGCCTGCGGACTGAAAGGTCCCAGGTTCGATTCCGGTCAAGGGCATGTGCCTTGGTTGCGGGCACATCCCCAGTAGGGGGCATGCAGGAGGCGGCTGATTGATGTCTCTCTCTCATCGATGTTTCTAACTCTCTATCCCTCTCCCTTTCTCTCTGTAAAAAATCAATAAAATATATTAAAAAAACAACAACACAAAAACCTAACCGTACCAGCAGCGTGGGACGGCGCCCGCTCCGGTACCAGCGTGGGGTGGGGAGCTGGGTGCAGGGCTGCGTTGGGGCCCCTTCCCTTGGGGTTACCTTCCTCCAAGATGCCCACCTGGCTCTGAGGAAGGCCCTGTATTCCAGGAGCTCAATTTGAATGGCTGGCCTCAAGCGCAAATTCAAATGCCTGAAGCTCCAGGTGCGCCCTGCCTGGTGCAGCCAGCTGGCCACCCCCGTCCCCCCACCTCCCAGCTTCCCCCCACTGCACCCCAGTCACTCCCAATGGGCTACCGCTCTCCGGCTCCCACTCACTCCCACCTTCCGGCTGTCCTACAGGCTGTTCCTGCCTTTTCCAATGCTTCCCGCGTGGCTAACGAGCTCCTACACATCCTTCAAAACTCACCTCCCTCCCTCAGGGAGCCTTCCCAGGGCCCTGCCTGCCCTGGGCGTGTCTTGTCAGGAGCATGTATCACATGCCCTTGTCTGACCACTGAGCTGTACCCATGGGCAGACCCTTATAAGAATTCAGAACTGCAGCCTCCGTCTCAGAGAACGGGGTTCAAATCCTGCGTCTCAGCTCAACGCCGTGGTGGCCTGGGCGAGCTTCCTGACCTGCCTCGGGAGTCACCACCATGCCCACCGCCCACAGTCGCCATGAGACTCAGAGGAGACGGCGTGCAGAGCGCGGCCTGGTGCCCGACACGCGTGGTCCACGCCGCGGCCCCTCCTGCAGGTGCCCAGGAATCCCATTGGGGACCAACGGATGCTGAGGCTGGGGCTCCGCCCTCAAGTCCCTGACAGTCAGGGCTGGGGAGCAGAAAGCGAGACGCAGGGCCATAAAAATCCCACAACACGATTGCCACGCAGGCAGAAGGGGGCAGGTCCCTCCGGCTGGATCGTGTGTCTGGGTCCCAAACACACAGCTGCTCAAGAAGTGTCTGTGGCGCATGAAAAGAAATGGTTGAGCTCCGTGGAAGGCTGAGGAGGTCTAGGGAGCATTTGTGGGGAGCCAGACGCCGAGCTGGGGTTCAGGGGGTGGACAAGAGGTGGGTGGGTGAGGGAAGGCACCGCTAGGGCTGGGGGCAGCTGAGCGAGAGGCCGGGCATGCTGGCGGGCGGCAGGTGGTTTTATAGACTCTTTATTCCACCTGAGGCTGAGGCTGCTGCAGCATCATCTCATGACCGCTATCTTCCCGCGACCTTTCCGCCTTGTCTGCGTGTTCTCCCTCGCGAGCTTGTGTTCCTTTGAAAAACCTGAACGAGGCAATTAAGTCCCTTGCATTTGCCAGGTTTCTCCTCCTTTAAATCCCCTTCACAAAAGACGTGGCGGCGAAGTTTACACAGAAAACACAGAGGCGGCATTGGAAGCCGCCAGGAAGGGGGCGGTCAGGAAGCCAGGAGCCGGGGGGACGTGGGATTATTGCGACCCACGGTTCGCCTTGACTTTGAACGAACTTCCCGAGACCAGGCCAAAGGGAGGTGGGCAGAGGCGGAGGGCGGGATGACCAAAATAGCCCGAGTCTGGCCGCAGGGAAGGGCAGAGCTCAGGAAGCAGCGCAATCGGCTGAAGCTCGAGTCCCGCTGCCACCTCTCCGTGCCCCTGGCCTGGCCTCGCTGAGCAGGTGAGAGACCTGAGCATCCAAGATCCAGGAGTGGGACGTGGCGGCGGAGGGGGCTTCACACTCAGACCCCCGAGCATGGTGCTCCCCAGCTTCCTCTGGGCCGTGGCCCAGTGGACAGAGCTGTCCCTGGGGGGAAGGACTTGCACCCTCAGAGGCCCCGGCCTGACAGCTCAGAGCCGCCGCCTGGGCCTCCCCATGGAGTCCCACACAGGCTCCGTGGTGACAGCTGAGCCTGGAGATAGCAGGGTGCGTGGCTGCCCGCCCGTGCCCAACCTGTAATCCTCCGATTTCCCAGACGCTTCTGTGCTTAACCCCCGCCTCCCCGGCTGGGCGAGGCCACCCCACGAGGCCAGAGAGTGAGCGAGGGGTCCGAGAAGCAGAGCATCAGGGCAGTCTCCCCCTTCCCCTCGGAGGGAGGGTGGTCACTTCTGCCCCCCCCCACCTGCCAGTGCCTGCGTGGAGGAGAGAACTCCTGCCCTTGACCTCTGCCCCCTAGCTCCTTCTGCCCCTGGCAGCAAGGAGAGAGGGGCGAGAACAGCTTGCTGTCCTGGCCTTCCCGTGGCTCCGTGCCGCGCTCCGGAGAAAGCCCGGCTCTGCTGTGGCCCAAGGATCCTCTGACCCAGCTCTCACCATCTCTGCGCCTGCCATCCCGCCCCTGCTGCCCGCGCTGAGCCCCGGTCTCGGCCTAGCTCACCCTGATTCCCGAACCTGGGTCAGGATGCCCCATTGTGGGTCCATCCATCCGAGGTTCTGTGTTTTTTTTCTCCTTTTTTTTTTCATATGTAGTGTTACCGTATATAAATATATGTCTTTGCTGATATCAGAGAGGAAGGGAGAGAGAGAAACATCAGTGATAAGAGAGACTCATGGTTCAGATGCCTCCTGCACGCCCCCTACTGGGAATGGAGCCCAAAACCCAGGCACATGCCCCTACCGGAAATCAAACCCAGACCTCCCGGTTCAGAGATCGATGCTCAACCACTGAGCCACACCGGCTGGGCCCATCCAAGGTTCTGGATCACTCACTGCCCCAGGCAGTCTTTGGGAGCTGGAAGAGACCTTAAAGGCACAGTCTAAGCGGCTTTTGGGGTGACTGGGGAAACTGAAGACTAGAGATGGGCAGTGAGGTCCCATAGCAAGTCGGTGGTGGGGGGGGTGGACCCCTCAAACCCAGTGACTGCTGCCTCTTTTCTCTTGGGGGAGCCCCCGGGTACAGAGGCAGGGAGGGAGGGCTCAGCACCCATTCCCCAGGAGCTGGGCTCCAGCGGGGCCCGAGAGCCAGGCTTGAGGTCCCCTCCCCGGCCCTCCCCCGGCCCCGCTGGCAGCTGCTTAGCACCATTAGCCAACAAGTGGCCGTGCTGCGGAGTCCCCGCTGCTGTGTTTTAAGTGGCTTTCTGAGCGGGAAGGTTCGGGAGGAGGGTGCGCAGACAAAGGCCGGGAGTGCATTAGGCTTCATCGGGCGCTGCTGCCCGCACACTCTGACATCGCCCTCCGAGGCCAGTCCCGCCTGCCAGGGAGGACGATGAAGAGACGAGAGGGAGAGCGCAGGCAGCCAGACAGGCTCGCTCTCGTGCACCACCCGCCCTCCGACCGAGTGGGGTTGTAATGGCCAGAGATGCCTCCGAGCGACCTGGGCCACAGATGGGGCCCGCCCTGGCCTGGGGGGGCGTCAGGTGGAACAGAATAAGGGGCTCAGCCGGGCTTTGTATGCTGAGAGGGTAATGGGTCCGCCTTTGGCTAATGGCAGGGAACGCGGCCCTTATGACCGAGCAGACAATCCAAGAACAAGCAGCGACGGCATCAACAGGAGCAGAGGGGGCGCCTGGAGGAGCTCCCCCCTGGACTGAGGCCGGGAAAGGGCCTGGCTCCTCGCCACCCGCCTCCAGGGCTTTGGGGAAAGTAGCGAGAAGGAAGTACCCTGTTTCCCCGAAAATAAGACAGTGTCTTCTATTAATGTTTGCTCCCAAAGATGCGCCAGGTCTTATTTTCAGGGGATGTCTTATTTTTCCATGAAGAAGAAGACGGTACACGTTTATTGTTGAACAAAAGAAAAGGAAATGTATGACCTGTCTACAGTCCGGTAGTCGTTGTCATCACAAACCAGCTCACTGATGGGCCGCAGCGCAGCCGGAGATGTTCAGGCAGGGCGAGGTCTCTTTAATAAAATCAGGAGTCAGTCACCTGACGGTAGCTTCGGGGGCCTTCTATTCTGGGGAGGCCTGATGTTCGGGGGAGGCCTTGTGATCAGGGAGGTCTTATTTTCGGGGGCATGCCTTCTATGACAGTGAGAGGCAAAGCTGGAAGTAAGTCTTATTTTCGGTGGATGTCTTACTTTCGGGGAAACAGGGTAGCTACCCTAGAGGGGATGCTCGGTGGGGGTGAGGGTCCTGGGAGCAGGAGGGCGAGGCCGCAGACACCGGTGGCAAGGGGTAGACAATGGGACATCCTGCCCCGCCCCCCCCCTCAGGGGAGAAGTCTTGATCAGAGACTCTGAGCGACCAGGGCCACGGATGGGGCCTGCCCTGGCCTGGGGGGAGGGCTTCCCTGGAAACAGAATAACCACTCGGCCGAGCACTGTAACCGCCTGCAGTCCGAGCAGCGATCCTCAGCCTCAGTGCAGCACAGCCCTGTTGTAAGCGCCCCCCCCACCCCCCCACCCCCGTTCTCGCCAGGCCTCCGCTTCTGCAGCCAGGGAAGAAGGAGATTTGTTTAACCCAATGTCTATCCATCCATCCATCTGTTCATCCCCACATCCATTACCCATCCATCCGTCCACCCTCCCACCCGATTATCCATCCATTCTGATGAGCCGTCATCCTTTAACATATTTCCTTATTTATTTGAGAGAGAAAGGGAGATGGAGAAAGAGATGGAAACATCAGTGAGGAGGGAGAATCATTGATTGGCTGCCTCCTGCACGCCTCCCACTGGGGATCGAGCCCGCAACCCAGGCATGTGCCCTTGGATGGAATCGAACCCGGGACCCCCCAGTCTGCAGGCCACAGGCCGCCGCTCTATCCACTGAGCCAAACAAGTTTCGGTTCTTTTTAATTTTTTAAAGAACAGTTTAATCATTTTTAGAGAGAGAGGAAGGGAGAAGAGGTGAGAGCAGAACACTGATCGGCTGCCTTCTACACACCCCCTATCGGGGATCAAGCCCGCAACCCCGGGCATGTACCCCGACCAGGAGCCGAACCAGCAACCTTTCTGTGCAAGGGACGCCGCCTCACCCACTGAGCCACACCAGGCAGGGCTAGCAGCCTATGTGAATAGCCAGAAACCGGGAAACACCCAAATCTCCATCAACAGAGGAGATGGAAATACATCGCGGTGCATTCATGGGAAGAAATACCACGCAGCCGTGAAAAGAGACGAATCACTGATGCAGGCAACCACACAGGCGCGTGGCAGAGACACAGTGCTGAGCGCACGGAGTCAGATGCGGAGACACCGATTCTCCATTTGTGAGAAGTTCAGACTGACGATGAGGGAGGTCAGAACGGCCGTTCCCAGTGTGGCCGACACATGGGCACTCCCCGCCTGCATCTCCCCCTCCCCGCCTGCATCTCCCCCTCCCCTGCACTGGGGGTGGGACCAGGGAGCTGCTTTTAGCCAATAGAACGGGACAAAATGAAGGAGTGTCACGTAGATAAATTAAGGTCCCAAATCCATTTGATGTTTTTAAAAATATATTTTATTGATTTCTCACAGAGAGGAAGGGAGAGGGACAGAAAGTCAGAAACATCGATGAGAGAGAGAGACGTCGATCAGCCGCCTCCTGCACACCCCACACTGGAGATGTGCCCGCAAACAAGGTACATGCCCCTGACCGGAATCGAACCCGGGACCCCCCAGTCTGCAGGCCGACGCTCTATCCACTGAGCCAAACCGGTCTCGGCCCAAATCCATTTGATTTTGAGTAGGCCAGATTTAAGTCAGATGGAAGCCTTAAAAAGAGACTTCAGTATATGTATATTTATTTATTTATTTTTAAAATATATATTTTATTGATTTTTTACAAAGAGGAAGGGAGTGGGATAGAGAGTTAGAAACATGGAAGAGAGAAAGACATTGATCAGCCGCCTCCTGCACGCCCCCTACTGGGGATGTGTCCGAAACCAGGATACATGCCCTTGACCGGAATCGAACCCAGGACCTTTCAGTCCGCAGGCTGACCCTCTATCCACTGAGCCAAACCGGTTTCGGCTGTATATTTATTTTTAAAAAATTGATTTCAGGAGAGGGAGAGAGATACATCAATAATGAGAGAGAATCATTGACCGGCTGCCCCTTGCACCCCCCACATTGGGAGTTGAACCCACAGCCTGGGCATTGCCCTGTCCGGGAACCGAACCGTGACCTCCTGGTTCAGAGGTTGACGTTCAACCACTGAGCCACGGTGGCCGGTGAAAGGAGAGGCTCTTCTGGTTGGAAGAAGCAAGTTTCTGTGGCAGACGCCGAGAGGCCACACGCAAAAGCAGCCCCGAGCGGACAGCCGGCAAGGAAACGGGCCTACAGCGCTGCAAGGGGCTGAATCCACCAACAACTAGGAGGTCTCGGGAGACCGCCCGGAGTGCCAGCTAGCAACGCAGCCCTGCTGACCCCTGCCTGCGGCCAGGGGAGACCCTGTGGGCAGGACCCACGAAGACCATGACCCGCGGAGACCGTGAGATCGTGGGTGGATGCTGTTTCAAGTTGCTAAGTTTGTGGGCATTTGTCATGCAGCTCAGGAGGCAGAGGGACTGACTCGGGGGGTCAGGGCTGCTGGGAGTGCTCTGTGTCTGGATTCAGGTGGTGGTTACTGAGGAGTCAAACGTCATCAGGCTGTACACTTAAGATTTGTGCAGCCCTGGCTGGTGTGCCTCAGTGGATAGAGCGTCAGCCTGTGGACGGAAGGGTCCCAGGTTCGATTCCGGTCAAGGGCACACGCCCAGGTTGTGGAGCACGCAGGAGGCAGCCAATCAATGTTTCTCTCTCATCATTGATGTTTCTATCTCTCTCTCCCTCTCCCTTTCTCTCTGAAATCAATAAAAATGTATTTAAAAAAAGATTTGTACAATTTACCCTATGTAACCGGTCCCAGTTTTCCATCCCAACCTTCCTCCCTCCCTGCCCTCCCCCTGCATCCTCTCTTCCCTAGCCAGGCACCTAGGACCAACAAGGCCTTCATTCGAAGGCCAGGCACCCCCTCCCCTTCCCACTACTGGGGCAGCATGTATAGAGGTGCCGCTCTTTTCAAATGACCATCTTTCCACACTATGAACCGGAGACCAGCGGCCTCCAGCGGAGCAAGAGCCTGCGTGATTGGGGGCCTGCCCAGCCCACCACCTCCTGGGGTCCCCCCAGTCCCAGCCCCCGCCTACCTCTGCCTCCTTCAGGTGGGTCTGTTCCACGAGCTGCTCTGAAGTTCCCTCTGATACTCTTGGGACGCAGGCCCATACCCTTCCCTTCCTCTCCCTCCTCCCTCCAGGTTCACTTCCCGGCTCCTGAGGGGGGAGAGCTGAAAGTGTGCTCACGTGCGGGTGGGAGTGCTTCCGTGCACCTGCGCACACCCACCTCATTGAACTCTGGGAGGGCACGTCCCCCGCCTCCATGTGCACGCCAGCCAGCGGGGAGCCTTGTTAAAAGGCGGATTCTGCCAGGGGGTCTGGGGAGAGGGGCCCGCTTGCCTGTCTAGCCAGCTCCCCACTGGCCCAGAGAGGGCGTGGGCCAGTCACGTGAGGACTGAGAACGCTTGGGACTCAGGACCCTCCAGCTCTTGCAAACTGTCCTCCCTAAACACAGGCCACTCGGAACTCTTTCCTCACCCCCCGCCCTCCCACGTGGGAGTCTGTGCTTCTCAGTAAATTTCCAACTTTGCTATACAAAAAAATAAAAAATAAAAATAAAGGCCGCTGTTCTCTCTGGGGAATGAGGGGTCTGAGCACAGGTGGCTCCGCGCCTCTGCCCTGTGCCCGGGCAGAGGGGCTGCAGCTGTCCCAGGCCTGGCACCTGGAGTCAGAGGCAGGGAGCTCAGCCTGATGGCACCAGGGTCCCTGTGGTCCTGCTAGAGGCTATGAGACAAGTGTGGCTCCTTTCTTCCTCCCTTCCTCCCTTCCTCCCTTCCTTCCTCCCTCCCTCCCTTCCTTCCTTCCCTCATCTGAGGATATTTTTTCACGGATTTCTTAGAGAGAAATAGTGAAAGAAAGAGGGAAAGACAGAAACACTGATGTGAGAGAAGCACACCCACTGGTTGCCTCCTGCACCTGCCCTGACCAGGGCCCGGGCTGGGGCTGAGGAGGATCCTTGCCACTGAGGTCTGTGCTCTTGACCGGAATTGAACCTGAGACCCTTCAGTCCGCAGGCCCCTGCTCTATCCACTGAGCCACACCTCCTTGGGCTCTTTAAAAAAAAATTTTTTTTTTATTGATTTCAGAGATGAAGGAAGAGGGACAAAAGATAGAAACATCAATTTAGAGAGAGTCATTGATCAGCTGCCTCCTGCATGCCCCACACTGGGGATTGAGCCCACAACCCGGGCACGTGCCCCGACTAGGAATCGAACCCATGACCTTCTACTTTATAGATCGATGCTCCACACCTGAGCCATGGCCAGGCGGGTCAGCGTGGCCTGCTGAGGTGCCAGCAATACCCCCAGTACCACGATGGCCACCCCCGCCACAGGAGCAGGCAGACAGACGTGTGGGGCAGGGAAAGAGCCCGGGGGGGCCACTGGCGACCCCCTGGTATTTGCACCGTAACGTGAGGGGCTCCCAGCCGCAGGTTCCCCGCCTGAACCAGGTGGCTGACCGCAGCAAGGCCAGCTCTGGCCGGCTGGTCCTTGAGATGCTTCGGTGGAGGCGGGAACGCCCAGAGAGGCCCAGCCTGGCCAGGCAGACTCCGCTTGGCTGGTTTCTGGGGGAGGGGTCCCTCCTGCTCCCCTAACCGGCCCACATGGGGCTGTGTTTTCTCGGCACCATTGATCCAGCCGAACCGGGGGGCTGCATTACATCTTCCCGGAGGTCAGGGGTTGGGCAGCCCAGCTGGTACGCAGCCGCGAGCCGGTCTTAAAGCCCTGCCCTGTGTCTGGGCGCCTGGGGGCCTGGCTCAGGAGCGGCCAGGCGGTGGCGGCCACTGAAGTTTGATACGGCTCTCAGGGCTGGCGGGGGCAAAGGGCTCCAGCCCAGGGCGGGGCCGATAGATCCGTGGCCAACTGCCATGACCTGTGACCTCAGAGATGGCTGCGGACCACGTTCTTAACAACATGCCCTAGTAAATCTGGGGGTGGACCCGCTTCTCAGGGGACGGGGGGAGAGAAGGGGGGAGGGGGAGGGGGAGGCCAGGAAGGGATTGCCTGGGCTGAGAGACTGGGCCCCCGCAGGCTAGCTCCTGGCACCCCCTGGCCAGTCTGCGCTCCTTTGTCATTGGTCCTGGGGGCGGCCTCTCTGGCTGCTTCCCAGGCTCATTCCTGCTGGACCAGCCTCTGCTGGGGGGTGGGTTCCCCGGGCCCCCAGATGGCAGGACAACTGGGCTCAGACTTGGCCCGGTGGCCCAGCTTCCTTATTATCTCAGAACTAAAACGTCTTGGCCCAACTTTTTTTTTTTTTTTTAATAAAAAATATACAGTGGTACCTCGAGATACGAGTTTAATTCGTTCCAGAACCTTGAGGCGTGGGAAACTATGAGACGCTCGAGTCGAGGTAAACTGGTGGGTCATGTGCAGCCAGCCGATCCGTGCGATGACTCGTATCTCAAATGTTGCTCGTATTTCAAAGCAAAAATCACTCGCTCGACGACTCGTATCTCAAAAATCTCGTATGTTAGGGCACTCGTATCTCAAGGTACCACTGTATTTTATTAATTTTTCACAGAGAGGAAGGGAAAGGGAAAGAGAGTTAGAAACATTGATGAGAGAGAAACAGCGATGAGATCAGCTGCTTCCTGCACACATCCTACTGGAGATGTGCCCGCAACCAAGGTACATGCCCTCGACCAGAATCGAACCCGGGACCTTTCAGTCCACAGGCCGACACTCTATCCACTGAGCCAAGCGGGTCAGGACTTGGCCCAACTTTTAAGGTGCGCTTTTTTCTTTTCTTTCTTTCTTTTTTTTTTGAGGAAGGAAGAGGGATAGAGAGCTAGAAACATCGATGAGAGAGAAACATCCATTGGCTGCCTCCTGCACGCTCCCCACTGGGGATGTGCCCGCAACCAAGGCACATGCCCTTAACCGGAATCGAACCTGTGACCTTTCAGTCTGCAGGCCGACGCTCTATCCACTGAGCCAAACTGGTTTTGACTGAGGTGTGCTTTTGAGGAAAGGCCAATGGGTCAGTCTGGCTAGCAGGGGGAATCAAGGGGGTCCGTTCAGGTGGGGGCGGGGCCCAGAGGCAGCCAGGGGCCAGCTCCGTACCCGAAGGAGCGTGGGTGGGGTTCAGCTCGGGATGGGGGGCGGGGACGCTTGCGTGGCCAGAGAGGGCTGGAGTGGGGGCGCTGAGCCCTGGAGCTTCTGTCCCAGCACCATCCTCACCCCCCATCTTCCCAGCCACTCGCCTCACAGTTCCTGGGGTCGGTCAGTCATACCTGAGTTCAAATCCCACTCCTGCCCCTGACTGGCTGTGTGGACTCTGAGCCTCCGAGTCCCCATCCTCACCTCCGTGCAAGACCCAGCAGCCCCTGGGGCAGAGCCGCAGCCGCCTGCATCCTCTGCTCCCCCTGCAAGTGGCTTCAGCCTCCCTCTGCTGGACCCTCGGTTCCCCCCGGAGGAAAGGGGTACACCTGCCTGGTGCCAGCACCTATGGGCTGAGCATAGGGGTGACCCCAGGTGTGGGGGCGCCTGCCCCTGCCCTCCTGGATGCATTCGCTGTCCTGCCTGGACCCCCGAGAGGCCCCCTGGCCAGGAGTAAGGCATAGCCAGAGGTGGGTGGCCCAGGCCGGGGCCTGGCTTTGGGGTGTCTGGCTCTGTGTCTGGGAGCTGCCCCTGCTGCTCTCTGGGCCTCAGTTTCCCCGATGGGACAGCGACTGGTGTTTCCTCAAAACAACAGGCACAGCCAAGACTGGTGTGGCTCAGTGGCTAGAGCGTCGGCCTGCGGACTGAAAGGTCCCGGGTTTGATTCCGGTCGAGGGCATGTACCTTGGTTGCAGACACATCCCCAGTGTGAGGCGTGCAGGAGGCGGCTGATCGATGTCTCTCTCTCATCGATGTTTCTAGTTCTCTATCCCTCTCCCTTCCTCTCTGTAAAAAAATCAATAAAATATATTTAAAAAAACACACACAAAAAAACAACAGGCACAGCTGGGGGCCCACCAAGGACGCGGCTCTGGTGTAATAAACAGCCTGGCCCGTCTGTGGTCAACGCACCCCTTTCTGCCCCCCATCCGTCTCCTGGTGCGGGAGGCGGGTTCGTGTCCACTTGTCTTCCGGTGCCTCTTGGATGCCCCCTAAACTCGCTTTTTTCTTTATGTTGGAACGTGAACTTCTTTAAAAACCGTGGGGAAAGACACGTCACAAGAAATGCGGTCTTACCGTGTTTACATGGACAGCGCAGCGGTGTTAAAATCTCGCATTTTAGCAAAATGTCGGAGGAGCTGAGAGTAAGCCGCTCCCTGCAGGTGGAGGTGGTGTGGCCGATTCCTTCCAGTGCTTCCATCTGGGACAGAGCCGGCCTGTCTTCTGCACACACCTGTCGGGGGGCATGGTGGGCGGGGCCTGGGCTCTGGCCTCAGGTGCTCCTGGGTTCGAATCCTGCCTCTCCAGCTCAGCAGCTGGGCAGCTTAGGCAGGCGTTGTAAGCTCGCTGGGCCTCTCCCGCCCCTGCCAGGAAGGGTCAGAGCGGACAGAGGGGTAACCCCAAGGAGGCACTGCCGGGGTGTCAGGGAAGGCTGCCCCTATCGGGGTTAACGAGGGTCGAGAGGGACGACGGAGACCGGCTGGGAGGCGGCACCCTGCCTTCCCGGCATCACCTCTTTCTTTCTTTCTTTCTTTCTTTCTTTCTTTTTATATATATATTTTATTGATTTTTCACAGAGAGGAAGGGAGAGGGATAGAAAGTTAGAAACATCGATGAGAGAGAGACATCGATCAGCCGCCTCCTGTACACCTCCTACTGGGGATGTGCCCGCAACCAAGGCACATGCCCTTGACCAGAATCAAACCTGGGACCTTTCAGTCTGCAGGCCGACACTCTATCCACTGAACCACACCGGTTTCAGCGACATCACCTCTTTTTTTTATATATATATATTATTGATTTTTTACAGAGAGGAAGGGAGAGGGATAGAGTTAGAAACATCGATGAGAGAGAGACATCAATCAGCTGCCTCTTCCTTGACCGGAATCGAACCTGGGACCCTTCAGTCTGCAGGCCGATGCTCTATCCACTGAGCCACACCGGCTTCGGGGACATCACCTCTCTCTGACCCCTCCTCTCCAGCCTGCCCCTCGGTGGCTGGGGGCACAGATCTTCCTGGAGGCGCCTCTCCTGGGGAAAGCTGCCCCCACCCCCCCCTTCCCGGAGAGTGTGATCTCACGCTCTGATGCTTCCAGGACCAGAGACAGGGCCGGGGAGCAGGCCCAGGAGGCCCGTGGGTGACAGGTGGCCGCCTTACCTGTGCCCGTCCTCCCTCGGGGCAGGGCCTGCACAAAGGGTCAGGTCACTGACCCCTGCGCTCGAGTGACCGGATCGCAGGCGTGGCGGGTGCGGGGGGGCGGGGGCCTGTGGTCCTCCTGTCCTCCTCAGGGCGGGGCTTTGATCCGAGGCTCCCCCAGGGCGACCTTTGTCCCCGCTTTCTCTTTGTAGCCCGGGAGCCGGGGTTGCGGCTGCTGCCGGCCCGCCCGGATCCAGCCTGGGGGACCCAGATAAAGCTGCCTTTCAGAGCAGCCGCCGGGGCCTCGGAGCCGCCAGACAAAGCAGCCTTGTTGGGAGGCTGGGGAACAGGGACCCCATTCCCCATGAGACTCTCTCCTGGGGGCTTGCAGGGTGCAGGGGCCAGCTGCTCCCAGAAGCAGGCCATTGGCCTGCCTGAGCCCCAGGCACCGGAGGGCAGACCGCGGGGGGGGGGGGAGCTGAGGGCCTGGACCCCCGATAGCAGGACTCCGGGGATTGGGGGTGCCCTGGTTCCCTCTCAGTCTGACTCGTCTCAACCACAGCGTCACCCACGGCTTCCAGATGCTCTCAGAGTGAAACCAAGGCTGGTGGCACCCCGATAATATGGCCGCACCGCCTCCTCGGGCCCCCTCCCTGCCCTCCCCCTCCCCCCGCCAGCCTATTCGAGCTCACTGCGCTCCTTTAACCGAAGGCCTTGGTCAGGCTGTTCCCTCTGCCCGGCAGCCCTTCCTGAGCCTCCCTCCCGGCTGCCCCTGCTCACCCTCTCAGAGGCGGCCTCCCCCCACATCCCGGGCCGCCCCTGCCCGCTCACTCCCCTCAGCCTGCCCTCTAGTGCATGGGGAGAGGGGGATGGGGGGGACATCCACACTTCCCTTACCCTGTTCCCAGCACAGAGCGGTGCTGAGTGCCCGGGACCCCCCCAAGGGGCATCCTGTGGGCAGGGAAGGACGAGGCCCCACCCGTGTTGAAGGCCACAGCTGTTCTGGGGCCTCATGATCTCTCTCCCATAGCGATCGTCCCCCGTGGGCCACTCCCACCCCGAGAAAGCAGGGGCGGGGGGCGTACCTCTACCTCTGTCTCAGCACTCCACACTGTCCTCCGAGTGGTTGAGGGCTGTCTCTGTGGGACCCAGAGCCCGGACATCCGTCTTCATGAACGGGGCCTGGCAGGCCGGGGCGAGGCCCAGGGGACGATCCGGGGAGACAAATGGGAGCTGGGTGTGTGTGTGTGTGTGTGTAACAGGGACACAGGCGGCAGAGGGGGTGGCGCTCCAGCACACGGGGCGATTTCTGAAACCTCCGGCAGGAGCCAGGGCCAGCAGGCCCCGAAGGACAGGCCTCTGCGTTCACCGCCTCTTCATCACCGTCTCTCTGGGCGGAGTGGCCGCTGGGCCCCTGGAGCCCCGGGGGGCGTGGCTGACGTCATGAGGAGCCCCCTTGTGCCTGTCGAACTGTACACCGGACACATATATCCTTTTATTAACCAGCGTCACCCAATCAATTCAATCAGTCACCCAACAAATGAAACACCACTGGTGCCTCCCCGCCTCCCCCGGGGTCAGGGTGCAGGGCAGGGGCCCAGGAGGAAGTGGGGTGCTGGTGGGCTCTCGATAACTAGCAAGAACAGAGCCACAGCGACCCGTGCCTGCCCTGCTGGGAGCCCTTTATGCCCACGATTCGCCCTCCCGGCCCGAGGGTACATCACCTGCCCCAGGCCACACAGCAAGGTGGAGGCAGGCAGCTGGCGGCTTCGGGTGGCAGCGGGCCGCTCACAGGGGCAGGTGTCGGGGTTCTGCTGGGGGGTCAGTGCCGACAGCCAGGGTCCCAGAGGCACAAAGGAAACCATTCACTAGAACAGTGGTTCTCAACCTGTGGGTCGCGACCCCTTTGGGGGTCAAAAGACACTTTCACAGGTGTCGCCTAAGACCATCGGGAAACACAGGTATTTACATTATAATTCATAACAACAGCAAAATGACAGTGATGAAGTATGGTTGGGGGTCACCACCACATGAGGAACTGTATGAAAGGGTCGCGGCATTAGAAAGGTTGAGAACCACTGAACTAGACTAAAGGGCTTTGCTGCCATCGCCGATTGGGCTCCGTGGGTAGAGCGTCGGCCTGCGGACTGAAGGATCCCAGGTTCGATTCCGGTCAAAGGGAACATGTCTGGATGGCGGGCTCCCTAGGGGCTGTGCAGGAGGCAGCCGCTCAATGGTTCTCTCTCACCATTGATATTTCTCTCTCTCCCTCTCGCTTCCTCTCTGAACTCAATAAAACTGTATTTGAGAAAATAAATGAGTAAAGGGCTTTGCGTTGGATGCGTCCCCAGAGGCGGGCACACGGCCTGGCGTAGAGCCTCTGCTTGGTGAGGATGTTTGAAATCTGAGCGTCACCCACAGACCAGCCCTGGCCGTTTGCGAGCTCACAGCCGGTGCATCACCCTGGTCAGGAAGGGTAGCCAGGGTGAGGAAGGCTGGGCGGGGGACCCCGCTTCTCCAGGCGGGGAGGCCCCGTTCTCTCCCTCCCACCCTCCTAGGCCAGCACCTCGGTTTTACCCATCCAAGGTCAGAATGAGCGAGGCAGGCTGAGTGTGAGACGTAAGAGACGGGTGGGGACTGTGGCCACATCAGAGGCATTTGAAACCCAGTGTTTTCAAGAAGTATTGAGCCAGCCGGTAGGAAACCCCGACTTCTCTGAAGGCCGTGGGTTTGCCATGGGCAGCGTTTTGGGTGCTACTGGATGAGGAGTCGGAAGGCCAGAATGTAGTTTGGTTCTTTTAAAGCAGTGGTTCTCAACCTTCCTAAGGCCGAGACCCTTGCATACAGTTCCTCATGGGGTGGTGACCCCCAACCATGAAATGTTGCTACTGTGATGCATCGTGATGTCAATATCTGCATTTTCCGAGGGTCTTAGGCGACCCCTGTGAAAGGGTCGTTCGACCCCCAAAGGGATCGAGACCCACAGGTTGAGAACCGCTATTTTAAAGGTATATGTACATAGTTATTGATTTCAGGGAGGGAGGGAGAGACAGAAACATCTGTGATGAGAGAGAAGCATAGATCGGCTGCCTCCTGCACTCCCCACACGGGGATGGAGCCTGCCACCTGGGCGTGTGCCCGGAGGAGAAGCGAACCGTGACCTCCTGGTTCACAGGTTGATGCTCAGCCCCTGAGCCACGCCGGCTGGGCTGGCTCTCTTCTGGCTGAGGGTGGGACCTTGGGCAAATCAATGGCTTCGGTCCCCCAGTCTGCGCTCCCCGCGGAGGCTCGGTGCCAGGAAGGGGCTGGGACAGACACCAGCGCGCAGGGCGGCCGCTGCGGCTTTAAAAGTGCGGGGACAGCCCCCGGGGCGGCGGCGGCCAGGCGCACGGCCACCTGCAGAGCCCTCCTCCGCTGGGAAGATTAGTCTCTTCCACTAGACAACACCCATTACCCTGTTCCAATAGCCATCACTTCCGCTAGGAGAGCTGCAGATGAGATATCGATTGTGCTGACCCCAGGCGAGCCCTTTCCCCAGCCTGAGAAGCGTGCAGATCAGCTCGGTGTGCCCGGCCCAGGCCCCGATGCCGGGGGCCACAGCTCCTCCCACAGCCGCAGGCCCTGCCAGATCCCCGGAAACAGACAGCAGGCCGCATGGTGGTGGGGGGAATTCAGGGGGGTGGGACCCAAGCAGGTCTGGGTAGCTGAGGCCTAACCCCTGAATCTTTTTTAAAAAATATATATTTTATTGATTTTTCACAGAGAGGAAGGGAGAGGGACAGAGAGCCAGAAACACTGATGGGAAAGAAACATCAATCAGCCGAAATCGGTTTGGCTCAGTGGATAGAGCGTCAGCCTGCGGACTGAAGGGTCCCAGGTTCGATTCCGGTCAAGGGGCATGTATCTGGTTGCGGGCACATCTCCAGTGTGGGGCGTGCAGGAGGCAGCTGATGTTGTCTCTCTCTCATTGATGTTTCTAGCTCTCTATCCCTCTCCCTTCCTCTAGGTAAAAAATCAATAAAAGCCGAGACCAGTTTGGCTCAATGGATAGAGCATTGGCTTGCGGACTAAAAGGTCCCAGGTTCGATTCCGGTGGGGGACATGTACCTTGCTTGCGGGCACATCTCCACTGTGGGGTGTGCAAGAGGCGGCTGATCGATGTCTCTCATCGATGTTTCTGACTTTCTATCTCTCTCCCTTCCTCTCTGTAAAAAATCAATAAAATATATATATTTTTTTAAAAAAAGAAATATCAATCCCATGGGCCCTTCCTCCACTGCCCCATGAGAGGGGAGTCTCGGTGAAGCCGAGAACAGGACGGTCCACTTCCAGCCTGCAGAGGGGCCATCGGCCGGGCCCTGGGGATGGGGAGTGAGAGGGAGGCTGCTGCTGGGGCCGGACGGTCCCATGTCAGCATTGGGGCGGCCAGGAGGGGCTTGGGGGCCAGGAGGCGACAGGTCTCAACGCCGCCCTTGTCCCCTACAGATGTTAGCTCCTCCCAGCCGCCCGCTCCTGGCAGCTCAAAGGGCTGCTCCCTCTCCCTCTGTTCCTCCCCGGAGAACAGGGAGTGGGGACCGGAAGGCCGGGCCTGGGGCAGGTCTGTGAGGCAGAGGCTGTGTGCCCTCCCTGCCCGCGCTGCCATGCTCCCTCCTCTCCCCCCCCAGCCCGGGGCGGGGCACGTGGCCCACGTGTGGGTGCCCACGTGTGAGCTGCAGACCTTCATGGAAATCAGCTGCCAGTGAGGGAGCAGGGCTAGGGACAGCCCCCCTCATCCAGCCCCTCCTTCCTCGTTCGGAGAACCTGCGGGCCAGGGAGCAGGCCCAGCCCGGAGCGCCCAGCAGACGAGCAAGCTGCCCCCCGGCCCTGTCCTCAGTGCTGTGAGGGGGCAGCCAGGGGGCCGAGCGCTTCCTCTGTGACCCAACACGCCCTCCTAGGTTTTTTTTAAAGGAAGGCACGGTTCTCCTTTTCCTTTTTTTAAAAAAAATTTTTTTAAAAAAATATTTTACTGATTTTTTACAGAGAGGAAGGGTGAGGACAGAGAGGAAGGGAGAGGAATAGTTAGAAACATCGATGAGAGACATCGATCAGCTGCCTCCTGCATACCCCCTACTGGGGATGTGCCTGCAACCAAAGCACATGCCCTTGACCAGAATTGAACCTGGGACCCTCCAGTCCGCAGACCGATGCTCTACCCACTGAGCCAAACTGGTTTCAGCTCCTTTTCCTTTTTTTAAAATATATTTTTATTGATTTTTTTAGAGAGGAAGAGAGAGGAATAGAATTAAAAACATCGATGAGAGAGAAACATCTATCAGCTGCCTCCTGCACGCCCCCTACTAGGGATGTGCCCGCAACCAAGGTACATGCCCTTGATCGGAATCGAACCTGGGACCCTTCAGTCCGCAGGCTGACGCTCTACCCAGTGAGCCACACTGGTCTCGGCTCCTTTTCCTTTTTTAACCCCATGATTTCCAAGCGCCTCCCCATGGCGCCAGGCAGCCTCGGGGGCGGTGACACAGGGGAAGACTCCCCCAGCCGTCCCCCCGAGGTTCATGTCTTTCCCCTGAGAAATGGGGTTCTCCCTCCCTCTCATGACAGCTGCGGGGTTCCCAGGGCTCCCAGCAGGGAAGAAGGGCCTCTGGCCTGTCCGCCGGGGCACGTGTAGGGGCGCTCTCAGGTGCCTCTCCGCGGAGGGGCCATGATCCAGCTCTGCCCGACAGCCCACCATGGCCGCACTGGGCCCCCCAACATCCCTGGGAGGAAGGGCCCATGTGACCCCATCCTAGGATGGAGGAACGCAGGCCCAGGGCGGTGGAGTCTCACAGGGAAGGGGAAGCAGCCGGGATGCAGGATGGGCAGCTCAAGTCCGGTCCCTGAGCGGCTCACACTGCCCATCCCCCTTCGCTCCCCCCCCGCCCCAATTACATCAGAAAACAATATTTACTTTCACAGCTTTGTTAAGATATAACTTAGCCCAATCATGGTGGCTCAGTGGTTGAGCATCGACCTGTGAACCAGGAGGTCACGGTTCAATTCCTGGTCAGGGCACCTGCCTGGGTTGTGGGCTTGATCCCCAGTAGGAGGGCGTGCAAGAGGCAGCTGGTCATTGATTCCTTCTCATCATTGATGTTTCTCTCTCTCGGCCCCTCTCTGACATCAATAAAAATACTTAAAAAATACTTTATTTATAACCTAAAAACTCTGCAAAAATATTTGTAAGCCGAGAAATATGTGACTGAGCCGAAACTGGTGTGGCTCGGTAGAGGGAGCATCGGCCTGCAGACTGAAGGGTCCCGGTTCGAGTCTGGTCAAGGGCATGTATCTTGGTTGCAGGCGCATCCCCGGTGGGGGGCGTGCAGGAGGCGGCTGACCGATGTCTCTCTCTCTCATTGATGTTTCTAACTATCCTTCTCCCTTCCTCTCTGTAAAAAATCAATAAAATATATTAAAAAATAAATAAATATGTGACTGAAAAGAAACCCACTGAGAGTAAGCATCGTTTGTAACTGGGTGGTAAGAGAATGGGTGGCAGCTATTTTTACAGAATTACTGGAGGTCTGGTGCCGTTGGCCTGGGAGGTGGTCGTGCCCACCAGCGCCATCCTGTCCCAGCCCGGCCCGGGCCATTGCCTGGGAGGTGCCTGCACACCTCGGGCGTGATCTGCTGCCAGCCACGGCCCTGCCCACGTTCCCCCTTTACCCCCCTGCCCCCCTCCAGCGGGATCTGCTCCTAGCCGCAGCCTGGGCTGTGGGCCTGGGAGGTGCCCGCGCCGCCTCCCCCCGTCCCCTGAGATCAGCTCCCATTCACAGCTGGGGTGGGGGGTGTAGGCCTGGGAGGCAGCCTCGCCCCCCAGAGCCATCCCCCACCCAGCAGCAGCCTGGGGTGTCAGCCTCCACAGGGCCTGCACCCCCATGGTGTGATCCCCACACACACACCTATAGCCTTGGAGCTTCCCTTGCCCCCAGCCGAGTGATTGGAGATGGGGGCGGGGGGGTGATATCTGGGCGATGCTGCCCACAAACTTCTCCCATTGGGTAGAAACTTCTGGCCAGGTTAGGGAGGTCAATGGGTTTTGTTCAAAATCTTTGCAAACCACAATGGAAAGGTCTGAGGTCGGGTTTCAGGCCGGAAGTAACTTCCAGCTGATTTCTGCAGGCAAACGAGGCCATTGCAGTTACAGTACTGGAGAGTACCCCGAGGTACACTCTTGGTGCACCCCTTTGTGAACTGTGCACCCCTTTGTGAACTGTGTGTACAGTCCTGTTGTAGTTAATTCTTTTTTAAAAAAATACATTTTATTGATTTTTTACAGAGAGGAAGGGAGAGGGATAGAGTTAGAAACATCAATGAGAGAGAGACATCGATCAGCCACCTTCTGCACGCCCCCTACCCGGGATGTGCCCACAACCAGGATACATGCCCTTGACCAGAATCGAACCTGGGACCCTTCAGTCTGCAGGCCGACGCTCTCTCCACTGAGCCAAACGGGTTTCGGCTGCAGTTAATTCTTGATTGTTGTTGGTATCACTTGGGGAGGGGGGTGGAGATTGACCTCCAAGCCAATTGGTTGTGAGGATCAGCTGTGTCTGCGCATGCGGGCTTGCCTCCAGACCTCTGCCTTTTGTAAGCGCGAGCACAAGCTTCCAGAACTCTGCCTTTGGGTTCCCCTGAGTTTCCGTGCGCTCTAGGGATCCATATGAGCCTGGGTCCCCAGGGTCTCGCTCGAAACTGGGGTTCAGTGCAGTTAGACCTGGATTTCAGTGCTGTTGTGAGGTTCTGTTTTCCTCTTGCTAGAGGAAGCCAGGCCCAATCAGCAGTCAGTGCTCTCTGTGCGCATTTTCGTGCGCCCCCAGACCTCTGTCTTTCGCGGCTCCCCTAAGTTTTCCGGCACTCCATCCTTTTCACAACAGTCCAGACTCCCCTTATGAGTCTGCCTGGAGCTGGGGTTCAGTGCAGTCGGGAGTTTCCATCTCCCTCCCAGGAGGTCACCCCAACATGAGGAACTGCATTAAAGGGACGTGGCATTAGGAAGGGTGAGAACCACTGCGCTAGAGGAAGCCAGCCAGACCCTCCTCTGCCCATCCTCTCCACGCACACATCTCCGAACCTCAGCTTTTTGCACCTCCTCTGGGTCCCTGTGAGCCCCTCTTTCCTTCTAGTTGCAGAATTTCCTCTCAGCCAGCTTTCCTGGTGTCCATTCTGTCTTTTAGCTGCAGTTTGAAACCGTCTGGACTGGCCTTGCCGCGGCCTTAAGGGTGATTAATGAAACGTTTGACCAAAGGTAGCCTTGCTTTGGGCCCAGGTGCAATTCCTGGGAGGGAGATTTTGATTGGCCCAGCTCCGGCTAGGTGTCCATCGTGCTCCAATCAGACACGACCAAGGGGGCGGGGTCACAGCACACACGTGGTTTGGGGGGGCCCAGTTTTGTGAAGGAGATCAAAGGCAGCTTGGAAGCCAGGTGGGCACCCCAAGTGCTCCCTCAATTCTGTGTCTGCTTTTCTCTCTCCCTTCCCCTGGGGTTTCTCTTTACTGTGGGGTCTCCCTTCTCCATTCTCAGGAGTTCACGGTGCACCGTGGCCAGGACAACTCCCAAGGGTCACCTAAACTCTTTTTTTTTTAAATATATTTTATTGATCTTTCACAGAGAGGAAGGGAGAGGGATAGAGAGCTAGAAACATTGATGCGAAAGAAACATCGATCAGCTGCCTCCTGCACGTCCCCCACTGCGGATGCACCCGCAACCAAGGTACATGCCCTTTGACCGGAATCGAACCTGGGACCTTTCAGTCTGCAGCCCGATGCTCTATCCACTGAGCCAAACCGGCTTTGGCTACCTAAACTCTTCTTGGTTCCCCTGGCACGTGCCACGGGGCCACAGCTGGGGACAAATGCCAGGCTGCCAGCTAGGGTTGGACCCAGGTAGGCCTTCCTGGACCCCCCATTTCTTGCCGGAGGAGAGAGGGGACGATTCCTCCACAGAAGCAAGATTCTCAAGCAAAAGGTGGCCTTCGGGAGCACTTCAATCAGAACACACAAAGGTGGGTCTCAGAAAAGCATGATTGGCTACACACGTGTGCACACACACAGACACACACACACACACACACACACACACACACACACACTCTCACCCCCTGTCTCTGCAGAAATAAAGAAACAAAAGACTCAGGTATCTTGTGTTTTATTTGTCATCTTCTAGGTCCTCACTCCCACTAAGCTGCCAGCCCCGCTCGCTCGCTCGCTCGGGAGAACAAGTCACAACTACAAATTAGCAGGACAATTAGCGCCTGTGCTTGGGAGATGGGCAAAGCGCGGAGGCCCAGCCCTCATTGTCAGCTGGTCTATTTGCCGGTGACCTTGCTCTGGAGGCGATGATACTCCTTCAGCCTGTAGACCAGATTCAAAAAAAAAAGAGAGAGAGAGAGAGAGAGAGAGAAATGTAAATGAACAATAACCACACGCACTCCCTCCGATGAATGCAGGCGGAGCGGGGGCCTGGGGGCAGCTGTTGGTTAAGATGTGTGTGAAGTTGTCCTTTTTCCTCCCGCGATTTCCTCTGCCCTCCCCCCACGATAATGTAATTAATTTATTTTAAGGGGGGGGAGGAGGGGGACATGTTGCTTGTCATTGTTAAAGACAAAACATTTCATGGCAACGGGAGGCCTGAAGAGGCCATTATGAAAGCCCACTGTGTTTGGAGACATTTTAAAAGGCCTGTAGCCCTAAGACACAAAGAGAGGGCGAAGGAGCCAGGGAGGTGGAGGTGGGTGGTTCTCGGAGGGAAGGGCCACCCCCGGGGTGGTGGGGCTGGATTTGAAGACTCTTCCCATCTGGACGGGCTCTGGGAAGAAATGGTGGGGTGTTCTGTTATGTGTGTCCAACCCCAAACCCCGTGAGAAGGAAGCTGGTGATTCAGAACACACAGCGGGACAGACAGCCCTTCTGGGACTCAGCATCCTGGCTTCCTAGCTGTGTGACCACGGGCAAGTTACCTACCCTCTCTGGGTCTGTTTCTGGAGCCACAAGTTTGTGTCAGAATTAAATGAGACAGCCCTAGCCGGCTTGGCTCAATGGATAGAGCATCAGCCTGTGGACCGAAGGGTCCCGGGTTCGATTCCAGCCCAAGGCACATGCCTGGGTTGCTGGCTTGATCCCCAGTAGGGGGGAGGGGTGGAGGAGGCAGCCAATCAATGATTCTCTCTCATCATTGATGTTTCTATCTCTCTCTCCTCCCTTCCTCTCTGAAATCAATAAAGAAATATATTTAAAAAAAAGAAAAAAAGAATTAAATGAAACAACCTAGGACAGTGGTCGGCAAACTGCGGCTCTCGAGCCACAGGTGGCTCTCCCACAAAATACCACGTGCGGGCTTGCACGTACAGTGTGATGGAAACTTCGTGGCCCACGCGCAGAAGCCGGTTTTCGGCTCAAAAGAAATGTCAATCGTTGTCCTGTTGGTAGTTGGCTCTGCTGACTAATGAGTTTGCCGACCACTGAGCTAGGAGATGCCTGGAAGTGGCTGAGTCTTTGGTAGCTGCTGGCTTTAAATAAATGCCTCTGTTCACCCCTGTGTATACCAGCCCCAGGGCCACGCCCAGGTGGAGGGCATGCTGTCCACGTGCTTGATTTCCACGAGCTCCTATCCAGCTTTCCCTGGCCCTGGGAGGCAGGCAGTTTACAACTCCACGCGGGGTTCCCTCGATCTGAAGGGCCTGAGACCACCCGCAGTCAGGGTGGGAGCCCAGGGCTCAGGCTCGGGTGTGTGCCACCCCATCCCCAGGGCTAAGACGGCTCCCAGCTGCACCTGCAGCTCAGGTGACCTGCTGGGGCCCCCTTCCTATCTGCCCAGGAAAGGGGCTCCCCCCATGGAGTCCCTGCAGGCGGAGAGGGTGCCAGTCAATGTCAGGTTCCCGCCAGAATCGGAAGCCCACGTGCCCAGGACCCCTTTGGCTGTTAAGGGGTGCCTTCCGGCCCCGCCGAGAATGGGAGCAGGCGGGGTCCAAAGCAGGCCCAGAGGATGCACTGGACGGAGTGACGGGGAGGCGGGGCTTGTGCAGAGTGGTCAGGCCCCAGAGAGCCTGCTCCCCACGCCGGGGTCCGGGGCGCCGAGGACCCGTCAGGGCCCAGCGCTCCTCACCTCAGGGAGTTGATGTTGATGAAACCGGTGGCATCGATCGGCTCGTAGTCGCCCTGCACGTTCATGCTGCAAGGAGAGAGCAGAGCCATCAGCACGCACCCCAGCCTCGTCCCCACCCCCGGGGGGCCCCTGGGGCTGCAGAGGTGGGAAGAGAGGTCCTCCAACAGCCAGCGCCCTGTGTGAGTAACTGAGGACACGTGTTCGAGATGGCTCCACCCTTGGGGCTGTGGGGGAGTCCAGGGCCCAGTGCCCAGGAAGTTGGGGTGCACATGGATCTGCACAACCCATCCCTCGGCTGCAGGGAGGCTCCGCCTTCAGGACAGGATTTGCCAGGCAGTTCTCACCTTCCCGCCAGCCACACCCCGTCACCCCATCCTCACACGGGACGCGCACCCCTCGCCAGGGTCAGGGGTAGTGAGGGTCAGCTGCACACACGCCCGGGACAGATGCATATGTTCATCCCCCTCCTCCGGCTTCCAGCCCCCTGAGTTGGAAGGTGGGGGCTCTCCCTTCGTTGCCCCTCGAAACCTCTTCTGCGATGCAGCCCTTCACGTCCGCTGCCTCCTCAGGCGTCCCTGCACCCCGCTTCCCCTCCCAGAGCTCAGGCCAGCACCCCACGTGGAGCCATACAGCTGGCTCCCGGCGAACGGAACGGGCTGCTCACTGCTGCACCCTTCGTCCCTCCGCTCACTCATTCCTCCCTCCGCTCACTCCTCATCCCAGGCTCTCACGGGGCACCTGCGGCCTGCCAGGAGCCCAGCCTGGCACCGAGGAACCAGGGGCAAGATAGGCCCCGTGCCCACGGGGGCAGACGGGAGCCATCGGTCGCCTGTCCGTGCATCGGGACGGTGACAGCCCCGTGAGGACGCGTTCAGGGCGCGGAGGTCTCAGATCAGAGGTCTCAGATCGGACGCCACTGGGCCTCCTCCCTCCATCCTCCGCGGGAAGGGGGACCCGCCCATTTCTCACGGCCCCTCCTTGGGTCCTGCCCTGAATCGGCCCCTTGTCTGCCCAACGCCAGCCTCCGGCCACAACCGTCTCGAGGTTCTCCGTGACAAGGAGGCAGCCTGTCCCCCCAGGAGCCTTCTCTGGGAGAGGCGGGGTCGCGAGGGGAGGGTCTAGGGAGCCCCCTCACCCCCACCCCCAGGCTGTGCCTGACTGGCTCTTTGTGGACTTTTTACAACAACAAATGGGATGGCAGGCCTGCCCCCCACCCCAAACTTGTCCCCCCTCTGCCCTGGCCCTGACCTTCCCGGGGCCTGAAGCTGGCACGCACAACTCCCACGCCCCCACCCCGGCCCCCTCTCGGCCTTGGCTGGTCCCTCCGGGGCCCCCAGCCAGCACCTTTCCTGAGAGGGACACAACGCCAGACTTCGGAGGGGCTGCAGCGAGGTACCCCTCCCCAGGAAAGAGGAACAACTGTCCCCAACGGAAGCGTCGGCCTAGGACACAGGCCTCACCCCCCCCGGACCCCCCCCTCCGCCCGTCTGAGGGCCCCTGTGCTCCGCCTGGGAACCGGGGATGGGGGAGAAGGCAGAAGCCCCTCCCCGCCTCCCAGCCTGAGCATCTGTCCTTCCACCCCCTCTCCTGAGGCAAAACAACCCCCCGCTTTCCCCAGATGGGCCCTCCTGGGCCAACCCCATAGCCCTGCCAGGTGGGGTCCCCTCCCCCCTCCCTCCCCGGTCCAGGGGCCAGCTTGTCCCGGGAGGCTGCCGAAAGGTTCCCAGAGGTGTGTTGTTCCTCGGGAACCCACAAACCTCTCTTTCAAACCCCGGTCTGGGTTTGGGGGGTGGTGGTGGTGGGGGGGTGCGATGTGTGTGTGGGGGGAAGCAGCAAAGAGTTTACAATGATTTTTTTTTTTTGCCTCCCCTGACAGTCTGCAGAAAACCTCTGTGCTTTTATTTCTGTGCATTCGAGTGGCTCTGACCTGCTCTATAATTACGTTACTTTCTACCCACTGTGCCGCGGCATTTCCAGTTCTGCCGCCTCTCTCGGCTGCCTCGCTGGTCCCTGGGCTGCTGTCACTCAAGGGCTTTCAAGCCAGCGATGTAGAAATCGGAAAGAAAGGGGAAATCGGCGGAGACACAGTGAGAATAAATGCTCCCGCTTTTCTCTTTTTTTTCCCCCCTTTCCCTTTTTACTTTATTCATTTAATCTCCCTGAGTGCGACTCTAAGGCTTAATGAAGGGTTGGACGGATTATTAGAGGCTGTTGATTTGGAGGGGGAGGGAAGAAAGAGCCAGAGAGAGAAAGAGAGAAGATAATTTGACATTTACCCCGACTGATCTAAACTGATTCGGTTATATTTATGGCTTATAAAGTGTTTGGAAAGATGGGAGGGGGGCGCGGGGAACTCAACGTGGCGGCGAGAGGGGCCGGGAGAAATTGTATTGACTGCCAAACAAGACGCGTGCGGTAATCCTCACCTGGCCCCCGGCGCGGGGTGCCGGCCGCAGGCTGGGCCAGGCTGGGCCCCGGGCGCAGCTGTCTGTCCCCCGGGGGTCTGTCCTCCCCACTCTCAGGTGACCTCCACACAGATGCCTGGCTCCTCGGTTAAGGCCCCTCTCGCTCACGGTGCCAAGGCAGGCACGGCTACCGGGCCTCGGCTGGCCTGGCCACCCCCGGCCTGGGGCGCCGTGAGAAGCCCCCCCTCCAGATTCTCTCCTTGCTCTGGCCCCTCTCACTGACCCGACAGGCCCCTCGTGGCTGGGAGGACATGGAGATGTCCCCAGGGTCCCCAACCCACCTTCTCCTCCATGCGGCCTGCGTGTCCAGACAGTCCTCTGGGCCTGTCTCACAGCAAACGTGCCCCCCGGAACGGTCTCCCGCGGCCTCTGTCACCAGCAGGTGCCCAGCTGCCTGGGCCCCAAGCCCCGGCAGATTCGGACCTTCCGTCTCCCTCCACAGCCAAGCCCCATGGACCCACCTCCTGAATACCAGCCCGATCTGTCTGTCCTCTCCTTCCCAGAACCGTCAGCCTGACCCAGGCCCCCCACAAAACCCCCCCTCACCACTCCCACTCAGATCCACGGAGCAGCCAGAGGGGTCCCGGGAACACACACATCCAATCACGCCCTCCCCTTAAGGTCCGCCTCTCGGACCCTCACGCTCCGGCCCCTTGTCCCTGAAATGTTCTGGATTCTTCCAAGCCTCAACGCCGTGGCACATGACACTCTTTGGAGACCAGCTCACAGATGACTTCTCAGTGACCATGGCAGAGCCTCCCCTGTGTCTCCCCCTGTAGAGCCGGGGCCACGGTTCCTAATTCTACATCCGGGCGATGGTTCGATGGGTGCCTCTCCCCGCATCCGGCCTGGAAGTTCTTCCTGTCACCCCCTCTCTCCACCACCGCACCCCCTGCCCTGTCCTGCCCGCGTGCAGGCACCTCTTTGGTAAGAAAGGAAGTCTATCGGGGCCTGGCCAGCGGGGTGGCAGGTGGGGGACACCTACCTCACCAGCTCCTCGTTGTAGAGGGACAGCGGCGACTCGCGGCCAAGGATGTACACCTGGCCCTTGAAGACAGACACCTGCACCTTCCCTTCCACGCGCTCCTGGGACTTGGCGATGCAGTGGCGGACGAACTCACACTCGGGGCTGTGCCAGAAGCCTGAGGGGAGAAAGGGGAGGGCGCTGAGTGCCGGCGAACGGCCACCCCAGGAGCGAGCCGAGGCCCCGACCTGCACCCTCGTGGGGAGGGAGGAGCGGCTGACCCCCAGGGTCAGGATGGACACTAACCAGAGGCTGCAGGCCAGACATTCAGGGAGGACCGGGCACAGGGACCCAGTGGTGAAGGGACCCTGGCCTTCACCCACAAAAGGGGAGGGGCCAGGCAAGACTCCTATCACCTGGGTGGCAGTTTGGGGGTCCAGAAGACCCTGTGTATGTGGCCTTCACGTCTGTGCCCCCAGGTGTTGAGGGGTGACTCGGTAGCCCGCTCCCAGGCTGGTGGGCTTCCTGCGGGCGCAGGGGCTGCTGGGAACACAGGTGTCTGACTGAGAGCTGGCAGAGGCCACCCCCAGGCTGGGCAGGCCCCGCAGAGATCAGCGAACCGACTTCGCCATGCTGTTGTATTTTCATTTGCTAATACAGGCTTGAGCTCTCAGTCCTCGTGAACAGCCCCTGAAGCCTCTCCCAGGTCACCCCAAAGCTGCAGGGGGTGGGGGTGGCCTGGGCCAGACCTCAGGTAGCCCAGGTGGCAGTGAGGGTTCCCTGCATGACCACCTCGGCGCTTTCCTGTCGGGGCCAGAGCATCCGCCAGGGCCTGAGAAGCGGGCTGCCCCCCTCCCTCTTCCCTGCACCCACCTACCCCCAGAGTCCCGAGGCCGGGGGGCGGTGCTCAGTCCCCAGGAAGGGCAGGCTGGGACCAGGGACAGCGGCCCCTTTCTCGCTGCTGCTGAGGGGCCAGCAGGCGGCCGGCCAGGGCGGGGGGAGGGCCGGGACGCCCGAGGGGTAGGGTTTCTCTGAAATGGAGCCGGGAAGGTGAGCCCACCTGGGCAGCTGTGGGGCCAGATGGCCCGTGATCTCCGGCCCCGATAAAGGGCCGGGTCAGCTCGGGGTCTGCGCTATTGTGGGGGCTCCAGGCCTCCGGGGGCCCGGGCGGGGGCTCGTGGTGGGAAAGGGGCGCAGGCCGCCTCCGGGATGGGGCCGGGGAAGGGGCTGGCAGAGGGGGGGAGGGCCGGGCAGGAAGGGAAGAGTCAGGTTCTTGCTCAGGGACCTGTCCCTTGAGTTCACATCCCGCTCTGTCGCTTCGCCATTGCTGAGCGCTCTCCCGGGGGCTGAGAGGATGCAGGAAGCCGAGATGTGAACCCGGCTTCTGCCAGCCCTCCCTGTATCTGGGAGGCAGACACCCCGAGTGGGAAGAGCTTGTGAGTGCTCCTGACTCAGTCTAAACCCTGATAACCCCACCCCATCACACCCCATCTTTCTAAGTTATCACCCCATCTTTTTTACTAAGTTGGGGTGATTAGACCGCTAAGTTCCCAGACTGAAAGATGGGGCGTCCTGCCGAGACCGGTGTGGCTCAGTGGATAGAGCGTCGGCTTGCGGACTGAAAGGTCCCGGGTTCGATTCCGGTCGGGGGCATGTGCCTTGCTTGCGGGCACATCTCCACTGTGGGGCGTGCAGGAGGCGGCTGATCGATGTCTCTCTCTCATCGATGTTTCTGACTTTCTATCTCTCTCCCTTCCTCTCTGTAAAAAATCAATAAAATATATTAAAAAAAAAAAAGATGGGGCGTCCCGTCTTCATCCCACGGGGGTCTTACACTCAGATCTCTTTTCCCGGCAGACCCAGCCTGGAATGGGGGTCCTGAGCTTGGCGTGCTGCATGGGGGAGACTCTGCAGGCCCCCCTGAGTTTACATTGCACCCATTTGACTGCTGCAGAAACTGAGGCGAGGGGAGAGCAGGGGAGCTGCGCCCCCGGGTGAGATGGGCCCTGAAGCGGGGCTCTGCCAGGAGGAGCTGCAGAATGGGGGCAGGTCTCCCGGGATGGGGACCGCTCTGGGAGGGAGAAGGTCTCCACAGGTCCCATCCCGGCAGACCAGGAGGAGAGAGAGCCAGTGCTCAGGATACACAGCGCCTCCAGCAGGGGCCTCAGTTTCCCTGCCTGGGCTCCCAGACTCCAGGGGCCGCAGGGAAGCCAAGGCCAGAGCGGAGTGGCGGGCTCTATGGCAGGAGCTGAACGGACCGGGTGCCCTCTGTTTACAGGAGGGGAAACCAAGGCTCAGGGGGGACAGAGACCCACCCAAGATCAGAACCCACCCAGAGCCCCGCCAGGCCTTCGTCTTATTTCGTACACCCGGGAATCCCGTGCCCGGCATTGTTCTAGATGCTTCGGAAACAGGCCCGCGTGTTGTCCTCACTACAGGCGGAATCATCACCCCCACTTTGCAGATGAAGAAACCGAGGCTCAGGGAGGTCAAGTGACTTGCTCAAGCTGGTCCCTGGTCTGTAACGTTTAGTGAGAAACCACATCGAACAGCCTCCCCGAGCTGTTGGGGGGACAGGCTGCTGTCGAGGCCAATCGTGACATTTTTGGGGGGCACGGACATCAGGGGCACCTGGCCAATGCGCAGATGAATAATGCCCACCTGGGATACGTCTCCGCGGCCCTCACGCCTCCCCTCTCCCCCACCCTGAGGTTTCATGCCCTTTGCAACCTCCTAATCGCTGCAACTCATTTTGGGATTTAGAGGGCTCAGCGGGCGACAGAGCGAGAATACGACCCAGGTGGCTTGGGGGAGAGGCACGAGCCCGCAGGCCAGGGCCAGGCGGTGCCTCAGACCCCCGTGCCTGCCACTGAGCCCCAGGGTCACCCCTGCCAATGGCCCAGCCCCTCTGAAGCCACCCGTCCTGGCCTCACAGCCGCCCCTCGGCAGCCTGATACCCCGGACGAGTTTCCTCCCCTGAGGCTGGGGTCTGGCCCCTCCTTGGCCTCTGAGACACCCCTGCAGGGGAGCAGCCGGCCAGGTGCGCGCCCCTCCATCGCAGCCTGCCATGTCTTAACGGCTCTCCCGCTCTAACCCAAGCCCACCTTCCCGCACCGGAACCCCTCAGAGCAAGGGCGTCCGCAGGCGACAGCGGTATTATAACACCTGTCTGTGCCTGGGCAGGGCGCCTGGCTTCCAAGCTGCTGGAAACAGCGGCGGGAGAAACGGCGCCAGCCAATCAACACGAGAGTCTTAAAACGCCAAGGTGAGTGACAGTGGTTCGGAGGGTCCCCTCCCCCAAATCCAAAATCTCCCGGTGGAGTAGGGGTAAGGTGAGCACGGAGGCTTATCCAGGGAGGAGTCCTGGGGGGGTGTCGGACTGACAGCTTAGGCCCGCTCCCCGCCTGAGCTGTGCTCCCCCTGTGGAGGTGCACTGACTACCAGGGTCAGCTCCTGCATCGAGCGTCTGCCCCCTGGTGGTCAGTGCTCGTCACAGCACCCGGTTGTTCTGCCTTTTGGTTGATTTGCATATTCGCCTTTTGTTCTATAGGATGCTAACTTTCCCCGGCCCTGGCATCCAGGCCCCTGTGCCTGTGAAGATTGGCTGCAGCTGAAACCGGTTTGGCTCAGTGGATAGAGTGTCAGCCTGCAGACTGAAGGGTCCCGGGTTCGATTCAGGTCAAGGGCATGTATCTTGGTTGCGGGTGCATCCCCAGTAGGGGGCATGCAGGAGGCGGCTGATCGATGTCTCTCTCTCATTGATGTTTCTAATTCTCTATCCCTTTCCTTTCCTCTCTGTGGAAAATCAATAATATATATATATAATAAAAAGATTGGCTGCAGGCAGCAGCCTGTCCCCCAGGGGCCGTGTGGTGTGATGTCTCTAATCAGGGAGCTATGACGGGCAGAGAGCAGGCCAGCCAGCAGCCAGCACACAGTTTCTGGAAAGGGCTGGCCAGTCCTTTGGGCTCCGTGGGCCCCACGGTCTCTGCTGAGACCACTCAGCCTCCGGAAGCTCAGCATCAGCCGCAGACCATCTCTGAAAGGAGCACGGCCCCGCCCAAACACTCCTCACGGTCACCGAAACCCCCAAAGGAACTTCCACGTGTCATCAAGGGGTACCACTTTAAAAAAACATCCCCTAACCATTCATATATATCGACACTAGCCTCAGCTCCCGAGCTGAACAAACAGGTGAGACAACACGGGGTCAGAAGACCAGGGAAGGCACAGAAACAGTCTCCTCACCTGGGAATCGGGAACCCCCCAACACACTGCGTGCTCATGTCACCCCCGACCCATTCCACGCACGGGCCGGCAGGTGGAGGTGCCGGTGATTTCTCAGTGAAGGTCCGGCTGGGCCTGTGGCCGAGTTCTCGGTCAATCAGCCGTTGCTAATTAAGGTGGGAGCTCCAGGTCGACCTGCAGACAGCCTGACCAAGGGTCACCCCCAGGGGGACCACTTCCCGTTGTGTCGCTTTGTACAAGCTCCTTCCTCTCTGAGCCTCAGTTTCCTCATCTGTTAAAGGAGCTGGCTGCTCCTTGGAAAAACTGGGGGGACCCCCTGGGACAGCGCTTGTCCCCACACAGTGCTGAACAAAGATCGCCTGCCTGGGGTGACACGGGGTGCCTCCTGGGAGTCAGACAGACTGCGGGTGGCCGGGGCAGCAGACACCTCAAGGTACAGGCACCTTCCCCTCGCCACCCGGTGAGCAGGGCACGGCCGGGCAGCCCCTCCTTGCTCCCTCGGTCCCTGTCCCCACTTGACCTCCTTCGACCTGCTTATTTGGGGCGCAGTGGGCTGGAGGGGAGGGGCAGTGGTGGGGACCACGCACCGGTGTACACCAGCTCGGCGAATTTCAAGCCCAGGCCTTGCTTGATTTTGCGCACTTCCCGGTCCATGGTGAAGGCCTCGATGTCTAGATGAGCGTGGTAAAGGACCGTTCCCGCTGGGGTCTCGTAGATACCTAGCCATTTTTCCAGGCAGGGGGAAAAGGAGAAAAAAAAGAGAGAGAGAAACACATGAAACCAAAACTGTCAGCAAATGACAAAAAAAAAAAAAGAAAAAGAAAATAATAATGACTCGTCTGACAGGAGACAAGCCGGTCGGACCCATTCACTCCCAGCTTGCTGCAAAATGCATCTGTCATTATGTTCATGCTGGGGACACGACAGTCCACTCTGCGGCTTGCGGAGAAAATGTCTGGATGCCCCCCTTTGAAGAGGCCGCAGACGTTGGAAAATGACAGGGTTCGGAACCGGCCCCCCCCTCCTTCCCAACGCGTGCCCACCGGCCCGCGGCTGAAAACCCGTAATTAAACCGACGACGCCGGAGGAGCCCGGGGCCCAAATACCCCTTCCCCTCCCCCCGGGGGCCGGGGCAGCGCTGCCATGCGCATCACCAGGCCAGGCCTCGCTGCGCCCGTCGTGGCGCCTCCGAACCGCGGCTTGAGATGGACTCCCAGCACCAGCTGCGTCTGCAGGGCCAGAAGTCCACGCCACTTCCGCCTTCCCCCAGAGGGCCCATCCCTGCCGCGTGACCCAGGCCTCGCAGGTGGGGAAACCGAGGCCCACGCAGGGACCTGCCGGGGTGGAGCTGGACACTGAGTCCAGGCCCGAGCCCTGACCGGCGCTGTGGGTCAGCCAGCGATGTGGGCTCCAACCCACCATCCTGCAAAGCACCCTGCCCCCCACCTCGGGCTGGGTTCCTCCGTTTGCCTGGACCGGACGGGAGGAAGCAGACCTGCGGGGAATGTCCCATTAGCACCGCCCGCTCCACTGGAGGGCACCAGGCACCGGGGTGGCCCATGCCCAGGCGGCCAGGCCCGTAGGCCCAGCGCTGCGGCCTCTCCAATGAGCCCACTGCGCCTGTGCGCTGACCTTGGACAAACTGCCCTGTCCCTCCCAGTGGAGGAGGGGTGATGCCTGCCCACCCTCGATGCTACCCAGAAAGGTGCCCTTTTCCTCCCCGGGTCCCAGGAGGAAAGGGGCAAGTCTTCAGTGAGCCTGGCACCTCGGCTTTGCAAACTCGCTGCCTTAAACACACACACACGAACCTCCAAGGACCTGCCCGGCCCTGCTCATGGCAGCGCTGCTCACAACCACCGAGGCCGGAGCGGTGGGCATGCCGGCCAGCGGGCGAATGGGTCAACGTGGGTCCAGCCACACGGCCACCAAGGGCCGCTCTGACCCCAGCTGACCCCACCCCGAGGACTCGATGCTGAGTGAGAGAAGCCAGCTGCCGAAGGGCAAGTGCAGGGGGATGTGTGGACAGGAGGCCCCAGCAGGCAAACTCAGGAGACGGAGGGGAGGGTGCAGGCTGCCAGGGGCCGGGGCTCGGCTGGGAGTTAGGATGTAGCGGGGACAGTTTCGGTTTGGGAAGAGGAGAACGTTCTAGAGATGGATGGCGGAGGCACAGCCGTGTGAACGTACTGAACGTCATCGAACGGGGCACTTAAAAACGATTAAATCGGTGAACGTAATGGTATGCATATACCACTAACCATCCTCTGAAAACTGCGAAAATTAAAAAGGAGACTGTTCTCAATTCTGAGATCCAAAGGGGGCTGAGTCACGTGACTAGCCAGGAATTAATTACCCCCAAACACCCCGAGGAACTTCATCTCCAAGATTCGCCCACAGCAAGACAGTGTCAAGGCCTCTGGGCTCCTCGGCCAGGAGACTCGACTTGGGGTGACTGGTTTAGAAAATCGGCCCTCACACTGGGACGCCCCACGCCATCCTGGGCCAGCCGGTAGATGCAGTGGGCTCACTCTCAGTTCCTGGGGACCCTGTCCCCTTCCCCCCATTTTCCCGGCTTGGCTGGGCCAGCGGGGGCCTGCTGTCAGCGGTAGGTGCAGGGCCGGGGCTGGCGCCCTGAGGCCCTATGCCACTTGCCGGAAGTTAGGTGCCCAGAGCCTCGCTTCCCACTCTCAGCCAGCCCACTGCGGGGCACGCGTGCCATGGTTTTGTCTCTAAGACACTGCCGCCAGCTCCCAGCATCACCCCCCAACCGTGCAGAGAGGGCACCAGGCCGGCAATGTGCTGTCTCGAGTGCCTGGTGGGCACAGCTACCCCCTCCCGAGCCCTCAGAACCCGCCTCCCGGCCATCACCCCTCCCAGGTGGCCACGGGACACCCCAGCACCATGAATATTCCTGCTCCTTTTCTGCGAAGGTGTTAACGTTAATTGTGAGAGATCAGAAAGCTTGTTTTCCGGGTGCTGCTGGTGTGTGTGTGTGTGTGTGTGTGTGTGTGTGTGTGTGTAAGAGGGAGGGAAGAAGGGAGGGAGGGAGGTAGGGAGGGAGAGAGAGTGAGAATCTTAAGATCTCTCCTCTCCACAGGGGTAAGGGTGGATGAGTTCTGTGTATTGCTTCTGGAGAAAAAAAAAATGACTAAAAAAAACACAGAACACCGGTGACAGAAGCCTGATGTTGAAAGACGATGGATTTGGGCTTTTGACAGTCAGCATACAAACCACCGAGCCAGAGGAGGAAATGACAGCTGAGGCTCGGTGTCGCCGTGGAAGAGACAACAGACATGTTCGGAGTGACACGCACAGCGGCTCCAAGTGTCTATTTTCATCTCCCCGTGTTTGCAGGAAAAAGACAGAGGTGTCAGCCGCTCTCTGCGGAGCGGCTTCAATCACACCATAATTACTGCAGGGCGGGAGAGGGGGTGTGTGTGTGGGGGGGCAGGAGCTGGGGGCGGGGGTGGAAGAGAGTGGACCAGAGAGGAAGAGGTGGGGACCGACACAGCAGCTGCCACTTACATGCTCATCGGTCCCGAGGCTGCCAGCTTCGCCCGGACCGAGCAATTTGGCCGGATTGAGCGGGGTCCGAACTCGGCCGGAGTCCGGGGGTGGGGGTGGGGGTGAGGGCACCTGGACCAGAGGCCCCTGTCCTTTGGGCAAGCAGCATCCAGAGGGAGGGATTTGGAGACACCCGGGGAAAGGGAGGTTGGCTGGAGCCCAAGGACTCCCCTGTTTGGTACCAGGGCCAAGGAGAGAGGCAGTTGCTATGGTGATGGGGAGGCAAGTGATGGTGGGACTCTCACCATCCTCTCTGCTCCTGGGAGTCAGGGTGGGCCTCTGGGGCGCGCTGCCCCGGGCCTCCGCCAGGGCAAATGCCTTTGCTTTGCCGGCCTCCCTCCATCTCCTCCACCTGGAAGGTTCCATCCGGGGGAGGCTATTGGAGGGTGAATGGGTGGGTGGGCCCCTGGCTCCGTCTTAGTCAGAAAGCAGGTGAAGAAGGAAGAAGTCAGGCGAGGGGGGAGGTGGATGGGGTGGAGGGAGAAGGTTAAAGAGTGGAAGAGAGAGAGAGGGGAGAGGGCAGAGAACGCTGGCCCTGAGGAGGAGGAAAAGGGAGGAGGGTGGAGATCTCGGGGGGCCAGGCTGAGAGAGGACAAGGTGGGCGAAGGCCGGGAGCTGGCTCCTTCTCCGCTCTCCTCTCCTCCGGCCTGGCTCGCCCCCCTGCTCCTCCCCACTGATTTCATTTACTTCACTTAATTAGCCCCCCTCCGGAGTTAAAAAGATAATGTGATAATGACAACGCCAAACAGCCACAATACGTGAAAGCTACCCCACCTGCAGCTCCCCCAGGCCCCGGCCCCTCTGACCCCCTGGCCCCTGAGGCGGCTGAGCCAGCCACCCCAAGCCCCGCACTGCCCAATGCCCCCACACCCCAACCCCAGGGGAAACACACCCCGAAGCAACCCCCTCAAAAAAACCCCCCAAAAACCCCAACCCCAAACAACAACAAAAACCCCAAACACTCCACAAATAAACAAGCCCTTAACGAATTTCAATTATGAGCTTTGTAAAATCGATACAAACGACATCTCCCCTCGTACACAGGGACCCGGACAATGGCCCTCCCGCGCTGCCCTCCGTGTAGTTGGCAATTAACAGCTTCTCCCATTACCCGCGACTTCATAAAAGCCCCGTGGTGGGGGAATCCATAGTGTCCCAGTTTACGGCCCCGCTTTCTTCCTCACCACGCGTCGCGGGGAGCGGAGACATAAAAACAAGCATTGCCGAAAACGAGGAAGCAATTTTCTCTTCTCACTGCCTCCACCTCCCCCCCACCCGACCCCCAATTCAGAAAACAAGTGCATTAGGCCTTCCAAAGGGAAGTGACAACATCACCTAGTCTTGCCCCACCGTGGACAGCTGGAGCGCAGAGAGGGAAAGCAACTTGCCTCAGGCCACACAGCAAGTTGTGTGAACGCATCCCAAGGGCGCACACACACACACACACACACACACACCCCTCGTGGGCAGGGTGAAGGTGTACTTCAGGCATCTATCTGTTCCTCTGGTGGGCGGTGTGTTTACTAAAGAAGTCAGATCTGCCTGCTAGTCGTGATGGCACCCCGTTCTGGGGAAAAGATGGGAGTCTACCCTCCAAGCACAGCCCCTACCGTGGGCCGAGAGCTCCCCAGATCTGACCTGAATGCAACCCATTTCACAGAAGAAGCTGAGGTTCAGAGAGGCTTTCTCCGTGGTGATGGAGCCAGGATGGGGACCCGAGCCTGCACCAAAGCTTAGGCCCTCTTATCGACCTCTGCCAGGTCTCAGGGGTTCAGCCCCCATCAGACCCCACCTACCACCCAGCTGGCCACCGCCTCCTCCAGGGTGTCTTCCCAGAATAGCTCAGACCGGGCCTATATCACTACCTCCTTCCGTTCAAATCACCTGGACTCTCCCTGCCTGGCAGGCGGCCACCTCCGAGTGACCTCAGGCCAGTCCGTGGGTTTCCAATAAGGAAATTCCTTTTCTTTTTTAATACGTTTTATTGATTTTCCACAGAGAGGAAGGGAGAGGGTTAGAGAGCTAGAAACATCGATGCGAGAGAAACATCAAGCAGCTGCCTCCTGCATGCCCCCCACTGGGGATGTGCTAGTAACCAAGGTACATGCCCTTGACCGGAATCAAACCCGGGACCTTTCAGTCCGCAGGCCGACGCTCTATCCACTGAGCCAAACCGGTTTGGGCAGGAAATTCCTTTTCACCCTCAATACCAATGTTGATCGACTAGTCGTGACACATCCACCATCAACTAGTGATGCCTGCCACGGGCACAGAAGGGGCATGGCCGCAGGGGCCTGAGTGGACCCCTCTAAGCAGCCGGAGGGCATAGGTTGTTGCCTCTTCCTTGCAGCATCCTCCGGGGGCCACGGTCATTGGTGGAGCCCTACCCTGCTCCAGCTCCTGCTGTGGTACCCGGCCAGGTCCTGCC
The DNA here is from genome assembly GCA_011751065.1 of Lasiurus cinereus. NCBI lineage: Eukaryota > Metazoa > Chordata > Mammalia > Chiroptera > Vespertilionidae > Lasiurus > Lasiurus cinereus. The sequence goes on along the minus strand of JAAGEH010000126.1, from coordinate 1,132,725 downwards.
ACCCACGTGCCTGTAACTGGGAGCCTGGCTTTCTCCTCTCTCTACCAGGGCTGAGAGCCCCTGAGGGTGCTGGTCGCAGGCTCCCCAAGGTCCCTCCCAGGTCTCCCCAGGAGGGTTTACATTGTGAGGGCTCCCAAGGGCAGACTGAGACAAAAGGGCCTTTAATCAGAGTGAATGGAGGGAAGAGACAAAGGTAGAGAGGGTAAAAGGCAGCCGTTAATTAGCGCGATTGTTCTCGCAAGGCCTTTCCGAGAGAGAGTTCCAGTTGGGCTGTTTCCATCCAGCCCAGCCCCCCAGAGGAGAGCGCAGGAGAGTGGGGGGGCACTTCTCACTCCCCATACTTCTGGAGGCAAACCCAAACAGCTCAGAGCCCAAAGGACGGACCCCCACCCCCACCCCACACGCCTCTCACACGGCCCCTGGGGAGACAGGCCCAGAAATGACAAGTCCAAGGTCCCTGGGCAGGGCAGGGCAGGGCAGGTCTGGGGCGAGAACCCCAGCATCCAGCCTCCCGCACCCGCCCCCTACCCCCGTTAAAACCTGCCACTGGCTCTCTTCGGATGTTAGGGTCTCAGTGAAACCTCTAGATGGACAAAGGCCACGATTACGCCTCGGCCTGGGTTTATGTGGCTGTGTTCTCTCTCTACATCGACCCCAAGCAAAGCCAGAGGAACGCTTGCCCACACAGGGGCCACAAGCCCTCGACCCTACTGACAAGTTCAAGTGCCCAGTTCCAGGGCTCTCACTGCTGAAAGCGGGCCCCTCCCTCTGGGGGCTCCCAGAGCGAGGCTCTGCCCCAGACCCACAGGGAGCTGAGAGCCCCTTGTGTGGACGGGGAAACCGAGTCCTGGAGGGGAGGGTGGGGTGGCCATGACTGGGTGGGTGACGGACAAAGGGAGTCGCGGGCTCTGATGCTAAGAGAAGAAAGACGCACGGGCTCCCGGACCAGACTCTCCTCCCGCCTGGCCTAGCCGGAGGTGGGTGCAGCCGAAGTGGCGCCCTTGCCTAGAAAAGCACCCCCACCCCCCACCCCACCAGCTCCTGGCTGCTCGCAGCGCCTTGCAGCCCACAGCGCCCCCCTCTGGCAGGATCCCCTCCCAGGCCAGCCGGCCTCCGTCCAGCCTTTAGGACAAGGAACTCAGCCCTGCACCATCCACCTCCGAATCCGGCCGACCCGCCCGGGCCCCAGGAGGGCCTGCCCGCCTCTCTTCGGAACCTCCTTCCTGGACCCCGACATCTCCCTGCCCTGGGACAGCTCTTCGCACAGAACGCTCCGAAGCCAGCGGCCAACCACCCTTCACCCCCCTTTTGGGAGGGAAACTGAGTCTAGTGGTGGTGATGGTGGGGCAATGGATGTGCCCCGTCACTCATGTACCGGGCCAGTCGCAATGCCCGAACAGGACGGGGACCTCAGGGGACTCTGGGTGCCCAGGCCGGCCCAGCGGGGGAGGCAGACTCACCGCGGGACTTCATCCCGATGAAGCGGTTCTCCACGATGTCGATGCGGCCCACGCCGTGCTTGCCCCTGCGGAGAGAGCGCGTCACGCGAGGCGGGGGCTGCCACCGGCCTGGCCTCGATGCCCCCGCCCGCGGCCGCAGGGCGGGCACCTCCCGGCGAGGCCCACCCCAGCGCCACAGGCAGGATGCCAGGCGTCACCTCCGATGTCCTCGGACTTAGAAGGCTGTGCAGGGGGGGAAACCGAGGCCCAGACCGGGACGAGGTCGCCGGTCACGCGGCGAGTTCAAGGCGAACGTGCCGTGACCTCCCCCTTGGGGCCTTGCGTGGCACCAGCCCTCACCTCTGTTCATGGTTCCCTCGGTCCTGGAACCGAGGTGCAGGAGGCCCCCCCTGGGTGTTACCTTCCAAGACAGGGGGCAGGGGATCCCCAACCAGGGACAGTGGGGGCTGGGGCAAGGCTGCCCCGGGGGGGATGCCTGGCCTGACCCTCGGGCCGCCTCGAGCTGGCCACGGACCGAGTTTCCCGGGATGGGCGGGCGAGGCGGACACTCACGCGATCTCGTTCAGGTACACGAAGAGTTCCAAGGACGTGCGGTGGGTGGTGCCGTCCTTGACGTTGGTCACCTTCACGGGGACCCCTGAGGCGGGAGGAGAAGGCCGTGGGCCCGGGGCCGGGGCTCCTCCCGAGGGGAACCGGGGGCCCGCCACCCCGCCCTCTCCCTCCGCCCGCAACGCCTTAAATGGATGTGACAGATATGGAGTCCAAATGACTCCGTGAAAGGCCGGCGCAGGCTGAGGCCCGCCGGGGGGGAGCGGGCGGAGGGGCGAGAGCGCCCCCCGGAATGAAAGGGAAAACGCAATAAAAACGCTCTCCCCCACCCGGCCCATTCTCCGCGCCCCTTTTGCATTTAGGGGCTGTGAAATTGGAACCAGGCCCCGAACTAATTGAATTTCACGCTCCACCATTGTCTTAGGCCGGGAGCACCTTCTGTCCCACCAGCTACCGGGGGGCCGCCCGGCCGGCCGGGATGCGCACATGCACGCACACACACACACAGACACACACACACATATCCACACCCCCCCTGCGTGTCTGTCAGGCAGCCCCCCCCACCCCCGGTCCCTGGCCCTACACCCCAGCACCCCCCCACGCAGCCATCTGATGGATGGGGGTGAGACGGTGCCCGCTCCAGCAGGCACCCTGAATTCTGAGCAGTGGGGTCTGGGGTGGCAGGAGGGCAGGAGGGAGGCGGCTGCTCGGGAGGGACCAGCCGAGTCCTGGGGGGGTGGGTGGAGGCGGGGGGCGGTGGGTGGGTTCGGGGCTGACTCTGAATAGAAAGGGACACTTTCTCGAGCGGTGTGAAATGAGCAATAAATGTATTAGGGGGCTAACAAGAGAGCTGTAACAGTGACAAAGAAAGGCCGTTCAAAGTTGCCCGCTAATCCCCCACCCATCTGCCCAGCTCATTACCATGGAGCCGGCGACCGGGTGCCAATCAGGGCTCAATAGCGGCTTTCGAGTCTTTATTAGCCGGGCGCCGCTCCGAGGGGCTTCGCTCAAGGCGCTGTCAGCCTCCCCATTCTTCACCCCCATTTCCAGGGGTTTTATAACTTGGTTGTAAATTGCTATTAAATGTAAGTCTGCCCAATAATGAACCTTAAGCCCCCCTGGCCGCACCCCCCCACCCCGCCTCCCCCCGTCCCTTTCTCTGCCTCCTCCGCCCTATTATCCCCGCCCGCCCGCCCGGCCGGGGCCGGGGCCTGCCCCAGAAAGGCACGGACATTGTTGGTGCTGCTGCCGACGAAAGCCTCTTAGCCTTTAAAATAGTTAATAATTAGATTAAAACTTCAAATAAATTAACTAGCGGGTGAATGGGGGCCGGGCCGGGGAGGGTGCCTCCCGTCTCTTTGGTTCCAGACGGTCCCCCGAATCATGAAAATGGATCACGTTTCCTGTCCGGCCCTCGCGCCCTCCCGCTGGCTCTCTGGAGCTCTTGGGGGGTCTTTGGTAGGTGGAGGGGGGGGGACCTGCGCTACCTGGGTCTGGCCCACCATCTTCTCAGAGATGCTGCCCGACCGGCTGGGCCTGACAGAGTGTGCACCAGCTGCCTCGAGGGGCCTCAGACCGAGAACCCCGAGGTGCCCACGTGGCATGGAATTCAAGGGTTTGAACAAATGGGGGGCGGGGGGTGGTGGAAGGACGTGCCCGCTGTCTCAGCAAGGCTCCGGGGAAAGGCCAGGGAGAGGCAATCGTCGAAGTTCCAAGAGCCTCCATGCCTCATGCCCCCTCTCAGTTCCTCAAACTCCTGCCCCGTGTGCCACCTCCTCCAGGAAGCCTTCCTGATTTCCCCAGCCTCCTGGAAAGGCCCTCACCTCCTTCCCTGCCACCCTGTCCTTGAGCCTTTAGCCTGAGCCTGGTTCTGCTCCTCCCAGGACCAGGTACGCCCCGCCCTGCCTCCCCTTCCCTCCCCCAGAGCAAGGGGTGTCCCAGGTGCCAGGGCTGGGCGCCCAGGCCAGGCCAGCATGTAACACTTCTTGGTGACAGCAGTGCGGATGGAGATCAGGACTCAGGCCAAGAGTGGGGTCTGAACCCCGGGTTGGGGTGTAGGGCTAGCGGAGGCTGTAGCTATGGGGCCAGCTCTTTAAGCAGAGGGACACCCCCAAAGCGGCTGTCTGGGCTGGAGCGCTCTCACACAGAACCTGGCGCTGTGAGCTGGTGGACCCATGCCCGGAGGCTCTCTGGGTCCCACCACCCGGCTGAAGGCGGAGGTCGGGAGCCATCGAAACCCCTGCCTGACCTCTGACCTCCAGAAATGCAGGAGGGGTGCCGGGGGCTCCTGCCCAGCCTTTCCGGGTGCAAAAGGAGCCAGGGCCCCGAGCCCGCCCTCTCAAGTCCTGAGGGTGGCCGCCGGCCTTTCCTTTTAAAATATGTTTCATTAATTTTAGACAGGAAGGGAGTCGGGGAGAGAGAAACATGATAAGAATCATCGCCTGGCTGCCTCCTGCACGCCCCACACTGGGGACCAAGCCCGTACCTCGGGCATGCACCCCGACGGGGAATCGAACCGTGACCTCCTGGCTCACAGGCGGACCCTCAACCCCAGAGCCACGTGGGCCGGGCCCCCGCCTACCTTTCTTTATTTTATTTTTTTAAAAATATATTTTATTGATTTTTTACAGAGAGGAAGGGAGAGGGATAGAAAGTCAGAAACACCGATGAGAGAGAATCAAGGATCGGCCGCCTCCTGCACGCCCCACACTGGAGACGAGCCCGAAAGCAAGGTACATGCCCCCAACCGGAATCGAACCTGGGACCTTTCCGTCCACAAGCCGACGCTCTATCCACTGAGCCACACCGGTTTCGGCCTGCCTACCTTTCTTGAACTCGATCTCCAGGACATCAGGGGAGTTGGGTCCTTTGGCGGGGTCCTGGGTCTTTGTGTACAGGCCTGGAGGGGCTTGGTTCTGACAAAGGACAGGGAGAGGTCAGTGATGGGGTGCCCAGAGCCCCTGGGGCTCCCTGCACCCCACCCACCTCCTGCAGAGACCGCCACCCCGCTCCAGAAACGGGGAGGGGGCACGCGCTGGCACAGTCCAGCAGGCCTCCCTGCCCCCAGCCTCGCTTCGCCAGGGGCCCGGGAAACAAAGGGCTGGAGAAATCAGACGAATTTTCCCCTCAACTTGATCTCATCTCTTCCTTCGACGCCCCCACAGCTGGAGGCGGGATGCGGCGGCGAGGAGCAAGTCAGGCAGGAAAGGGGCGCCGGGCGCCGGGCGGGCTTCCCGGGAGGCGCGGGACGGCGGCCGGCTCTCGCCGGCTCCCAGGATTGGGGTTTATGCTGCACTGACCGCAAAGCTAATGACTGCCCGTGACCCCAGCAGGTGCTCCGGCGGGCCGCGCCGGCCCCGGGCCCCGAGGTTAATACTCCCAGGGAGAGAACAGAGGAGCCTCGCAAAAACCCATTTGAAAACACATCAACCTTTATGTATATTTTTCCTTGGGCGCGGCAGAAAATGGGCCTCGCGGCGGCCGGCGGCTGGCTGCCTGGAACGCTCAGCATTCTCCCCCCACAATCCCCCACTCCCAGTCTCCGAGGCCCCGGCTGCCCGCACCTGCCCCCCCCCCCCGCCCCCACCCCGGGCTCTGGCTGGGACGCTGTGCCAGTGGGAAAGGGCCTCTCGGGCTGGCTGTGGGCACCCCGGGCCCAGCGGCTGTCCACCTGTGACATCTGGGAAGTGGGGTCCCCTCATCTTTGCTTTTAAAAAAAAATGTATTTTATTGATTTTTTACAGTGAGGAAGGGAGAAAGTCAGAAACATCAACACGAGTGAGAGAGACATAGATCAGCCGCCCTCTGCACGCCCCACAGTGGAGATGTGCCTGCAAGCGAGGCACATGCCCCCCGACCGGAATCGAACCTGGGACCTTTCAGTTCGCAAGCCGACGCTCTATCCACTGAGCCAGACCGGTCTCAGCTCATCTTTGCTTTTAAAACCCCGCAAACATGCCCTGACCGGTGTGGCTCAGTGGATAGAGCGTTTGGTCTGTGGACTGAAGGGTTCCCCAGGTTCGATTCCGGTTAAGGGCATGGACCTGGGTTGCGGTCACGTCCCCAGTAGGGGGCGTGCAGGAGGCGGCTGATCGATGTCTCTCTCTCATTGATGTTTCTGGCTCTCTGTCCCTCTCCCTCCCTCTCTGTGAAAAATCAATGAAATATATTTTAAAAAATAGAACCCGGCACACATTCAGACTCCCCTTCCCCTGCCCAGTTGCTGTCCAGTCCTCCCAGCGACCCCGGGAAGAAGGTCAAGCGCGGTTACTCCATCGACAGAGGAAGGCACGAGGCTGAGGGGGGGGGGGGGGGCGCGCCCCCCAAAGGCCCCCCAAAACATGTGGGGGGGTTTGGGGGTGGGCGGGGTGGAGGCCAGGCCTCAGGCTAGGAGCCTTCGGCAAGCGGCTTCTCCATCCCCCCACCCCCAGGTTGAGCCTCCGCTTCCTCACATGTAGGATGGGAGAAGCGAGCTGCCTGGGATCACCCAACCACGTCAGGGAGACGGGCTTTCCTGGCCGTGGAAATCACCCGGAAAATGGGCCAGTGGTCCCAGCTCTGCAGGCGGGAAGCACAGCCTGGTGATGCCCTCCAGGACAGGTGGGCCCTCCGGGCACTTTGCCCGCTGGCTCTCTGGAAGGGTGAACCACCACCCCTGTCCCCACCCCCTGAGAAACCCCTCAGTCCTGGGCATGCCTGCTAGCTCCTCCCGGGACTGCTGAGACCCCTGGTGCTTCCCCAGTGTCCCGTGACGTGCGGCCAGCCGCCTCCCCAAACGTGTCCCTGTGGGGGGCGGGAAGAAGGACCCCCAAATCCACCACAGCTACGGACTGTCATTGCAACTGGGTGCTGAGGGCCCCGGCCTGCTGTCTCTGGGGACCGGAGAGAGAGCCAAGGACAAAGAGGCGATTGTTCGCGTCAGACGGCCTGACCCCACGGGTGTGGGAACCTGGACTCCCTGTCCAGTGCTCCTTCCCCACCCCGCCGTTTAGGTAAACTGAGGGCCGAGAAGCAGAAGCAGCACGAGGGCGGCGGCCAAAGACGGCCAGCACGTTTAGCCAGCGGGGCAGGCACCTTGCGGGCGGGGGGGCTCAGAGAGAGGCCCCCCAGCCCCACGGACCACCATCCCTGGGCAAGTGAACCCGAACTGGGGACTCTGGGCGACCCACATGACTCAGCAGCCTCTCCTCACTCGCCCAGGGCTCCTCTCTGGCTCTCCCCAGTCCAGGCTGAGCTCAAACGGGGGTGCCAGCCCTGAGCGCCCGGAACCCTGCACTCCAGCCCTCCTCCCTCCCACCTCCACCCCGCCGTGCCCGGCCCTCTGCTTTGCCACTCTCTCCTGATGCAGCATGGGGAGGTCCGCGCTGGCAGGAGAGGGTGGGGGACCCCCCAGGACAGCGCCCCAGCCCCCCCACAGTGGGAGCGGGAGGCAGCCAGCACCCTGCCAGCGCCAATGAAGGAAGACCACCAAATGGAAGTCAGTGACATTTGCTTTGCATTCCGAGGTGTGTGCGCGCTCTGCCTCCTCAAAGCCCAGTTCAGATGACAAATAGTTTGTAGGCGAGTATCAATACCACCTATTTATCCACCCCAGCGGGAGGGCTCACTTCCAATGTCATCTGGGGGGGGGGGGGGGCTGTGGGGGGGGGGGGGGGGGGAAAAAAAAAAAGAGGGGGGGGGGGGGGGGGGGGGGGGAGCAGGCGAAAGAAAGCATGAAGCAGGCCGCGGAGGGGAGATTGGGAGCAAATGGCCCATGAAGGGAACCATGATGTAGAGGCATGATCGATGCCGCGGACGGTTTATTCACCCGGCAGCCCGCGGCCGGCGCTGAATGCGCCCTTTCTCTGTGGACCCGATGAAGTTAAAGCAAGTAAATTTCTATCTTTCTCCGCATTAGCTGCCTCATTGCTCTTCAATCAGCCCTCACGGAGGCAGAAAATGGCTCCACCATCTGCCTCCCAGCCCTCCCCGCCACAGGTCTCCGGCTCTTTTTTTTGGAGAGGGGGGAGGGGACCCCCCACCCCCGTCCTCCCCGAAGCTGTCTCCCCAGCTCCTGCCCCCCAGGGGGCCGGGCAGCTCCGGGAGGGAGCAAGGTGTCTCCCAGGGCCCTCGCTGCTGCCTCCTCGTTTCTGGGATCAGAGAATCACCACCCCCCCCATTTCCATCAGATCTAGGCGGCCTGGAGTGGCGGCCAGCACGGCCGTCTCCCTTCGGGGGGCAGGCTGCTCCAGGCACCTGCAGTGGGAATGAGGTCCCCCCACCCGGGGCCCAGCCTGTCCTGATGAAAGGGGAAAGGAGGCAGGGGCCCCTTCCTCCAAAGGTTCTCAGCGGCCTTGGGGGGGGGCGGACCCCCAGCTCCAGGACTGAGGCCGTGTCCTGTGCCCCGTGCCCTGTTCAGCGGCATAGTAGGGTGGCGCTGTGGTTTCCCACTGTGCGCACCAGCAGTCAGAGGCTCAGAGGCGGAGTAGCCTGCCCGAGGCTGCAGAGCAATGGCAGCCAACTCGGGGTTCCACCCCGGGTTTCCGGTCTCTGGGACCCACACAGGAGCCTTCCCGCCTGGACCGGGTGGCAGGATCCCTGAAAAGACCCTCTGAGGCTCCCTTATCCGTCCCCGGACCTCGCCAGACAGTAGGCTTGGAGGTGGGGAAGCTGGTCACACGGGGACTCGCACCCCACCGCCGCTGTTCTCAGCTCTGCGCCCCAGTCCTGAGGGGGGAGCCCACCAGCAGCTGGGAGGAGGGTGGGGAGGGCTTTCCCAGCATGCTCGGGGCCTGCCGGCGGGAGGACACCCTGCCTGGAAGCAGCTCTGCCCGCTCTGCCGCCCGCCCCCCCGCCCCCGGGCGCTGAGTGACTGGCTAATTAGGGGGGGCCGGCCTGAGCGTGGTGGGGTCAGCAGAGCATGAACTGGAAAACTGGGGCCAGCAGGCAGCAGCCTCAGGGGCCGTCCGTCTCCCGGGGACAAGGGTGCGAGCCTGTGCTGAGTGACAGAGCAGGGCGAAGGGACGGGAGGGTGAGGGCGCTGTGGGCAGTGGGGAGACCAGAGGCCAGAGGCCGGCTCCGGCGGCGGGGTGACCTGGCACCTCCTCCCTTGCAGGGCCTCGGCTTCCTCATCCACACGATCGGGGCGCCCACAGCCAGAACCAGCTAAAGCCAGCGGGAGAGGCGCTGACCGCAGGCCTGGCTCCGGACGCTGCCCCTGGCACACGCTGCCCTCCCACCGGCGCAGACCCAGAGGCCCGGCCCACGGGCAGGGGCCCAGTTCTCCCCGCCCTCCCCCAACCCACCGGGCACCCCCCTTTCAGCTGGCCTTCCTGGATCCCCCAGACCCAGCTGCCTGAGCACCCCCATCCACAGCAGCCCACCCCACCCCCAAACCAGCTCCGGGTGTGGGGCTCAGCCAGGGCGCGGAGACACGTTTCCTCGGGGACAAAGAGATTTTTCTCTTCGCCGGATAGATTTCACCCTGCCCCCCTACACCCCCCCTTCCACGGTGTGCAGGGGACACACAAAGGGAACCCCCCGGGAGAGAAATCCTAAACCTCAGAGGGCAAGGCCCCGCCCGCCGGGAAGGCTGGGGACCGGGATGGGGTGGCCTGTCCTGCAGGCATGGGGCGCAAACCCAGACCTGTGGGTCCCCGAGCCTCTAACCCCACCCCCATTGACCCCCCCATGGAGGCGCGGCGGCCTGAGAGCCGGTGGGCACCGGCCGGGCCCTCCCACCAGGACCTCCTCTGCCTGATGGTCTCTTTCCTGTCGCACCATCGCACCCCCTCTCTGCTGCCCTGAAAGATTTCCTTCCGCTCTTCACAGCGGCCAGTGGAAAGGGAGCACGGACGGGGTGGGGTGGGGGGGTCTCAAAACGCAGCATGGCGGGGCCGCCGGTGGGGCGGGGCGGGAACACAGGCAGGGCTCGGCCTCAGCCCCACGCCCGGCCCCCGTGAAATTTCCAATTAGGCTGCAACACAACGAGACCGCCCGGCCGAGCGGCTGCCGCCAGAGCGGAGGACGGCTTACCTTGGGGTTCTCCAGGATCCCGGCCTCGTAGCTGCAGAGGGGAAGGGGGGACAGAGGTCACCCGGGGAGAGACAGAGGGACGAGGGTACACGTCGATGCCCCACCCCATGCATGACACAGTTCGGGCCTGCCTTTGTCTCTGCCAGACCTCGCCTGGCACGTCCCGGGCCCAGCAGCTGGCCGTGGGCTGCAGGGGGCCAGCCAGGGCCCCGATAGGTCTGTCTGCTGGGGCACAGGGTCGGGGGCTCCACCTCGGGGCCTTCACACACGCTGTTCCCTCTGCTTTCAGTGCCCTTCCCTGCGCCTGCTGCTGCCTCCTCGTCCTGGAAGTTTAACCTCCAAAGCCCTCCCTCAGGAGGCCCGCTGGGACCCCCAGGCCAGGTGCTGGCAGCTCCCGGGCCCCCACAGGGCTGCAGGGGGGCTGGGAACAAGTGGGTCCCACGTGGTCTGCCCTCCCCACCCCCCACTCCGTCAGAGCGGGACCTCTCGTGTCCGTCCACCCCGACACCCTGGCCCGTGGACGTGGCTGCTGTCCTACCTGATGTGCATGAGGTTCTCGTCCATGCTCCACGGGCTCTTGGGGGTAACCGGGATGGGGATGCCATGTTGCTGCGGGGGGGAGACAGGGCAGCGTGAGGGAGCTGGAAGCGGGGGGAGGGCCAGGCCCAGCCGTCTGGGTTCTCTCTCAAGGTCACAGCCAGCCCCAAACTCTGGCCCCTGCAAGCAAGGCCTGGAGCCTCGCAGTTTCCCCCACCCCCCCGCCCCCCAGCTGCCTCGGAGGCGGCGGCGAGGGCCTGTGCCAGGTGTGCCTGCAGAAGCAGCAGGACTGAGTCTCTGGGATGCTGTAGAGTGGACGCTGAATTTGCAGGTTCTTTCTGGAAAATTCCAGGCCCCCTGAAGCACTTAGTGCGTGCCACACCAGTACCCCGAAATCCCGAAGAAGAACAGCGCAGGCAGACCCTCTGCCCCACTGGTTCTGACTGTGCTTCCGGCCCCAGGGGCACAGTGTCTGGCTCAAGGGCCGGGGCTGGGGGGCTGCTGGCCACACTCTGGAGGGGCACCTCCCTCCGCCTTCTGGTCGCCCATGCTCCCCGGCAGACACCAGGCTGGACCGGGCACCAGCATATCCTGCTCTCCCGCCCCCGCTTCCTGCCACGGGGGCAGCTCAGGGCCCAGGCTGGCCGCTTTGAGCCAGCAACACGGCACTCTGCCACCTGCGCCCCTCAGCACCTGGCCCGGCGGGTCCCGGGAGCTCAGAGGCCCATGGGGTCCCACCAGCATCACCCCCATCTCTCCGGATGTGGCTCCGCCTGGGCTCAGCCCTCGTTCCCAGCGGGGAGGGAAGGAGGGAATTTCAGAGAAAAGGAGGCGAAAACCCTCGGCAGTGGTTTTTCAAGCTTTCCCAGGAGATGGCCCCCCACCCAGTTTGTGCTCTTCCATTTAAAACCCCCCGGGCAAACGGGAGCGGCTGGCTCAGTGCTGGGGAGCAACCTCGTCCCCCCAAGCTGCCCAGAGTCAAATCTCCACTGGTCCCGAGCTCTCTCTAGCAGCGGGGCCGGGGTGGGGACCCGGGCTCTGTGCGGACGGAACCCCGGGGCCTGCGGGGCTTGGCCAGATGCCGGGCTGGGAAGCCAGCAGCGTCTGCAGCCTTTGCTGAGGGTGGAGGCTCTCTCCCGCTGGGCAGGGGGAGGGCAGGGAGAGGGCAGGAAGGAGGGGAAGGAGGACAGAACGGGATGGGCAGCACCGCAAAAGCCCAAAATAGCGACGGTCCCCGACCAAAGACTCTGTTCCCTCCCCTCTCTGTCCTCACGCTCCCCCATCCACCACTGCAATCGAGGACCGGAAACGAGCCGTCTTCCACGTGTACCCAGGACACGGCCCTGTACCAGACCCAGATGCTGGCTTTCCAGAGGGAGACGGCAGAGAGCAACCAAAGGACTTGCGTGCGTGCACACAGGATAAGCCATGGACGTGGACAGCGGGGATGGTGGTGAGGGCAGGCCTGGGGGATGGGGGACGATGGGAGGATAGGGCGCATGTGCAATGCCTTCATCAAAAAAAAAAAAAAGAAAGAAAGAAAGAAAGAAAACGGGGGGCGGGGGGGATGGTGAGCCCGGCTGGCGTGGCTCAGTGGTTGGGGACACGGTTGGATTCCCAGTCGAGGGCACAGGCCTGGGTGGCGGGCTCGATCCCGGGTGTGGGGCGTGCAGGAGGCAGAATATTAATGATTCTCCCTCATCATTCCTCTCTCTCTCCCCCTCTCCCTTCCTCTCCCTGAAATCAATAAAAACACATTGAAAAAAAGAAAAAGATGATGCCAGTGAACTCGACAAGGCCATGCTGAGGGCTGGGCTCTGTGCGGGGCGAGGGCAGCGGGGGGGTGGGGGAGGAAGGGGCTGAGGGGGTGCTTCTTGGGGCTCCTGCCCCCCTCTGGCTGGGCTTCTCACAGCCGGTGGATTCCTGCCCGTGCCCAGCCCGATCCCGCCTGGCTCTGGGTCTCGGACAAAGCCTGGCTGCTGCTCAGTTCTCCTGGCCATTTTCTGGGCACAGGGACACTGCCCCCCACCCCCCACCCCCGCCCCACAGGAGGTGGGATACCAGTCTCCGAGGGAGGGCGGGTCGAGGAGCGGCCCAGGCTTGATTTCCCGGGCAAACTTCCTCTTGGGGAAGGAAGCTGAGCACAGGGCCGTCTCCCCCAGCCCGGAAAGAGGGGTGGGGGCAGCGACACCCCTGAAATTCACCTCTGCTGGGGGGGGGGCCCGGGGGCAAGCGGGCCCGCCCGGGGGGGGGGGGCAAACGTTTGATGCGTCCACCCGGCCCCGTCTCGAACCCCACCGACGGCGGCAGGCGTGAGAACACGGGACGGGGGTGCCAATTCATTATCCCCGAAGACGCAACCCGAGCGGGGAGCCGGGAGAGAGCCGGGCCAAGCCGCTCCCTTAATAGCTGCGCTGTTTGCCGGTTTGTTTGGCAACATATGGGCCTGCTCTTGTGCACTGCCCTCTTCAGAATAAAGCAGCAGATGGCCGGGCGCTCCGTCTTAATGGGAGGCTGGCGGCCCGGCAGCCCCGCCACCGCGTCCCCTGCCACGTGGCACCCCATCGGCGGCGGCGGCGGGCGCACGGCCGGCCAGCCCGGGCGGCTGCTATTTAAAACCCGAGCCGTTTTCCGGTGCGCGCCCCTGCGAGCTCTCCCCGCCTGCCTGAGGGATGGAGGCTGTTTGTCAGCGGCTGCCATCGAGCCCCTGAAAAGAAAGCCCCCCCCCCTCCCCAGGAGCGGCTCAGGCCGGTGATGTGAAACTCCTAATGTGTTTCATGGCGACTTGTTCTTCACCAGGGCCGGCTCCACGCAGGCTCCGTGGGCCACCTACCTGCTCGCCCACAATTAGCCGCCAGGTAATGAGGCGCAGACAATGGCCTGGCTACCACCCCCCCGCCCCCCCCAGTCCCCCCCTGAGGGACGCACATAGCAGAGGGGCCGGAGAAGGAGGCAGAGGGAGAGAGGCCCAGCGCGGGCAGGGACCGCACCCCCGTGGGGCTGGCCGGCCAGGGCACAGGTGCCCGGATAAAGGGGGAGGGGGGGCAGCTGGAAAGCAAGCAGTGCCATCCCCAGGCAGGGGGGTCGGCCCCCAGGAGGGCGTGCGGGGCAGTGGGCGCGGCTCCTACCTTGGCGTACTCCATCAGGTCGCTGCGGCCCTGGAAGCGGTTGTAGAACTCGGGCATCCTCCAGGGGGCGATGACCTGAACGTGGGGCAAGGGGTCAGACCGGTGGGGAGAGTGGGGGGGGGGGCCCTGCTGCGGGCTCTCCTGGCCCCAGAGCACAGGGCTGGCCTCTCTGCTGAGGGGGCAGGAGACTCCTATGGTCCCCTGGGGCCTCAGCTGCTCCCCAGAGAGGATGCAGACCCTGGGCACCCCGATAGGCAGGGAAGGATGCCTCCCCCCGCCCCATGACAGGGGGCACCCACGGGCAGGGATGTCCCCAAGGTCCATCCTGTCCCAGGAAAGAATCCGAGACCCCAGAGGTCAGGACCCGGAGCTGCGAGGAGCCAGGCCTTCGCGGAGGGGCCGACCAGGGAGGGGGGCCGCGAGGGGCCCAGGAGTCGGCCACTTGCACCCGGGAAGCCAGGCCTGGGGTGCCAAGGAACGGGCTGAAGGATGGGGACCTCTGTCCACCCAGCGCCCTGGCGACCCAGGCACCCTGCAGCTGGTGCGAGGTGGAGCACTCTGTGGGAATTAAGGGGCCCCCACCACGGAAGGCCCAGGTACAGTCCCTGCCTGTCCTCGGCGTCGCCCAGAACCCGGCCTCGCCCGAGAGGAGAGCTCTTACCTTGATCTGCGGGGCCAGCGAGTAGCAGGTGAGCTCAAACCGGATCTGGTCGTTGCCCTGGAACGCAGAACAGGGGGCTGTCAGCACCCACAGCTGTGTGTGTGAGTGTGTGTGTGTGTGTGTGTGTGGACCCATATGTGTGTGTGTGTGTGTGTGTGTGTGTGTGAGGACCCACAGCTGGGAGTGAGGAGGGGTGTGTGTGCGTGTGTCAGCACCCACAGCTGGGCGTGGGGACGGGAGGTGGTGGGTGTGCATGAACAGCGTGGCTGCTCAGAGCCGGCGGCTGGACGGCTTTCAGAACCTCTGAAGCGGATGCTAGAGCCTACAGAGGACAGACATGGCAGTCAGGCCTCAAGCAGAGCCGAGCTGGCGTGCAGGGCCGGGTGCCCATGTGCCCGGCATGTGTGGCCGATGCCAGGGCTTCTGGGTGTGCACTGGTGTGTCAGCGTGGGCATGGGGCAGGGTGCAGGGGGTGCAAAAACACAGCAGGTTAAATGAGATGCTGCACAGGTATGTGTGGGCATGTGGTGAGGTGGAGGGCATGCATGTCCAAGTATGGGGCAGGGATGCACACTTCTGGGGGTACGCATGCGTGCAGGGCTGGGGGGGGGCCTTCTCCAGGCAGGGAGAGCTGCCCACACCTCAGCCCCTTCCCGAAAGTCCCCTGCGTGGCCCTGCCTGGCTCCACGATGCCGTGACCTGCCTTCTCTCTCCGTCTCCTCTCTGAGCCTCAGCTTCCCAGCGCCACCATGGCTGGCTGGAGGGAGGGTGGGACCAGCTCGGCCGAGGGCCCTCAGCTCCTCTCAGAGAGGTGAAGGCACCTGCCCAGGCCACACAGCCAGCGGGCAATGCCGGTCCTCAGTCCACACCCGCTCAGCGGCTCCCCATCGGGAGCCACTGCCTCCGGGGGCCTTGGAGGTGAGCTCGGTGTAAGGCCCGTCTTGGGGGGGACGCGGCGCAGTCCCACCTGCCCAGCCCCCCCCCCCCAGCACGGCCACAGGTGGGGAGCCATAACAAGCAGACTCGCCTGGAAGGCGGGAGGCCTGGTGCTGGGTATCCTGCCTCTTCCCCGTGGGGTCACCTTTCCCCAGAACAATGGTGGCTGCTCCCACAGGCACCCCGGGCCGCTGTCTGCCCCCCAGGGGGACACCCATCTGTTCCAGAGCCAGAGCCCCTCCCAGGAGCCATCAGGCAGCCCTGGTTCAACCTCTGCCCACACCAGGGCCCGGGGCCCTCCACTCCCTCACCCCAGCCCCCCAGCACCAGGCTAGCCCTGGCAGAACCCCGGGGGCTGGGATACAGCGGTCACACACACACGCCATGTGCATCCGTGTGCGCATACACGTGCAGACGTGTTGAAGTGTGGGTGCGGTGACCACCGGGGCTGCCAGGGCATCTGCCCCTGGGCCGGCCGTGCAGATGGTGCCCTTTACCAAACTCCCGTGCCCGCGCCCCTGCCCGAGGCTGGGGCTCAGATTTCCAGGCTTCGTCTCCAAAACCGGTGGAAGAGCTACCCCAGCTTCTGTGCAGCTCTGGGGGGCAGGGGAGGGGGGTCAGGGTCTCCGTGGGGTGTGGAGGGGTGGACCCCAGCTTGAGCCTGGTACCAGGTGCCACCGGGCAGGGCCTGGGCGGGAAGCTGCCTCTGGGCTCCGGCCTTTGCACAGCCTGTTCCTGCGGCCTGAGTGCCCTTCGCCCTCGGGGTCACTACCAACGCCTGCTCCATCGGAGGTCTCGGTGTCACTGTCCCTCACTCCCTGCTGGGTCAGGGTTCCAAGTCCCCAAACGCCCCCACGTGCGGGGGGGAAGTCCGTGCTGGACAGCGCTGGGTGCACAGAGCGCGTGCACAGACGCGTGAAGGTAACCACCAGCCGAGGGAACACGGACCCGGGTCCCTGGGCCCCTGCGTCTGCGAGAGGCCAGCGGCGGACACAGCCACAGGCCCGAACCTCAACCTCAGGACCGGCCTCGCTGGACCTCCTCTGCGTCTGGGCACACCCCAGCTTTTTCTCGGCAGGGGGGAACCCTTCCAGAAGGTTCTGCCAAATGCCCTACTGGGATCTGCCGCTGGGGTTGCCAGCCTCCCGCAGGCCCAGCCCCCCGGCCCTGGTTCTGCCTTCAGGGGCCCCTCCTGATGCGTGATGCCCGCCCCCAGCCAGCCCTCAGCCCCTGCAGGTGGCTGGGCTCCGGCCCACACATGTATAATGTTCTGGACTACGCTGGCGGTGGAGGCCCCCAGAGAGGTTCCCGGTCTGGCTGCTCCTCTTGGGCACTGAATGCTAACTGCGGGGACATCCCCAGGTCCCCAGAGGCCACACAACTGCGGCAGAGGGTGCTGTTCTCAGAGCCGCAGCCCTAGGGACCAGCCCAGGGCAGCCGCCTCCTTCTCCAGCCGCTTCCTGCAGGGGCGGCCCCAGGGCTCAAATACAAGCCTCTGGTGCCCTCTGGTGGCCAAACGGAGCAGGGCACACCGTGCTGGTGGCTATTGCGTCTGGGTTACTCTGGGGCAGTGGTTCTCAGCCTTCCTAAGGCCGCCACCCTTGCATACAGTTCCTCATGTGCTGGTGACCCCCAACCATGAAATGTTGCTACTGTTCTGCATCGTGATGTCAATATCTGCATTTTCTGATGGTCTTAGGCGACCCCTGTGAAAGGGTCGTTTGACCCCCCAAAGGGGTTGCGACCCACAGGTTGAGAACCGCTGCTCTGGGGTCTCTCCCTGGACCCCCAAGAGCCACTCAAGCTATGGCCAAACCCCTCACACAGGCACCCACTCACTCTAACAGCCCTGAATGCCAACCACCCTCAGTCCTGATGGCAGGGTAGGAGGGACCTTCTCCCGGCAGGAGCCCTTGCAGAAAGAACCCTGCTCTCCTGCTCTCCCCTCGAATGCCTCCTGGACGGGGATCTCACGGCCAGCCCCCTGCAGCCTGGACCGAGGAGTGTTTTACTCTGTGCGGACAGATCTCCTCACTGCTCTTCCTCTGCCTGCAGGCGCCCCTGGGTCAGGGCTGACCATCGAATGACCAGGGCACACCCCTGTCATTGAAAGCTCACCGCGGCCAGGCCTGTGCTGAGCACTCCATAGGAATTACCCTCCTCCTGACTGCCCTCTGACCCTGAGCCAGTCCCATTTGATCTATGGGGGTGAAGTCACATCATGTGAAAGCCGGGGAGCCGGGATCTGAGCTCAGTGTACGACCCCTGAACCTCTGCTAACTGGCAGCTTTCTGACTCTTTCTACGACATTGACAGCGACGCATGCTCTGGGACTCTGGCCAGAGGCAGTATCCCCAACACGCCACCTCACGTCGGCCACATGGGGCGACATCACTCCCACAGCACATGGAGACGCAGGTCCTAGTAATGTTCCTCTTATTCAGCCCGCCTGCTTGCACCTGGCCGCTGTGGGGAGGACCCACCCATGACCCAGGGCCATCTGCCCATCGCCCGGCACCTCTGCCTCCCTCCGCGGCCCTGGCTCCCCCTCCACCCGCCTCCCCGGTCGTCCACCTTTGCCTCACCTTCCCAGTGGCGCCGTGGGACACGTACTTGGCCCCCTCGCGCTGGGCGATCTCCACCTGTTTGCGGGCAATGCAGGGCCGGGCCAGGGAGGTGCCCAGGAGGTAGCGGTCCTCGTACAGCGCGCTGGACTGCACGGCCGGCCAGATGAACTCCTCCACAAACTCCTTGCTCACGTCCTCGATGAACACCTGCGGGGCAGCCGGAGGAGGGGGTCTCAGCAAGGCCCCCCACCTCACCCAGGCGACCTGCACCGTCTGCGTCCAGGGCAGACACGACTAATGGACTCTGGCACCTCTGCCTCTGGAGCAGACATTGCTAATTGATCCCAGCCTACTCTACCGTGACTCTGGATCCTGCACTCGGGGTAGACAGTGTTAATCAACCCGGATACCCCATTCCACTGAAAGGAACTGTGGTCCTTCAATCCCTCCCAACACAGCATTCTGGGCCTGAAACGAAACCCAGCCGCCCCCTCAGATCTGGAGCGGGAGAGAGATGCCACCACAAAAGCCAGCAGGGATTTTGTCCCGGGGTCAGCTGGCAAGGCCCGAAGGTAGTTTTGGTTTGGGTTGGGTTGGGCAGGGGCTCTGGCATTGAGCGGGCAGAGGACAGAGATGCACAGGACAGCCAGCCACAAGTCCGAGAGAGAGGATGGCTCTCAAAATGTACACTCGGGGGGAGGGTCCCCAAGACCCTTCGTGGGAGATCCTGAGCGGAAACACTTGCTGTAATGAGACAAGCATCACATGCAGAAGCCCCCGACCGAGCACAGATGGGCGGGGGTGCTCCACACGCCTGGCTTCCGGTGCCACCTGCACGTAAGGACGGCCCGGGAGCAGTTACCAAGTCACTTTTGCTAAATCTCGGCCCTGGAGCCAGGAATGGGAGTACCTTGGGCTGCCTTCCAGAGCGAGGTACCATGCCCTGCAGAGGGACCTGCTTCTGATTTGGGTGCCAGGGATGCTCCCCCTTTCTCCACCTCACCCCCCACCCCTGCCCCACAGAAGGGGCTCACAATGCAAGTGAGCAGGGACCACGCTGGCCCGTTCACCATTGGCCCTGCACCCAGCACAGGGCCTGCCCGCCACACAGAGGCTCAGTCAATGCGCTGAACTCAGCGGGAGGCTCCTGAGGCTGGGCATGGAGGGGAAGATGGTGTATGGATGCAGCTACAGGAGGGATGGACAGGCGGAGGGGCAGATGAAAGGATCGATGAGTGAGTGGATGGACAGGCGGATGGGTGAGTGGATGGACAGGTGGATGTGTGAGGGGATGGATAGGGGGATGAGTGAGTGGATGGACAGGGGGATGAGTGAGTGGATGGGCAGGGAGGGGAATGGGTGAGTGGATGGGCAGGGGGATGGGTGAGTGGATGGGCAGGGGGATGGGTGAGTGGATGGACACGGGGATGAGTGAGTGGATGGACAGGCGGATGGGTGAGTGGATGGACAGGGGGATGGGTGAGTGGATGGGCAGGCGGATGGGTGAGTGGATGGACAGGGGGATGAGTGAGTGGATGGACAGGCGGATGGGTGAGTGGATGGGCAGGGGGATGAGTGAGTGGATGGGCAGGGGGATGAGTGAGTGGATGGACAGGCGGATGGGTGAGCAGATGAGGAGATGGATGGATGGGAGGTGGTTGGGTGGGGGAGTGGCTGTGTAAGTACTCACGCCCCGAAAGGGATTGATGTCACTCTCAGAAGCAGAGGACCAGTCGGAGGGAGCCAGGGGGCCAGGGGCTCTGGAGCAGAAGACCCCCTGCTACCCACCCGTCCAACCGCCCCCAGCCCGGCCCGCCCCCACGGGTACCTTTTTGGCCCCGAGCTTCAGCGCCTTCTTCCTGGCTTCCTCGAAGTCCTCCTTCTGCCCGATGTTGGCCTGGTGGGGGGGCGAGGGGGGGCGGGACAGAGGCCTCAGCGGGACAGAGCCGCAGACAGAGCCAAGGAGAGGACCGCGCCCCCGAGGTGAGCCCTGGGCAGAGCCGCCCACCCAGCAGCCCTCCGACGGAGGGTTCCTTGGAGGCTGGATCCAGGGAGAAGCAAGGGCATGCGCCAGGGGGTGGAGGCCCCAGTATCTCCAGGAGCTCCCGTGTGGGAGCGAGGACTGGCCACACTTGGCCCTGGGCAGCACCGGCCACTGGGCCGCAGCATCTGCTAGCCCTGCCTTGAAGGTCAAAGGCTTCCCTTGAACCATCTATCTCTTCCCGCCCTTCCTTCCTCCCCGCGCCCCGCCACTAGCCAGGACGACTCCCAGCTCCCGTCCCAGCCATGTGCAGCCACTGGACCGTCCACAGACGCCGGCGGGCGGCAGAGAGGCCTGTGCCCAGCTCCCGGCTGCCCTGCGCCCCCGCCTGACTCGGGGTCCCTGGGCCCCGCTGCCTAGACAGACGTGGCTGCACGCTGGCCTGCGTTCCGCTCAGGGGAGCCCCCGGAGAGCTGCCTGCTCTGTGCGCTGGGGGACACTCCAGTCCGGGGCACCCAGGACGCCCCGCTAACAGGGAGAAAGGGAGGCGGTGCCGTGAGCGCTCCCCGCGGTTCTGGACAGACTCAGAGGGGGAGCGAGCGGGCAGTGACGGGGAGCAGGGGCAGCAGGGAGGGGTGGGCAGGCAGGACGGCAGGCCCTCGGCGCCTCCTCACCAGGTAGGCAATGACGTCATAGCCTTGCTCCTTCAGCCACACGAGGATGCAGGAGGTGTCCAGGCCTCCACTGTAGGCCAGCACCACGGAGCCTTTGCCGGACATGGTCTGGAGGGGGTGAGGGAGAACGTGAGGGGGGATGCGCCCGCCCCACCCGTCAGCTCCCTCCTGGCCCGTCCCCCCTCCATCCTGGGCAGCCTCATCCCCCAACAAGCTGCCCCGGGATCCCCAGAACCAGCTGAGGAGGCCCCTTCCTGAAGCCTCCCCCCTTCACGCTCCGCCACCACCACCTGAGGCCTGCCCGTTGCCCGGAGGCCGGAGGTGCAGCAGAGCCTGGACACAGCCGGACGCCGCGGCCAGTCCCGTCCCCTGTGCTTCCTCCCGTCTCAGGGCCACCCCTGCCAGCCCCGGGCCACGGCCCCACTGCCCTCGGACTTGGAAGAGGAGGCCTCTTGGGACAGTGAGGTTGGGGTGGCTCTGATGGAAACCCACATCGCCCCCCCCACTGGCCATTCAGCCGCCTGCCAGGCCCCGGCCCTGGGGCCAAGAGGTGCCCCTGGCGACCTCAGCCACACGTGGACCATGAAGGAGGGGAGGAGGGTGGAGGGCGGAGGGCAGAGAGGCAGGAAGTACCTGGGCGAAGGTGTGGGTTCCTGCTTCTGCAATCTGTCCTCACGGCTTGGCGAATCCCTCTGCAGAAGCAAACGCTGCTCAGTTTCTTAGCTGCTAGGCTCAGTAAGGGGGAGAGGGGAGGGGAGAAGGTAAGGGAAGGGAAAGGGGTGTGTGACAGAGGCCCTGAACCAGCCTTCCCAGCCACTAGAACCCCCTGTAGCAGCCTGGCTGAGCGGGCAGATTGGGGATGGTGTGAGCTTGGGATGGGGCACCTGGGGGCAGTTAGAGTACAGCAGGCTGTGATGGGGCCTGGTGGGGCACTGAGGCAGAGCAGGGCAGACAGCGGGTGTCTGTCTGTCTCTGAGGAGCTGCCCTGCCCCCACCCTGTTCGGCTGATAAACTGCAGAGATTGAGGGCACTCAATACATCTGAGCATCCCCGAAACCGTCACCACAATCAGATAATGACCGTGTGGACCGGCTGGTGAGGCTCCGTGGTTGAGCGTTGACCTACGAACCAGCAGGTCACGGTTTGATTTCCCGTCAAGGGTACCTGCCTGGGTGGCAGGCTCGATCCCCAGTAGAGGGCGTGCAGGAGGCAGCCGACCAGTGGTTCCTTCTCATCATTGATGTTTCTCTCTCTCCCTCCCCCTTCCTCTCTCTGAAACCAATAAAACACATTTTAAGAAGATAACACGCATGTCCATTACAAGCTGAGTAAGTGGTCCATGCGTGTCGCCTCGTGTGAGAGGCAGGGAACCAGTGAGAGAACGTGCTCAACGTCTTGCGTGGCCAGAAGCGGCGGAGCCAAGACTGACACCCACATCCACTGGACGTGTGAGCACCAGGCGACCGCCCCCCACCTCTCTGGGGAGGCCCAGGGAAGGAACTCATGGGGCAAGCTGTGGTCTGGGAGCCCGCAGGTGGCTCAGACCCCTGTGAGGAGGCGGGGGCTGGGATGGGCTAAAGCAGCGGTTCTCAACCTGTGGGTCGCCTAAGACCATCGGAAAATGCAGATATTTACATCACGATGCATAACAATAGCAAAATTCCATGGTTGGGTGTCAACACCACATGAGGAACTGTATGCAAGGGTCGCGGCCTTAGGAAGGTGGAGAACCACTGGGCTAGAGTCACCCCTGCTGTGCCACCTCCCAAAGGCACCTGGAGCCAAGAGGGTGGGCATGGGGCGGCTCCGTGGGGCGACAGACCCCCCGCTGTCTGCCCTGCTCTGCCGCAGGCACCCCATCTGGGCACCGGCCATACCGCATTCTAACCGCCCGCGTCCCCCACTGTGCGCTCCGTGGGGAAGGGGCCATCCGCCAGCGCCTGGCACGGGGCCGGTACGCGGGACCAGGCGGCCTATTCGGTCCGGGGACCCACTCCTCGCTGACAGAGGGCTGACGTTCCCTGCAGGCCTGGAATGCTGGGCGCCCTCCTTCAGCGACCAGGGACCCTCCTGCCTGCCAGGTTGCGAGCCTGTGGTGGGGCGGCCGCGGCCCCCCCCCCCCAGGCAGCCCTCAGCTTCGGGTCTGAGCAGTGTTCGAGATGCATGCATCTAAGCGTGACCGTGTGTGCGTGTGTGTGTGTGTGTGTGTGTGTGTGTGTGTGTGACCAGAGATTAGGAGCGGGTGGCGGCCTGGGAACATGATGCAATCTGACACTGGCCTTGCTCCTCCCGAGCCAGCCAGGCCCCCGCGGCCGAGGCCTCAGGGCAGAGGCTGACAGAAGCTGAGGCCTCGGGGTGAGGGAGGCAGCCAGGGGGAGGAGAGAGAGCAGTCAGGGACCTGGGAGCCGGTAGCGCCCGGAACGGGTCCTCCAGACCCGGGGTCAGGTGACTGAAGCCGCTCATCTGCACAGCCGTGGCACCCAGCCCATCCCATCACTGCCAGGGTGCCGTGAGATGTGGGGGGAAGGAGCCCCAAGCTGGGCATTGACCTGTGCCAGCTGAACTCTTGCCCCCTGTGGCGGCTGACCCTGGGCAAGCCCCCACGCTCCCGGCCTCCACCTCACCCTCTGCACAAACCAGAGCGCCCTCTGGCTCGGACCCGGGGCTGCCTGGCTGGGGAGGTGTCTCTAGATCCTGGCTGGACCCCGCCTCCCCCAATCCCAGCCCTGCACCCCCCTCCCAACCCTCCATGACCTGCCCGAGGCAGGTTTTCTCAGCTCTGGAGGCCAGCCCAGCCCTCCACTGCCAGAGGGAGGAAGGCGGCAGCAGGACAAGATGCCCGGCCCGAGTTGGAAAGGCAGGGAACCTTCTCTGTGGCCCCAGCCAGAGCCCTCCCCCCCGCCCCTCCCCGGGGAGCACCAGGCCAGCCAGGCACTCGCTGATCCTAAGAGAACCCGCACCCTAAAACGTGAGAGCCCCGACGATGACAGGAGCAGAGACTCTGTCCGCGCCACGTACGTGGGTTCACACGTGTGATTTCAAGCTGGGGACTCTTAGAGGTGACGGGACCCGCCCTCGGCAGGGCTGGGCCAGAGCCAGGCGGACTGCAGACCCTGACCTGGTCACCGGGCCTCTCCCCCCCCCCCCACGTCACCCGGCTTCCAGAACCCCCAACGGGTGTTCTCTATGACAGCATGTCCGCGCCACAGCCTGGGGAGCGTTCTGGAACCCTCTCCCACACGCCAGCTCAGCTGAGCGGGGTCATTAGCTTAACGCCCTCCCGCCACCTGGGCCTCAGGAATCATCTTAGGCTGGCAGCTCCTGTCTCTGCTGCCCTCGCCCATTGGGTGAGAGCGCCAGCCTGCCATTCCACACTCTGACCACGAGGCGGCGCTGTCAGCACTCAGCCTGAACAGTGGCGGGGCAGACCACCCCCTCATTTCACCTGCAGGTTCTTGAGGGGACAGGGTTCTCCCCAAATGGCAGGCGAAGGAGCTGGGGGCAGGAGGCTTGGCCCAGGCAGGCCCCAGCCCTCACCTGCGACTCCCCAGGTTCATACCTCTCCTCCCTCACACCCGCTCCTGGGGGCATTCACTCCTGTGTTTATTCTGCTAATAGCTGGACCTGCCTGGCCTGCCCCAGAATGGGGAGGGTGCCCGCCGGAAGCGAGGAGGGAGTCATGGCTTTCCCCGGAGAATTACAGCAGAAGCCAGAGCCTCAGGCCCTGGATTCCAGCTCTTTCCACACGGGTGCCCGCAGGCAGGACGCTGGCTCCTGGGCGGTGTGCATGGAGGTGGGCGGGCATCCGGCTGATCTGGCAGCCGCCCCCCTGCCCGCGCCCCCCCCCCTGGGCCCAGGGACGATGGCCTGCATAGCAGGTTAGTCTGGGCCTGCCTTTCTCTTCTCTCCCCCCCTTTCCTCCCCCAAAGTCAGGTTCCTGGCCGGGGCCAGGAAGAGACCGTTACTATCAGAGCCAACTGGGCCCAGAGCAGGCAGGCAGGGGAGGGGGCGCATGCGAGCCCCTGGGGGAGCCCGGGGTTGAGGGGGGCCTTCTCCTCCCCACTCGCTGGCTCCCCACTGCCCGCCCAGCCCGGGCACTCCTCGGGCAGGATGCACCACTCCTTCGCTAGCACTGGGCCAGCCAGCAAGACTTCCCCTGGCACCGCCCCACCCAGGCCCCCTGCCCAGGCTTCGGGGCACGGGAGGGGGTGGGTGGGGGACCGAGGGGGCGGGGGAGGGAGTTAAGGGAGACTCCTCCAGTTCCTGCGGCCCAGTTCCCAGCCCCGCTGTGCAGTGCAGCCTCTGCCCCCTGCACCCCCCTGCACCTAAGGCAGGCGGGCAGGGAACCCCTGTCCTGTCCTGGCACCGGCACGGCACCGCCCGCCAGTCTCCAGAGACCCCCCTGAACCCCGAGCCCGCAGCAGCTCTGACAGAGAGGGGGAAACTGAGGCAACCCAGGAGAGGCGGATTCCAGGGGCCAGGTGGGTGCGCGGGCTCTCGGGGCGCAGACCCCTCGGCCGCAGCCGGGGCCGGGGAAAGGGACAGAGCCCCCAGCTGACCCTTCCCTGGACAGAGGGCCGGTTTGCTCCGGCCAGAGGTGCACCAAGCGGCGGGAGGGGAGCCTCCGGCCCAGAGGGGAGCACTGGGGGGCGGGGAGGGGGGCCAGGGGACCCCCGGGAAGAGCCCAGCTCGGATGGAGATGGAGGAGTTTCCTCCCTTTCACAGTGACCCTCCCTCCCTCCCTGCCCGCTCGCCGCCCGGGGCCAAAGGCAACAGCGGCCGGATGGCGGGCGTTTCCTGCGCAGCGAGCGGCCCTCCCAGTGCCCAGTGCCCAGTGCCCAGCGCCCAGCTCCATGCCCAGCGCCCAGCGCCCAGCGCCGGCCGGAGCCCACCCGGGCAGGGACCCCCAGCCCCTCTGGGGGCACGAGGCGAGGTTCGCCTGCAGGAAGGCGCCCCCCACCCACCCCACCTCCCACTCCCCAGGGGCGCGGGGCGCAGGCAGTAAACTGAGGCCGGACCCTGCACCCTCTCGGGGCAAAGCAAGGAGCTGGGGCAGAGCGGGGAGCGGGGGCGGAGCGGGGGCGCAGGTGTCACCCCTGAGGTCCTCCCTCCCTCCGGGTCCAAGTTCAGGTTCGGGTTCGGGTCCAGGTTCGGGTCCAGGTTCGGGTTCGGTTCGGTCCGGGGGCGGAGGCGCTCTTACCGTCCGGCGGGCGGCGCGGAGCAGGGCCGCGGGCAGCGCGGGGCCCGGGTTATAAGCGGCGGCGGCGGCGGGAGGCGGACACGTGGGGACGCGCGGTCCCGCCCCGCCCGGCCGCCCCGCCCCTCCTGCTCCTCCTGCTCCTCCTGCTCCTCCTGCTCCCCGCCCCCAGCCACCTGCCTGGGCCGCCGCCTCGCCCTCCCCTCCTCCCCCTCCTCCTCCTCCTCCTTCTCCTCCTCCTCCTCCCCTCCTCCTCCTCCT
>JAAGEH010000126.1:1035170-1091753 GCA_011751065.1 Lasiurus cinereus | reverse complement strand
CAGGCAGGCAGGGCGCCCCCAGTCTGGCAGGGGGAGCATAGCCGGCCTCACCCCAGCAAGCGACAGGGGGCGTGCGCCGACTTGGGGGCTGGAGGGCTTCGCTGTTGGGAGCGCCAGCTCCGAGCCCACCTGCCCCTGGTCTCCTCCGGGCACTCAGGGGAGGCCTGTGCCAGCTCCCTCCCCCAGAGCCCACCTGCCCCTGGTCTCCTCCGGGCACTCAGGGGAGGCCTGTGCCAGCTCCCTCCCCCGGAGGCCGAGGCTCAGAGAGGGGAAGTGAGTCGCCCAGGGACACACAGCAGGGCTACGTTGGACCCCAGGGCATCGAGCGCCTGCCGATGTCAGCTGAGCTCCGCGTGGCGGGTGGGACCCGGCCTGGCGGTGGGTACTCTGAGCTTGCCACCCTGCCCTCCCGCAGATCACAGGGAGGAGGTGGCGGAGAAGGGGCTGGGGAGGTGGGCTGCGTGAGGGTGCCCCTGCCCACCACGACCCGCCCCGGCCCCTCCGGCGTCCGGGCAGCCGCTCACCCTGGCAGTTCTTCCCGCTGGGGAGGAGGCGGTAGCCGGCGGGGCAGAGGCACCGGTAGCTGCCCTCTGTGTTCCGGCAGGCGTGCTGGCACAGGCTCCGCACCTGGCACTCGTCCAGGTCTGGCGGGCATTGGGGTGGTGGTGGGGGGAGGGGAGATGGAGGCAGAGATACAGGCTGAGTCACAGATGCCTCGTTGGCCCGCCGTGACTGAGGTAGCCCCCCCTGCTCCCTGCCCCGCCTACCCCCCCACCCCCACGACTGGATTCGGGGCTGAGTAGGGTCCGGGACTTGGCAGGCTCGGGGAGTGGGGAGCTCTGTCTTGTCTACCTCAAGGCCTTGTGGGGGGGGCGCCACCTCCAGCCGAGCCCGCCATCCGGGCAGGAGTGCCAAAACACGTCCACCCTTCAGGCCACCGGATGCTGACCGGTCCCCTCCGGCCTCTGTTCACACCCTCACGTCAACCCGGACACACCCCTTCCTCCTGCAAACCCCACTCCCTGCGGTGCCACCTCCTGCAGCCCGAGGAGTGTTTCTCAAAGTGGGTTCCTGGGACACCGGGCACCGTGTCCCACGCTTACCTGTTTTGGAAAACCCTCCACCCGCTTCTGGCCGCCCCTGGCCCCCTGAAACAGCCAGGACTCTGAGAGCAACACCCCACCCCCCACACCTGCCCCTGAGCCCTGGGTTTCTGAACACGGGGCGTGGCGCCCACACCCCTAACCTAGGAGCCCGAGACCACAGAGGGGGGCGCGCCCCTGGCGGGTGGTGGGAGTGGGGTCTCACCCATGCAGACGCCGTTCTGCCGGATGAAGCCAGGGGGGCACCAGGCCCGGCCCGTGCTGCTGGGGGAGCCGGGGCGTGGCCTCAGGGAGACCCAGGCGTGGGAGGCACCCCCGGAGAGGGGGGCGCGGGGCCGCAGCCAGGGCGCCACGGGGCCCAGGTAGCGGACGGTGGTCACGTTCGGGGCGCTCTGCTCCGCCGGGGCGCAGGCCTGGCCGTCGGGGAGGAGGGTGTGTCTCGGGGGGGCACAGGCAGCGGAAGCTGCCCTGGAGGTTGAGGCACTGGAAGGCGCAGGGCCTGGGCCGCTGCAGGCACTCGTTGATGTCTGCAGGGAGGGGGGCCAGGGGAGGCTCAGGGCTCGCACAGCGGCCTGGCCTTGCCTGGAAGCCAGCTGCCTCCTCTCCCTCCCCCCCACCCCCTTGCTCAAGGCCTCAACCCCTCCGGCCCCCCAACTCTGAGCTGAATCCCAGAGTCCCGCTGTCCTGCAGCCTCTCCCTTCAGGGTCCTGGAGAAGCCCCGCCCACTTCTCTCCACCCTCCTCCCCTGGGGCTCCCTGGGAAGGTGACCTTGCAGGGCAGGGGTGAGTGAGGTTGGGGGGACAGGCGGGCAGGGATCTGGGCACATGGCGAGTGCAGGACGGCATTGGCTGCCTGGTTATTTGGTTATTCGTGGAACTTCGCTCTCGGGGTGAACACTCCCTGCCTGCGAGCCAGGCAGTGCTGCAAGGGCCCCAATGAGGCATGGTGTCCCCTACCCAGGCAGGGCAGGCCGGGGCCCTGGGTCCGGTACCCCCTGAGGCAGCTGCAGCGGTGCCCGCCGGGGGTGTTCTCGCAGATCTGGTTGTAGTGGCATTCATCAGACTGCTCCAGGCACTCGTCCACATCTGGGGAGGCAGGGGTGGGGGCAGGGATGAGCCCGGAGCCGCCCGCCCCCTACAAGAGGCGCAGCTGGGCCTCATCCTGCCCCCTCTCCGACATCAGGCCTCCCGCTCAGACCAGCTCGGAAGGTTGAGAGGTTATGGGTCCAAAGGAGCAAAGGGGCTGTGGAGGCAGTCTGGGGGTGCCCCGAGCTCTGCCCTCTCTCTGGGTCCACAGCAAGTAACTGTTCCCCTCTCTGAGCCTTAGTCTCCTCAGCTGTACACAGAGACGTGGGCCCGGGCGGGGTGGCTCAGTGGTCGAACATCAACCTAGGAACCAGGAGATCACGGTTCGATTCCCAGCCAGGGCACATGCCCAGGTTGCAGGCTCGATCCCCAGTGAGGGGCCTGCAGATGGCAGCTGATCCATGATTCACTGTCATCACTGATGTTTCTGTTTCTCCCTCTCCCTTCCTCTCTGACATCAATAAAGATATATATATATATTTAGAATATTAGATATTCTCACTTTTTTATATATATTTTATTGATTTTCTTACAGAGAGGAAGGGAAAGAGAGATAGAGAGCTAGAAACATCGATGAGAGAGAAACATAGATCAGCTGCCTCTCACACACCCCCTACTGGGGATGTGCCCGCAACCAAGGCACATGCCCTTGACCGGAATCGAACCTAGGACCCTTCAGTCCGCAGGCTGATGCTCTATCCACTGAGCCAAACCAGTTTCGGCAAGATATATTTAAAAAAAAAAAAAAAAGAGGAGTGGAGCAGGGCCATGGTGAGGACACCGGATCATGCATGTGAAGGGCAGAGGGGCCTGGCACATGTAGTGGGAGAAAGGAGGGAGGGCAGAAGGAAGGCGGCAGGGAGCCCCATAAACAGGGCGCTGAAGGCCCACGAGCCACTGAGGTCAAACGACCGCCTCTTCTGAGGTCACCCGCTGTCCCTCCACTGATGCCTCTGCCAGAGGCACATGGAGGACTCTGATCACGTGACCACAGAGTGATGGGCAGGAAGGGCCCTCGCGGTCACCCTCGCACACGTGGCACCAGGGCGACAGCCCATGATTCCCAGCGGCTGTGGGAGACACTGTGCTGAGGACTCCGAGGCTGTCTCTGGGGGGCCAGGCCCCAGCGGGGAAGACAGGGGAAGTGGCAGTGGATTTGGCACACGTTCGCCCTCCCTGACCCGGTCCCCCTTCCCTGGACCGCTAGCGGCCGGAGCCCCGGAAGAAGATGGGGTCAGAGATCCTCCGGGCGCCAGCAGCCAGGCCAGGCCCCACGCAGACCCCTGGGCGCCGGCTCAGGCTCCCCGCTGGCCTCGCTGTGCCCCTTGTCAAGAGGGTACCGATTCCCTGCAGGTACCCAGCGTCCCGGTGACAGAGCCCTGCCTGCTGAATCCCGGACAGCCCCACCCCGTGCCCGGTCACCTTCGCAATCGGCCCCGTTCTCAGCCGCCCGGAAGCCAGGCCCGCAGGCGGGGAGGCAGCGGTGGGAGCCCAGCAGGTTCACGCAGCGCTGTCCCTCTGGGCAGAGGTCAGAAGGCCACGCACACTCGTCCACATCTGGGGGCGGACAGGGACAGGGGCCTCATGGATACGTGCCCCCAAGCCTCCCAGACCCGCCCCACCCCAACTCTGGTCGGGCTTCCCCACACAGGCTGAGTGCCCAGCCCCAGGAGCCCCAGGGACGAAGGTCCTGCCCCTCCTCTTAGCTCTGGCTGTCACCCTGACACCCCACAAACACAGAGCCTCCCAGGACCTGAGGGTTGTGTCTGATGGGAGGCTTTGGACAATGCCTCATGGGCACCCAACCAGATGTAGCAGTGCCAGGCCCCAGGGTGGGGGTGGAGGGACACAGATCTGGGGGTCAGCGTCCAGACAGTGTGCCCTAGGGTTGGATTTGTTGTATAGCAACTTGAGGGGACAGGCAGAGCCAGCAGGGGGTGCAGGGGTCAGCTCACCTCCCACCCCAGGAGCCTACAAACGGCTGCAGCGTGAGCGGAAGCTGGCAAGGCTGGGTCAGGCTCAGCGGGACGAGCGCCCTGAGCCCAGGGGGGCCACGTGTCTGTCTCTGGGGTCCCCATCACCCCCAGCCCTTGAGCCTCTCCACCTCCGGCCCTCATCACAAGAAATGCCAGTGGGCACAGGGCACAGAACACCCAGACTGGCATCCAGTGATCCCCGGAACAGACCATCCTCTGGGTAACGCTAGAACGCCCCCCCCCCCACTTTGGGGCCAGGTCCCAGGGAGCCTGTGTGCCAGGCCACCCACCCCTGCAGCGCCCACCGTCCCCGGCCAGGGCGAAGCCAGCCGGGCAGGCGCAGGAGAAGCGACCAGGGGCGTTGTGGCAGGAGTGGGAGTAGGGGCTGGGCCCACGGGAGCCCTCGTCCCTGTCTGCGGTGGGCAGCTGGTGGGCGGCATGCACAGGCCCCCCTGACAGCTGCCCGACAGCTGGCCCCTCCGGGCTGAGGGACCTGCCTCCCCTCCGCCGGGCAGGGACGGGGTGCTCACCAGCGCAGAACTCTCCCTGGGGGTCCAGCTCAAAGCCCTCCGGGCAGCCTTCGTTCTCTTCTGCAAGGCAGAGAGGACGGATGCCAGGGTCAGCACGGGCCAGGGCTCGCCTTCCCTTCCCTCCCGCCAGCTGGACCAGGCCGAGGTCCCCTCAGCCCCTGTCCGAGTCCGGCCAGCACCAGGTGACAGCAAGCCCACTCCCACCCAGGCCTCGGCTGAGGGTCGTGTCCTGAGGAGCGCCCGCGGGTTGGCAGACACAGAGATCGTTAGTAAGAGAAGCGGGAGATGGCACAGGTGAAGCTGGGGACCTGACAGGGCAGAGGGGGGCCCAGCCTCTGCTGGGTAAGTGGGCATCTGACGGGGCAGCGAGCCCGAGGCAGGCTGGGCACAGACTGTGTTCTGGGGACAGGAGGAGACGGGACTGCCTTAACGATCGGACGGACAGCACCCTGATCAAGCAGCCACTGGGTGCTGGTGGGGGGAGAAAGGGGTTACAGAAACAGCACCTCTACTCCCGCACCCTGCAAGGCAGAAGACGCCATGCCCATTTCACAGATGGGCACACGGAGACTCAGAGAGGGTGGGCGCTGCCCCCAAGGTCTCACAGCCGAGGGGTGGGGCTGCTGGGTTTGAACTGGGGTCCACCTGCCGTCAAAGCTATGCCCTTACCATTGCCCCATGTTCAAGGTTAAACCACGCCAACAGGCATTTTTTTAGCCTCCAGAGAGCGAGAGTATGTGGCGTGTTCACACAGGCCGCCAGGGGTTCGGAGAGCGGCCCCAGCCCCCGGGGTGGGGTGTCTGGTACAGGCACCCTGGGAGGGGGTCAGGGATGACTCAAGTCTTAACCACCAACAGGGGGTGGTTTGGACCTGGACCATGGGGCCCCAGGGTCTGAACAGGAGTGGCCTGCACAGCTGTGCCCCTGCTGGGGTGTGGGTGGAGGCGTGGAAACAAGGGGGTGAGCAGTTTCAGTCCTGGGTGTCTGGTCTCTGGTCAGGGGGTGCTGTTGCCTGGGCCTTCAGCCAGGTGCATATGAGGCTGTCCCCAGCTGGCTGTGAGCTGGGGGTGAAGATGGGGGTGAAGTTAGGGGGCTGGGGGGACAGGGCAGGGCCCTCACCAGCCTGCAGGGCTGTGGTGAGCTGGAAGCGCAGGGCCTCTGTCGCCGGGTCGAAGGCGGCGCTGACGGCCGAGGCCTGCAGGTGCTGCACCAGCTGGGGCTGCGGGCCGCGCGCCGCGTCGTACTGGATGCTGTGGTTGCAGCGCAGGGCCAGCGGCCGGCCGTCCTGCAGGAAGCGCTGCGTGGAGCCCCCCGAGAGCTGGCCGGGCCCTGTCCGCCCGGTGGGGCTCCGGAAGGTCTGGGGGGAGGGGGAGGGGGGGGGGGGGGGGGGGGAGGGGGATCATCGGGACCTGCAACCTCCACTCCTTGCCTCCTCCAACCACCGGCGGCCTCGGGCAGTCACAGGCCTCCTTGCTCATGGGACGGAGTGGGGGGAGGGCGGAGCGCCCCCAGAGGCCTGGGCCCAGAGTATCTTCATACTCATTCCCCCCTTTTTCTCTCCCTGAAGTCCAAGGCTAGGCCACGCCCCAGCCGCTGCAGGGGTATCAGATTGGCCGCAGGCAGGACACCCCATTGACTCTCACACACCCGTCTGTGCCCGCCTACCCCCCCCCACCCCGGGCTTGCCGGTACCTGTGCTCGGAGGTCTGCGTCGGCCAGGCTCGCGGGCAGGGCGCCGTGGACCGCCACGTCCAGGAGCAGGAGGCCGTCGGGGTCGAGGCCCCGGACCACCTGGGTCATCGTAAGCAGCTCCCCTGCAATCCAGCCCCATCCAGCCGGGCGTCACCACGGGAGCCAGGCCCGGGCTCAGGCCCCAGTCTCCACACACCCCCACCCCCCAAGGGGGGGAGCCCCACTCACCCGTAGAAAACTCCACGTGCGACTCCTGCCGGAAGCTGCCCCCGGTCAGAGAGTGGCCGTTCAGGGCGTCGCCACGCTCTCCGGCCAGTGCCCAGTAGAGGGGGGCGATGGCGACCACGAGGACCCGCATCAGAGGCCCTGCACGGGGCGGGGCAGGGAGGCCAGATGCTGAGGGCAGCCACTCTCTGTGACCCCCCGTGACTCCCAGCAGAGCTCAGCCCCCAGATGACCTGGACCAGTGAGTGGATCAGAACCAGGGGCAGAGGCCAGGAGCCACCTCTTGGAGGAGCGGTGAAATTAGCAGAACGTTTACACAAGGCGTGCGTGGAACTTGCTGACAGTTTACTCAGTCCCACCAAATCCTGGGGCTACTAGGTCACCCCTGAGCCTGGGGCTGCGCAGACTGTCTCTACGGATGTGCAGGATCGAGATGAAAATAACCAGTGCACCCCCATTGCAGGCACCTTCTAGAACAGCCCGGGAGAGGAAGCTGGTTCTAAACCACTGGCCAAAGCGCTAATCAGTTCCCGGGACGTGGATGTTCAGACCTTCCCATGATGCCCCGATCTTCTCTGGGGACAGGCGGGGCCTTGGACCAGGGAAGGGGAAAGACTACCCACTTTGGGGTCCAGATGGTTGAGCTGCTCAGCTCAATCGCGGGCTCTCAGAAGAGAGGTGCTAACCCTAGCCGGTGTGGCTCATTCGCTATAGCGCTGGCCTGCAGACCAGAGAGTCCCGGGTTCGATTCTGGTCAAGGGCACGTATCTCGGTCGCAGGCTCCTCCCTGGCCCGGGCCCTGGTGGGGGCGCATGCAGAAGGCAATCAGTCGATGTGTTTCTCTCACATGGATGTTTCTCTGTCTTTCCCTCTCTCTTTCCCACTCTCTCTGAAAATCAATGGGAAAATGTCCTCAGGTGAGGATTGGAAAAAAAGAGAGGTGCCCTCGACTCATGTCCATGCCTTAAACGCACTCGCTTTGTTTTATTGGGGTTCTGGATGTCTTGGACTCAGCTCTTAGAGGAGGCTGGATTCCTCGAGAACCGGGCCTAGAGCAGCCTTGGAACCCAGGCCTTGCCTCCTCCTGGCTCTAGCACTTTCTCGGAAGCCACACCTTCTCAACCTGGTGTGCCGTTTCCATAGGACATAGCTTGGCCCAGCCGCCTGGGCCAGATGTTCATCCAGGGCTCCGGCAGCAGGAGGAGGCAGCACATCTGGGCAGGGTCTCACTTTATTCTCTCTCTGCTGACAGCCAGCGCCGGGGGACCCCCCGCCCCCGCCAAAGTCCCCGCCCGCACCGATCACCCAGGTCTGCGGTCCAGAGCAGCCTCGGTGGAGCCCTTGCTTTTGGCCAAGACTCTGCCAGCCCCCTCCTCTCTCTGCTCTGGACCCCCACGCAGGGCGAGGTGTGAGGGGCTGCAACACCCCTCTAGCACGTTCCAGAGGTTCAGGGCAAACTGTGCTGTGACTGTTTGCAAAGGGGCATTTCTTGGTTCCCTGACCTTCTGGCTGATGTTCCTCTCCACGTCTCTCGCTTCCTGTCCCCTCCTGCCCCAATCTCACCGCTGTTACCGGCGAACCCTGCCCTCGTCTCTCAGCTCTGGCTTGAACCGCGGGAACACTGCGTTAAGCAGTGAGTGATGTGAAGTTCATAAGCTGGCCTGCATTCACCTCGTCTGGTTGTTTCACGTGCTCTTGGTCTGTGTGTGTGTGTGTGTGTGTGTGTGTGTGTGTGTGTGTGTGTAGAGAGAGAGAGAGAGATAGATAGGCAGACACCAAGACCCAGTGCATGAAATTGGTGCACTTGGTGGTGGGGAGTCCCTCAGCCCAGTCTGCGTCCTTTCTCAGTCCGGGAGCCCTCAGAGCATGTCTGACTGACAGCTTAGGGCCTAAGCCCTCACTCGGACATCCTTAGTGCTGCCAGAGGTGGGAGAGGCTCCCGTCACGGCCACTGCACTCGCCAGCCATGAGCCTGGCTTCTGGCTGAGCAGCGCTCCCCCTGTGGGAGCACACTGACCTCCAGGGGACAGCTCCTGCATTGAGCATCTGCCCCCTGGTGGTCAATACACATCATAGCAACTGGTTGTTCTGCTGTTTGGTCAATTTGCATATTAGCCTTTTATTATATAGGGTGTATGTATATGTTCCTCATCTGAGGACATGGTTAGAGAGAGGCAGAGAATAACAGGGGAGAGAAAGAGAGAGAGAGAGAGAGAGAGAGAGAGAGAGAGAGAGAGAGATTGATGTGAGAAACTGATTCATTGCCTCCTGACCGGGAATCAAATCAGCAACCTTTTAGGGCACTGCACAACACTCCAACCAACCAAATCCCTGCAGCTAGTCCCTGTCTGCCTTAAACGCACTCGCTTTGTTTTATTGGGGTTCTGGATGTCTTGGATTCAGCTCTTAGAGGGGGCTGGATTCCTCGAGAACCGGGCCTAGAGCAGCCTCGGAACCCAGGCCTTGCCTCCTCCTGGCTCTAGCACGGGGGGTGGCGGGGGCCGGTCCCCACTTACCCACACTCGCGGGGACGTGGTCGATGCTGCTCCGGAAGGTGGTGACCCCAGAGCGCGCCTCCTGTTGCACACTGGCGTTGAGAGTGGCCACGCCCAACTCCTGGCCATTGATCACCCCGATCATGCTGCCCCGGCCCCCCTGGGGCTCCCCTGGGCGGAAGGAGGAGAACAGCTGTGACATTACCCGCCTCTGGGCCCTCAGCATCAGCAGTTACTGCACCTGTTTCCCTAAAGGAGCCATCTGAGGCTCAGAGAGGGCACCCAGCTAACGGGCGATGGTACCAGCTTCTAACTCTGGCTCCGCCATCACCTTCCTGGAAACTTGGGCCAGTCAGGCCTCCAAGCCACACTTGAGCTGGCTCGTCTATCAAATGAGGGGGTGGGACCAAAGATAAACCCCAAACCTGTTGGCATGCTGGAGGAGCCAGGCTGAGGGGCAGGGCACCACGCCAGGTGCTGAATGCCACCACCGGAACGTGCCTCATTCCAGCAGTGGCCCTGGCTCTAGCTGCCCTGCAGGGGGCCTGGCTGGCAGATGGGTTCGGAGGGAGGCACACAGGGGGGTCTGGGTTCGGAGGAGCCGCCAGGCTGTCTGCCAGCAGACGCTCTTCCGCCCTAATCGGGTGGATGGCGTGGGCACAGGGGCTGCTTCCTCTGGCTAATGGGCC
The DNA here is from genome assembly GCA_011751065.1 of Lasiurus cinereus. Lineage (NCBI taxonomy): Eukaryota > Metazoa > Chordata > Mammalia > Chiroptera > Vespertilionidae > Lasiurus > Lasiurus cinereus. The sequence goes on along the minus strand of JAAGEH010000126.1, from coordinate 1,081,958 downwards.
AGCTGCCTCCTCCGGCAGATGGCATTCCAGGGGGGGAGAGAGACAGAAGGCAGCCGGCCTCGGCGTTCACCAGCTCTCCGGGGAAATTAGCCACAAATTGCCCATGATCTGTCCAAAAACATCACAGTACACGGAGCCGCCAGGACCCTAATTGGGTAGCTCCGGGGCTGGTGAGTTCCGGAGTCCAGGAAGCGGCGCCGTTGCCCGCAGCCCGTGGCTGGGGGTCTGACCAGATGATGCCCAGCAGGGACGTCTCTGGTCAGCATCTGCTGTCCCAAGTTCATGGCAGGGCCAGGAGAAGGCCACAGACCTACCCTTGGCCTTGTCATGAGGGGGGGAGGCAGAACGTGGGAGCTGCAGATAAGAGAGCAGCAGTACGACCCCTGGGAGCTTAAAAGTGGGGTGGAGGGGGGGACTAGAGAACAGGAATGACCAGCCACTGGCGACTTTCTCAGACCTGGGGTGACTCAGCGGCCTCTTGTTTCCCACAAGGCCAGGAGGGGCCCCCCAAGACTCCTGGAAGAGGAGGGAGAGCCAAAACCGGTTTCGCTCAGTGGATAGAGCATCGGCCTGAGGACTGAAAGGTCCCAGGTTCGATTCCAGTCAAGGGCGTGTACCTTGTTTGCGGGCACATCCCCAGTAGGGGGCGTGCAGGAGGCGGCTGATCGATGTTTCTCTCATCGATGTTTCTAGTTCTCTATCTCTCTCTCCCTTCCTCTCTGTAAAGAATCAATAAAATATATTAAATTAAAAAAAAAAAGGAGGGAGAGAAGGTAAGTCCTTCCTGAGTGGCCTCTAAGCCTTTGCCCATCTGGTGATGCCGCTTTAAGGATTTTATTTTCCCTTGAGGAAATGCACCCTGTCGAAAGATTCAGGCCAGCACACAGGGTGTGCACCGCTGTGTGGTTTTGGGGGGACACTGGGAACAAACCTGTGGCTTATCTCACAAAGCCAACAACCATGAGGTGGGGAGACGCTGCTGTGGAGTGGCACGGGGCCACGAAGGAGGTATGGACCGAGCTTACTGACGTGGAGTGCCTCCAGCACCCAGGAACCACGGCAGGTCATAGAGACGCCTGTCTATGCCATCTCAGTCGTAAGGAGAAAAGCCTATCTCTTTGTATTTGGAGAAAAAGAGAGGAGAAAGGTGTACCCCAAATAGCCAGGGCCAGAGCTATTTCTGGTCATTGAAGGACGAGAGAGGATTGCTCATTCCTTTTTCTTCCCAGGTTTTTCTAAGTTACCAGGCCTTTCGACAACGAACATAAATGAAGTGAAAAGCAGCTGTTTCCATTAAAAAGGTAAGGAGGTAAGGACACCCAGCTGGCGTGGCTCAGTGACTGAGCGTCAACCTATGAACCGGGAGGTCACAGTTCGATTCCCAGTCAGGGCACCTGCCCAGGTTTTGGGCTCGATCCCCAGTGTGGGGCGTGCAGGAGGCAGCCGATCAATGATTGCCTCTCATCATTGATCTTTCTCTTTCTCTTTCTCTCTCTCTCTCTCTCTCTCTCTTTCCTTTCCTCTCTGAAATCAATAAAAATCTCTCTGAAAACATAAATAAAAAGGTAAGGAGGCCCATATGTCCCCCTAAAAAGGTATGTGGGTTTTTCTAAATGGCGGCAGAGCAAGTGGGTTTCTGATCCCAGTCCTGAGTGGTCCCCAGCTGCCTCCTGGAACAGGGTTCTGTGAAGGAGGAAGCTGCATCGGGGGCAGTGATCGATTAGTGATGTCTGCCACGGACAGGGCCAGAGACACAGGGCCATGCAGACCGAGGATTTACAGAAACAACAGGAGCCCAGACATCACGCTCGGCGACTGGCCCTCCGTCAGGTTGGGGGTGCTATGGTTTCTCAGGATAGCCATCTTCTCCGTGTTTAAGCCTGGGCTGCCCCCAGTGGGGAGGATGCTGACTGCGGAGGCCGATCCCCCGGCAGGGGTGATACCGCTGGGAGCAGCAGTGGTTACGGGCACCCACCCTGCCAGGCAGAGCCGCCAAGTGTCCAAAGAGAGGACCTGGGTCTGTGCCAGGCGAGCTGAAGAGCCCCAGTCCCTGGTCCAACAGGAGCTGCGAATGCAGGGCATCTCAGACCCTCGGTGCCCTGACTGCACAACAGAGGGCAGACACCATGCCCTTCGAGGTCCTCCCAGCTGGTTCATTCAACGCTGGTGACCCTCAGCCAAGGGAAGAGCTGGGGAGCTAGCAGGGGAGGGGGCCAGGTCGCCCCCAAACCACACACAGAACCCCATTTCGCAGGAGATCTCGCCGTGGCCCACGGTCTGGGTGGGGACGCCTCTCACCTTTCACCACCAGGGACGCCCGGGCAGCGGCAGAGCCCAGGGGGTTGCGAGCCACGCACTCGTACGTGCCCGCATCGCGCGCCTCCGCTCGCTCCAGCCACAGGCTGCCATCCGACAGGGTCCGCAGCCGCCGGCCGGCCCGCAGTGGCTGCCCCGCCTGCAGCCACTCCACGGTGGGCGCCGGCTCGCCCGTGGCCTGGCACCGCAGGGCCACGTCCTCCCCGGACCTCACGGTTGCGTCCTGGGGCTCCACCTGGAACACGGGGGCACCTGCGGGAGGCGTGGGCAGGTGTTAGGGACATGCTATTCCTCCCCGGCGTTCCAGCGGTTCACACACACTCCTTTCCGCAGAACAGAAAGCCAGGAGGCAGAACGGCAGAGAATCACGATGGCTCCCCGGCCAATGCCCTGTCCGTCTGGCCGTCTAGACGCTGGTTCCTGGTGGGAATGTGGCCACAGTGCCGGCGGGGCTCGGTGGCTGAGCGTCCGCCTAGGAACCAGGAGGTCACGGTTCCATTCCCCGTCAGGACACATGCCCGGGTTTGGGGGGCTTGATCCCTAGTGTGGGGTGTGTGGGCGGCAGCCCATCAATGATTCTCTCTCATCACTGATGTTTCTAACTCTCTCTCCTTCCCCCTTCCTCTCTGAAAGCAATACAAATATATTTAAAAAAAGAATGGGACCAGTGTCTACCCTCCCTCCCTCCTTCCCTGTGTTCCTCCCTTCCTTCCTCCCTGCATTCCTTCCTTCCCTTCATTCACTCCTTTCTTCCTCCCTCCCTCCCTGCATTCTTTCCTTCCCTCCCTCCCCGCCTCCCTCCCCCCATTCTTATCAGAGAGCCTGGGCCTTGGCACAGCGTTCCCTGATGCCCCCTCAAACCCTGCCACCCAGGGCCCCGAGTGGGGAGGCGGGTACTCACTCTGCAGCAGGAGGACCACCACCTTCTCCACGGCGCCCATCTCGTTCTCGGCCAGGCACTGGTACCGCCCCGAGTCGCCCATCTGCGGGTGGGCACAAGAGGGGGACATGGTGTTCCGGGGGACGGGGGGACAGGAGCAGCGTGGCACAGAAAGGGGTCACTGCTACTGAGCGGTCAGCACCAGTCCTATGGTTAGTACTGCCTAGGGACAGGCTCCCAAAGGGGCAAGATCAAGGACCCCTAAGATGAACCTGACAGGGGTAAAGGTGGATTTCCGCCTGACCGTGGGACTTGGGACACAGCAGGGAAGGGGCGGGGGGCTGCCCAGGGCACAAGGCTTTGGAAACTGTGTGAGGTAGGAGTCAGGAGAGCCGGGGTATGCTCCTGTCTCGGGGGCTTCCTGGTGGTGGGCCTCTCTGAGCCTCCCTATCTTCCTCTGTAAAACGGGGCACTCTTACCCATGGTCAGAAGTCAGTGGGTCATTGCACTGACTTCTGACCGTAAAGCTCAGAGGGAGACATGACCAGTAGCCCCTTCAAATGGGCGGGGTCATGGAGGCACAGTGAGGCCGCTGGCTGCGCGTCACCCTAGTTAGTGGGGGGAGAACCTCTGGATCCTGGGCAGAGCAGTGCTTGGCAGGCTGGAGAGCGCGGTGCCAACCTGAAGAACCCTCCTGAGCCGCCAGCAAAGGTCCCTGCCATCCCCGATGCCCCGCCCAACGCGCCAGGCCCGCCTTGCCTCCGTCCTGCGGATGGCCAGCGAGCCGTTCTGCAGCTGGTGCCGGAGCCGGCTGCCCCGCAGCGGGAGGCCGTCCTTGATCCAGTGGATGGCGGGCGCCGGGTCTCCGCGGACCACGCAGTCCAGTCGGACGCTGCCCCCCACAGGTTCCACCAGGTAGGAGAGGGCTTCCCCTTGAAGGACAGGAGCCTCTGCAGCGGGGGACGTTAGACCAGGGGTCAGAAAGGAAGTTCCCTGCAGGGTCAGCCTCCTGTCATCCTGTCCCCAAAGACCTGCCCCTGGACCCTAGGAGGGCGGAGGACCGTCAACACGTCAGGGACGGCAAACAGCTCGACGTGATGGGTCACATGAAGCAGACTGGCAGCGGCTGCCAGGGACCAGGCTGAGGAAGATGCAAAGCCGAGTGGGAGCAGGACGGGGATCGATTGGTGATGCCTGAGACAGGTGCAGGAGGGAGGGCAGTGCAACGAGTGTCCCGTGGCCGCTCTCATGGACAAATAGCCCAGCTGCAGAGAGCCCACTGGGGACTTCGGACAACAAGGACCACGTGTCACGAGGACACCTCTGCTGTCCACAGCAGCCTCAGATGTCCCTGGTCCTCATCTCACGCCGGCCCTAAGCCGCTCTTGAATGGCTGCACCTGTTCCCCCTCTTCCTGGCTTCCCGAGGGTGAGTCCCCAACAGCAGCCGCTGTGTCCTGGTGCCAGGGGCTGCTCCCTGCCCTCCCCACACCCCACTGTGCCCTCCTGAAGTTGAGCAAACTGACACATGGTCAGCACCAGCTCCTGTGCCGCTCCTGGCTGAGCCGGGGAGCAGGGGACCACGGGCGGCTGGCAAGCTTCCTGCATTTTCCTGCCAGAGTGCCCGGGCCCCCAGCCTGCCTCCTGCAGGGCCCCGTCCAGCTGCTCGGGTGGATCCTCCAGGCTGGCTGACCGGTCAGATCCCCATTCCACCTGGCAGGCAGGCTGTCCCGGGGATTAAAACTCCCTCTGCTGGGGCCCCGCTACTGAATGAGGGTGCACCCGGGGCCTCTGAGTTTAGGAAGTCCCAGGGGCGCTAAGGTGCAGCCAGGGTGGAGAATGATTAGCTCCAAGGTCAGGAGGCCAGTCCGACGGAGCCCAGCCCGTCTGGAGGGCAAAGCCAAGGGCTGGCGCCTCACCCTTCACGTGGACGAAGCTGACGGCCTGCACGCGGCCCACTCTGTTCTCAGCCCAGCAGACGTAGGTGCCGCTGTCCTGCCTGCTGACCGCCACCTTCTGCAGCGTGCTGCCCCCATCCTGTTCGGACACGCCCTCTGTGGCAAAGACAGAGACCTCTCAGGGGGCTACCGAACGCCGGCCTGAGCACCCCACCCAGCAGGTGTCTAATCGAGACACAGGAAACAGGTGCCTGCTCCCAGGGGGCGCCTTAGAGCAGTGGTTCTCAACCTGTGGGTCGCGACCCTTTGGGGGTCGAACGACCCTTTCACAGGGGTCACCTAAGACCATCGGAAAATGCAGCTATTGACATCACGATGCATCACAGTAGCAAAATTTCATGGTTGGGGGTCACCACCCCATGAGGAACTGGATGCAAGGGTCGTGGCCTTAGGAAGGTTGAGAACCACTGCCTTAGAGGATGTGGGTGAGGGGGTGCCTCTCTCAATTCCAGGTCCACACTGGGAGCGGGGGGAGCGGTCGGGGCAGGTCTCTGGGTGGACGGTCACCCTCAGGAAGCCTGGCACCTCCACTTCACGGTGTGGAGCTGGGCCAGAGAGGCCGGATCACTCGCCACGCCCCCACCCGGGACGCGGGGATGGGGAGGCGATGGAGCCTTCTCCTGGATTAGGAGGGCCTGCAAGGTCATTTTGCGGTGACTCTCTGCAGGTCAGCAATCCTACAGACATTTATTGAGCACCTACTATGTAGCCTTGGGGCCCCTAAATACCACCTGCACCCCAGGAGGAGCCAGGGCCCGCAGTGGGCTTCGCAGCCCCGGTGGGTGGGGGGGTGGGGGGGGGGGAGCACAGGCCCGCTCCTGGCTCGCATCCCCAGGGTGAAGTCTTTTTTGCAGGTGGCTTCTTGCCAGGCCTGACGGGTGACCGTCCCCTGTGGCCAAACATGGGTTTGCCCCAACCGCCCTGCCAGGGCTACGTCTGGAGACCTGGGACCCACAGCACTGACTAACACCTCCTCCTCCCTGCTGGTGGGGGGCGGGCTCCCCGCTGCTGGCCCTCCTCAGCCCGTTGGGTCCCGTGCTGTCCGCCGGCCGCGCGGCAGGCAGGCCGGACCTGTGACGGGCCGGTCGTTGACGGTCCAGCCCATGCGGGGCGTCGGGCTGCCGCGGGCCGCGCAGCGGAGCCACAGCTGGTCCCCGGGGCGCAGGCTGCGGTCGCCGGGCAGGGTGGTGAAGACGGGCAGCGCCAGGATGGTGAGGTGCACCCGGCGGCGGGCTCGGCCCACGGGGTTCTCGGCTGTGCAGGTGTAGGTTCCGGCATCCCGGCTCTGGGGGCGAAGGGAGGGGTCAGCCTGGGCCCCGCAGATGCTAAGGGGGCCCCCAGCCGGAGGCGGCGAGCTGCCTGGGGTCCCTCAGGGAGCCCCGTGCCCGGCTGCACCAGCGGCTTCCCCCTCCGAGCCCTGCCCACGCCCTCCTAGCCGTTCCTGTCTACCGAGCCCCCACTCTGTGCCGAGCTCCGTGCTCAGAACTCGCCCTGAACCAGCAGCGCATCCTCGCTGACCCTGTCCCTGAGGAAGTTCCTGCTTCTGGCGACTCCTCTCAATGGAAACGACCCCCCCCCTCCCGTGCATCCCTCACCACTGCACCACCCGGCCTCCTGTGGGGCAGGGTCTGTGGTGCCCCGAGCGCCCCCATGTGGGTGTGTCCGAGCAGCCGCACAGCTCGAGAGCAGCCTGTGCTGTAATCACCGAATCTGCTAAGTGCCGATGGGAACGGGAGCGGGGGTCCCCCCCTCCGGTCAACATCAACCCGAGGCGGAGAACACCCAGGCGCAGGCTGGGGTCACAGAGCCAGGGCCATGCCCCTGCCCACCCCGTCCGCTCCCTCCCTCCCCGGAGCTCTCGGGAGGTCCATGTTCAAATCCTGGCTCTGCCTGGGAACAGTGCGACTTGGGGACACTCAGAGCCTCCGTGTCTTCATCTGCTCCCGGGGACGACGACCCTTATTTCCCCGGATCCTGGGGGGGGGCTGCACAGAGCTCAGCATGGCGAGCAGGGAGTGCAGCCGATGCCCCCCGCTTCCCCTGTTACCAGGGTTCCCCTCGCGCTCCAGGGCCGTAGCCTCACCTCGGAGTTCTTCACCAGCAGCTGCCCGCTCGGCTGGATGCTGAACCTGCCCTCGGCCCCGGACACGGGCCGGCCGTCCTTCTCCCAGCTGATGTCTGGCTCGGGGCTGCCCCGGGCGGCGCAGGGCAGGAGGGCGTGGGAGCCTTCGGTGGCCGCCAGGTCGGGGAGGCCCGTCTCGATCACGGGAGGAACTGGGGGGACACAGAGGCCCACTCGGGGACTGGGGCTGGGGGAGGGTGGGCTGGGCCAGCTCCCGGGCCCGTGGCACACCGCTCCGCCCCCTCCTGCACCCCATCTGCTGCTTCCACCGGCTCTCTGGGCACAGACATGGCCCGTGGTCTGGACAACGGGGGACTCGAGTGTTCGGAAGAGCTGGAGGGGGTGACCTCCCTCTGCCCACATGACTGCAGCTTCCGGACCGAGGCCTCCCGCCCTGGCCAGGCTGCAGGTGGGCACAGATCCCTTCTGCCCGGCGCCTCCCTCCCCTGGGGAGCAGCTACGCAGGGGCACGGGCAGGTCACTGGGCTGGCAGGCGGGCGCCTGGCCTTCAGGGGACCCGCAGTGATGCTCCGAGGCGCAGGGCCGAGGAGCGCCCTGGACAAGGAGGCTGGGGAGGAGGCCCGGAGCCAGGCGCCCCTCGGGATTCCCGGCCAAAGTCCGAGCCCAGCTGCGGGGACAGACCCCAAGACGCCCCAGAGCTGGCCCTGGGTTCAAGCAGGCCCGGCCCACACTGAACACTCCTGGGTGCCGTGGGGATTTGGGGCCAGTGATGGTCCTTCATCTTTGGAGACCGCCATCAGCCAGACTAAGGCGAGGACAGGTGTGACTGGTGGTGCAGGGGAAGGGACAGAACGACCATTGCTGCCGGAAAGCCGGAACGAGCGAGGGCTGACGGGATTAGAGTCCCAGGAGAGGCTGGGGCGTCAGAGGCACCGGAGTCACCGTCCGAATTCCTTCCAGACCCACAGACGGTGCCGGGGTGGGGGATGATGCAGGGGATCCCCCCTCCCCCCTGCACCCCCGGTCCCCGGTTCAGAGCCAGTGGAGAAGCGAGGGGCCCTTGGGAGGCTGGAAGCCCCTAGCTGGCCGGGCCCACCTTGCACCACCAGCCGCGTCCTGCCCACGGCACTGCCCGCGCTGTTCTGGGCGATGCAGAAGTAGTTCCCGGCGTCCTCGGGGCGGGCCTGGGCAATCCGCAGCTGCCCGCTGGGCAGGACCTGGGCCTCCCTTCCTGGATGGGGCGAGGAGACAGCGGGGGCTGAGGGCTGGGGCCGAGCGACCCCCGAGGAGGGCAGGTGGGGGCCTGGGCTGTTCCGCCAGGTCAGGCGGCGGGTGACACGCTGGTCACGGGGTGGGTGAGGCGGGGCAGAGGGCATGTGGAAGCTGGACCCCGAGCCCAGCCAGGCTGTCCCTCTCCACCCTCCTGCCCAGCCCCCGAGCGCTCAGGCCCAGACTCGGCTCTGGGTGCAGGCGGTGAAGGGAGGTGAGCTGTCTGAATCCCCCCCCAGGTCTGCAGAGGTCCCCAGGGCGGGGGGGGGGAGGGTGAGGAGGACCCTGAGCCCATGCTGCCCTCCTCCCTGAGGCTCGGGGCTCGGCGCAGACTCACCCTCCGGGACGCTGAGCCCCTCCTTCTGCCAGGTGACGCTGGGCCGCGGGACGCCCCAGGCCGTGCACGGCAGTAGTACCTCCGCCCGCACCAGGGCGCGGACCTCGCTGGGCAGCGGCTTCACCACGGGCGAGGCTGCGAGGGAACAGAGCCGGGGACCCCTCGCACCCAGGCCTGCGTCCGGGGGGCCCTGAGCACTGGAGAGGGAGGACTCCAGAAGGGACAGACAGGAGGTTCTGGAAACTTGGGCACGGGAGACACGGGTGGGCTGCTTTCCTCCCAGAGTCCCCCCGGGAATGAGATCGCAGCCAGGGATGGGCCTCGGATCACACCCCCTGCCCCCCCTGCACCCCCAGCCCCAGCTGCTCCTCGTTCTTTTTCTTTCTTTTTTTAAAAATATATTTTATTGATTTTGTACAGAGAGGAAGGGAGAGAGATAGAAAGTCAGAAACATCGACGAGAGAGAGACATCGATCAGCTGCCTCCTGCACGCCCCACAGCGGAGATGTGCCCGCAAGCAAGGCACATGCCCCCAGCCGGAACTGAACCTGGGACCTTTCAGCCCGCAGGCCAACGCTCTATCCACTGAGCCACACCGGTCTCGGCTGTTCCTCGTTCTTTACCTGCTCCCCTCCCCCAGGGCCACAGCTGTCTGTGCCCAAGGGGACCCAGCACCCTACCTTGCACGGTCAGGACCACGTGCTTGCGGGCCACGCCGGCGGGGTTCTGGGCCGTGCAGGTGTAGCGGCCGGCGTGCACGGGGAGGGCCTGCCCGATCTCCAGGGCGCCTGGCGGGGGAGGGGGCACGGAGAGGTGAGGGCTCGGAGACAAGTCCTCGGGGACGGAGGCAGCCGGGTCTTCCACACCCCGACCCCTGTTTCTGGTCCCGGCCCGTCGGCCGGCCTCCCAGCTGCTGACAGGTGGGCACTGGGTCCAGGCCTGGCTCTGCTCCTGCCCGAGCGTAGCTGCAGGCAAGTCTCTTCCACAAATCTCTTTCTCCCTTCACCTCAGGTCCTCAGTTTCCCCATGCGTGCAATGCGGCTTCAGACAGCGCGGTCTCCAGACCCTCTGGCTGTGACCTCCCAGGACCCGCCCCGCCTGCCAGGAGTCCCTGGCCACCCACAGCTCCCCAGGCCCCGGCAGCTGCCTCCTCCAGGAAGTGCCCTGGATTGCCGCCACCTCTGCCCTCCCTCCTCTGGCCTGGGCTTCTCATAGAACCTCTCACCCTCCCAGACCACAGGCTGCCCCTGAGCAGTGACATGAAGAGGTTTCTCAGTGTCTCTCACGGAGCCCTGGGAGCCTGCAGGGTGCAGGGTGCGGGGGGTGAGAGGAGGAGGGGGGCTTGGGGGGATAGAGGATGCCTGGCTCCGCCCCCAGGCCCTGCGGTGGCTGTACCACAGGCCGGCTTCCCGGCTTCCGGTGACACTGCCTGAGGCTTGAAACCCACAGACCCGGCCAGTGGTTCCGACTTGAGGATTTCGCCAACGAGCCAGCAAATCCGCCTCATCTCAAGCCCCATAAAGTTGCCAACTTTTTACACATAAATAGACATTCTGTAAGTCACCACCTGCAATCCCCCTGATTTCATAGAAGGAGAAAAAGCCACGAGCACCACAATTTCTGCGTAAAGGACGGCCCTCTAAGGCAGTGGTTCTCAACCTTTCTAATGCCGTGACTTTTTATACAGGTTCCTCATGTAATGGTGACCCCCAAGCATAAAATGATTTTCCTTGCTACTTCATCACTGTAATTTTGCTACTGTTATGAATCATAATGTAAATATCTGTGTTTTCTGATGGTCTTAGGCAACCCTGCTAGCAGTTCTCAACCTGCTCTAAGGCACGCGTGTCAAACGTGTGGCTGGCGGACCGCCTGTCTTGTTGGTCCACACACTCCCTCCAAGGAGCTCAAGCTGGCTCGTCGCTATGGTGATGCCGCTTTGGCACGAAGCAGCGCTGGTTTGCCAACTGTCATCAGACAGCAGCATCCTGGTGCGTAGAATGGGAGACCAGGCCCAGAGAGGGCAAGCGGTTTCTCCCAGGCCACACAGCCCGGGAACGCACGGCAGAGCCAGGCTCCAGCCCGCGGCCCCAGGGGCTGCGATCCACTCTCTGCCCGGTTCCCGCGTCCCCTCGGCAGGCAGCAGCTTCCCGGGCTCCCCCTGGCTTACCGGAAGGTGAGACGCGGTAGCCGCTCCCCCGGACCCCCAGGGGGCTGCCTGCCTTGCTCCAGGACACCACGGGGGCCGGCACGCCGGAGCTGTGGCACGTGAGCACCACGGGGGCCATCCGGGTCACCGTGAAGTCCGTCTGGTCGTCGGCGATGGTGGGGGGCACTGAAACCCAAGAGCGGGCGTGAGTGTGTGGCCCGGCCGGGGGTGGGGGGAAGCCGTGAACAGAGACGAGGACCCGTGGCGAGATGAAGAGCGAGGGGCCACGGAGGGTGGGCAGCAGAGAGAGGGGTCACAGGACCCGTTTTTTGAGGGGCACGGGGATGGGTATGAACCGCTTTCTGCAGAGACGCCAGCCAGGCAGACACCTTAGGGAGCCAGGAGCCGGCGACAGCTCAGAGCAGGGGGCGTGACAGTGAACCTGAGACCTGGAGCGGCCGGTGTCGGCTGGGTGAGGGCGAGGGGACCAGTCAGTGCTCACAGCAGAGGGAACAGCCTGGGTGAGGGCCCAGGGGTGAGGAACAGAAAGCCACCTGCACCCCAGGAGGAGGCAGGCCCTGGGGGGGAGCTTAACCAGGGAGGAGACAGCGCAGCCAGCCCCCAGGGGACCTCGTGGGCCATGGGGACCCCTTGCATCCTCTGAGGACGGGGGGCCGTGGGGAGAGGGGGTTTAACCACGGTGAGGACAAGGTCACGTTTGGGGTGAGAACCTTTTGGATCGAAGAGGCGTCTCTGGCGAGCTGGCACGTGCCAGTGGCTGGGGGCAGGGTGGGATCAGGGAGGGCCTCCTGGAGGCGGTGGCCCGGGGAAGCCCAGGAAAGCTGAGGGGCAGCCGCCTCCTGCCTCCTCCCTCTGCCCCGCCCCCAACTCACCGTGGACGGTCACCTGGTACCGCTGGCGGGCCTCGCCCACCTCATTGCTCACCACGCACTCAAACTGGGCTGCGTCCTGGGGGCTGGGCGCTGCGAGGAGCAGGGCGTTGGAGGGCAGGAGCCTGGGACAGACAGACAGACAGACAGACAGGTGGTGGGCTGCTGAGCGACAGGCCTGGCTGACCTGAGACCAGCCGGCCGTGGCCGCCCTGGCCTGTGACTCTGGAAGGTTGAGAGCAGTGGTTCTCAACCTTCCTAAGGCTGCGACCCTTGCATACAGCTCCTCATGGGGTGGTGACCCCCAACCATGAAATGTTGCTACTGTGATGCATCGTGATGTAAATGTCTGCATTTTCCGATGGTCTTAGGCGACCCCTGTGAAAGGGTCGGTCGACCCCCCCAAAGGGGTCGCGACCCACAGGTTGAGAACCGCTGGTTGAGAGGGATAAGGGGTGTGGGGTGGGGGGGGGGGGCAGTCTCATGACTATTTTCCTTTCCTGTCTCTGGCCCCCAGCCCCAGTTCTGGAAGTTTCTCTGAAAAGTTTCCACCTCCAAACATCTAGTCAGGGGGCCATTTCCGCCTCCATCCTTATTTCCCTATAACCTCTACGTTGCCTGCCCGTGGGGACCCCTTCTGTAACAGCAGCCGCACCCCTGATTGTCCCGCTGTGTCTCCCGAGACCCGCAGACCAGCGGCCTCCACGGTGACCTGGCCCCGGGCACAGGAACGCCCGGCCAGTTAACGGGTGAGCTGGCCCCGTCCATGCTTCCGCGACCACTGCAGCATCAGCCACATTCGAGAAGTGGGGAGACCCAGGCTCTAGTAGGGGACCCTGGGTCCGGCTCACTAGCATGAACTGGGGCTCCCAGGAATGTTTCTCACCGTGACTGCCATGGGTTCAAAGGTCGTGCGTGTTCTGTTTGGCTGTGTCCCAAATGCCCACCCCCCTATCCCACCGGACATCTCAGTGCCAAGTCTCCCCTGCTCCCCCCGCCCCCCAAGGTCGCCCTCGGAGACCGGCATGCCCTTCCCCACCCCAGCGGCTCCGCTCCTCCGGAAGGAGGCTCCGTACCGGTAGGCGCCCTGCTGCAGGCGGAAGTCCAGCTTCTGTCCGTCCTTCCACCAGGTCACGAGGGGCTTGGGGGAGCCCCTGGCCTCGCAGGGCAGCGAGGCGGGGGTGTGGGCTGTCAGGGTCAGGTTGGAGGGGCCGGGGGCGATGGCGGGAGGCTCTGGGGAGAGAAGAGGGTCAGGAGAGGTACCCCTCTGCTTCAAAGCATCCCAGGCAGCAGGGGAGAGGCGGGGAAAACTCCCCTGGGGGAACTCCCGCGGGGTGCCGAAGTTTGGGTGCTGGGCCTCTGCTCACCCCAGAGGCTGGCAACCCCTAACTGCCTGTCCTGGAAGAGACTACGGGTCTTTACAGCTCCCATCAGCCTGGCCCAGCCAGGGCCCCACACACAGCCTCCACCAATAGGATGGGCTGGCGTGGAGAAGCAGACTAGAGCACGGGCTCAGGGATTCTGAGTCTTATTCTCACACATGTTTGATATCTTGTGTGTTTGATCACTCGCTCAATAAACGGCATAGCTAGGGGCTCAGTGGTCGAGCATGGACCTAGGAACCAGGAGGTCACGGTTCAATTCCTGGTCAGGGCACAGGCCCGGGTGGCGGGCTCGATCCCCACTGTGGGGCGTGCAGGAGGCAGCCGATCCATGACTCCCTCTCATCACTGATATTTCTCTCTCTCTCTCCCTTTCCGTTCCTCTCTGCAATTAATAAAAATATTAAATATGGCCGAAACCGGTTTGGCCCAGTGAAAGGACTGAAAGGTCCCAGGTTCGATTCCGATCAAGGGCATGTATCCTGGTTGCGGGCACATCCCCAGTAGGGGGCGTACGGAGGCGGCTGATCGATGTCTCTATCTCTCATTGATGTTTCTAACTCTCTATTCCTCTCCCTTCCTTTCTGTAAAAAAATCAATAAAATATATTTAAAAAATATGAAATAGCCGAGACTTGTTTGGCTCAGTAGATAGAGCGTCAGCCTGGGGACTGAAAGGTCCCAGGTTCGATTCCGGTCGGGGGCATGTACCTTGCTTGCAGGCACAACTCCAGTAGGGGGCATGCAGGAGGCGGCTGATCGATGTCTCTCTCTCATTGATGTTTCTGACTCTCTATCCCTGTCCCTTCCTCTCTGTGAAAAATCAATAAAATATATTTTTTAAAAAATGAAATATGTATAATAACATAATAGTGAGCGTATGTAACATATGTATAAAAATAAATAGGCGTCTTCTGAGCATATTTTACTAATGAGCTTCATGGTAAAAAAAAAAAAAAATTGCTGTTGGCCCTGATGGTAGAATGACCCAGACACAAAGCAGGTCCCGGTCCGATCTCGGGGTGGATGCTGAAGGCCAGGAGCCCACCTCCCTGTGTCCACCTACCGAACACCTGGAGGTCACGGCCCTGCCGGTCGGAGCCCGCCGAGTTGGACGCCAGGCAGAGGTAGTGGCCAGAGTCCTGGGCGAGGACGGGCTGGATCCGCAGGGAACCCTCGGGCAGAACGTGCAATCTGGAACCGGAGGGAGGGGTTGCCATGGAGACCCAACCCGGGGGTGGGGGTGGGGGGCTGGCTTTCCCAGACCCAGGGTGCTGCTAACTCCGGAGCCTGCATCTGGGAGGCTGGGGTTAGCGGGGCCGCCGCTCTGCACCCCCCAATCCGGCAGGAGAGGCTGCTTCGGGCCTCCCGGGTCTCTACCTGGCCTCTCCCCGGGAGTCAGCAGGCAGAAGCACCCACCTATCCGAGAATGGCCTCTGGCTTTAAGAGCAGCCCCTTCCAAAGGGTCATGTCATGTTCTGTGTAACCCCACCCCCAGCCCCAGCTGATTGGACTGAGGAGGAACACGTCACTCAGGCTGAGCCAATGGAATTGCCTGCCCTGGGAATTTGGAACTGGGGCTCCCAAACAGCTCTCTAGGCTCTGCAGGTTGTGTGAACTGAGGACTCTAACTTGGGGGCCACGGGGAGCCATCTCTGTGAAAGAAGGTGCAGAAAAAAAAGAGAGAGAGAGAGAGAGAGAGAGAGAGAGAGAGAGAGAGAGAGGAAGCATCCCCCACAGAAACAGAGACAAGCACCAAAGGATCAAACCAGACAGACAGACAGACAGACAGCCACCAGGGGTCCGAGATGCTCTTAACAAACAGGCATGCGCATCCTCGGAGTCTGAGCACACCCGGGCCCTAACGATACCGTCACCTCCCGCTCCCACTGCCCAGGTGGGTTCCTGTTTACACCCTGCCAAGGGGTACCGAGACCGCCCCCTCCCAACGCTCACCGGGGGCTCCCAAGATCCAGGGGGGCCCCGTCCTTCCGCCAGCTCAGGAGGGGTGGGGGGGCGCCCTCAGCCCGGCAGGGCAGCAGGGCTGACTGGTTCACGGAGGCGTTCACAGCTGGCGGTCCCGGCTGGATGGTGGGCACGGCTGGAGGAGGCACAGAGGGGAGGGTTCCGGGCGCCTGCGTCTCGGGGGGTGGGGTGGGGGGGCAGGGCGGGCCACTCACTGTGGATCTCCACGTGGAAGGCCACGCTGGTGCTGCCCGCGGTGTTGCGCGCTGTGCAGCTGTAGTTGCCGCCGTCGGCCGTGCTGAGCGCCTGCAGCTGCAGGAACCTGCCCTCCTCCGGGAACTGGGTGTGGGCATCTGCCTGTAGCCCCCCGACCCCGGGGGGAGAGACCCCGTCAGTGCCGGGCCGGGCCGGGCATGCTCCGGGCACCAGTAGAGAGGACCAGGGAATGGCGGGCCGGGGAGGGAGAGGACAGTGGCCTTGGCTCGTTGTGGGCTGGCCTCCATTGAGCCCTGCCTCCTCCAAGAAGTCCCCCCTGACTGCACCAGCCCTCCTCTGGTTCTATGGTTTCTGCCTGCAGCCCTAGCCTGGGAATTTGGAACTGGGACCCCAGAGGAGCCTCAATGGGAAATAGGCTCTGCCCACTGGGAGGGTGCAGGATGCTTATGCTCCTATCGAGAGAGGGAACCAGCCGAAACCGGTGTGGTTCAATGGATAGAGCGTCGGCCTGCGGACAGAAAGGTCCCAGGTTCGATTCCGGTCAAGGGCATGTATCTTGGTGGCGGGCACATCTCCAGTGGGGGGCGTGCAGGAGGCAGCTGATGGATGTCTCTCTCATCGATGTTTTTGACTCTCTATCCCTCTCCCTTCCCCTTTGTAAAAAATCAATAAAATATTTTAAAAGAGAGAGAGAGAGAGAGAGAGAGAGAGAGAGAGGGAACTTCCACCAGGTCTACCCTCCTTGGGTGCCCAGCAGCAAGCCCCCCCTTTCAGGTGTGAGTCCAGAGAACCTGAGGAACTGGCCCAGGGCACACAGCCACTCGGCGTGGCTCAAAGCTCCCATGGGGAGCACACGGGAGTCAGCAGAAGCCTGGCGTGCACACCCAAGCCAGCCTGGCCCCGGGGTCCCCATCCCTAACGTGGGGGGCAGCAGCAGCAGGGAGAACGTTAGCAGGGCAGGTGTGCCAAGCGCTGGCCCAGAGCAGGCCTCAGCGCCTGGACCTGGGCAGTCAGGGTCTGGGGCCCGAGCGGGGCGGAAGGAAGTATGCCCAGGCCCCAGCCAGGCACCCACCTGCAGCAGGATGCCGTCTCGGTGCCACTCAATCTCGGGGGCGGGATCGGCCTCCACGGAGCACTCCAGGACCAGCTGCCCAGGGGCCAGGCCCACCACGGAGCGGGGGCCACGGGGCCCAATCACGTTTGGAGGGGCTGGGGGCGAAGCGAGGGCATGAGGGATGGACCCGCCCCTGCAGGCCCCACCCGGCCTCCCACTCCCACCCGCCCCCCGACACCCGTACCTTGAACCCTGACCCGGAAGCTCTTCTCCGTTTCACCGGCAGGGTTTTGGGCCAGGCAGGTGTACAGCCCACCATCGCCCACCTGGGGAGGGAGCAGGGTAAGCGGGGAACCCCTGGCCCCGGGCTGCCTACCTCTGCCAACGGAACCCCCCTGAGCCTGCCCTCCCACTTTCCAACCACCCCACTCCCCTCTCTGGGGGGATGCTTCTTCTCTATCTCCATCTCCTCCTTGCTTCAGGGCTGGGGCAAAGCCCTGCCTCCTCCAAGAAGTCCCCCCTGACTGCACCAGCCTTCCTCTGGTTCTATGGTTTCTGCCTCAGCCTTGGCTCTGACGGGGCTGGGAGCTCCTGAGGGCGTGGCCCAGGAGGGTCACCTCCACATCCTCACCCCAATCAGAGGAGGAGCTCTGCCAGACCTTGCCAGATGTTGCTGGGACCCCCTGCCTTCCCGCCCCACCCCAAAAACAGCAGGCAAGATAGCAGCACCTGCACAGCCTCCACCCGGAGCCGCTGCCCGGCCCCTCTGCTGTCCTCCGGGCTGTTCAGCGCCTGCCCGTCCTTATGCCAGGTGATGTTGGGCAGGGGGGTGCCCCGGGCATCGCAGCGAAGCTCCAAGGGGGAGCCGGGGGTCAGCGACAGCTCTGCGGGCTGGCCCGAGTCCTCCAGGTGGGGGGGATCTGCGAAACGCGGTACCGGCCTCAGCGGGGGGCCCACCCTGGCTGGAGAAGGGGGAACCCGGAGCACCCACTCCCCCACCATCTAGACCAGTGGTTCTCAACCTTCCTAAGGCCTCGACCCTTTAATACACTTCCTCATGTTGTGGTGATCCCCAACCATAAAATTATCTTCATTGCTACTTCATAACTGTAATTTTGCTACTGTTATGAATTGTCATGTAAATATCTGTGTTTTCTGATGGTCTTAAGTGACCCTTGTGAAAGGGTCGTTCGACCCCTAAAAGGGTCAAGACCCACAGGTTGAGAACCGCTGGTCCAGATGCTGACAGTGGGCAGAGCAGACAGAGCCATAAACAGGCAGGGGAGTCGGGGTGTGTGGGTGCGGGAGGGTCGGAAGAGCAGGAGAAACCCTGGCCCATCAGCTGGGGACTATTATTCCCGCTTTAAAACCTACAAGGACCAGCGTGGAGGAGAAGGCACATGGACACATCCATTTCTCATGCAGAGCGACACCCCAGGAATCGTGGGCTTGAGACGGAGGACTCCCTCCCCCCCAGATTTCAGGGGCTCCTGGCCCTGCTTTGCATGGTTTGGGGTCAGGACGGAGGAGGCATCCTGGGAGAATGGAGCATCCCCGCTGCCTGTCCCCCAAGCCCTGCTCCGTGCTCCTGGGGTCCCCCTCTCCCCCTCCTTCTTCATCACCCCCAGAGGCCAGCCCACACCCCCCACTGGCCCCAGGAGGCGGCTGACCCACCCATCACCGTCAGCTGGAAACGCCTCCTGGCCTCCCCCGCCTCGCTCACGGCCACGCAGGCGTAGGTCCCCGAGTCCCCGGCGCCCGCTGTCTCCAGCTGCAGGCCGGGCCCCTGTTCCAGGCTCTGGACAAACAGGGGCTCCCCGTCCTTCATCCACGACACGAGGGGCAGGGGGCTGCCCCGGGCCTCACAGGGCAGGACCACCGGGGAGCCGCGGGCCACCGCCACGTGGTTCTGGAACTCGGCTGGCTCCAGGACGGGGGGCACTGTGCAGGGCAGAGGGTGGGCCCGCGTCATTCCATCCCCTGCCAGGTTGGCCCCCCCCACCTGGACCTGTGCTCCGGACAACCCCTCCTCCTCTCCCGTCCTGGCCGTGGGCCTCACCTCCTCCAGGCAGCCTTCCCAGATCGCCTGAGGCCGGGGGAAGTGCCCGCTCTGTGTTCTCCCAGCGCCCTGTCCTTCCCCTCGCAGCTTCAGTCCCTGGGACTGTGGTCACTTCCTTACAGAGCGCTGTCCTGCCCTGAGCCCCTACTGGCAGGGGCCACCTCTGCTCCCTGCTGTACCCCAATACCTGGTGAGTTTCTGGTACCCCACGGTGCCCAGCGACTACTTTGGAGGTGAACAGACCAGACAGAGTGGCCATGTTTGCTCACCCCAGCCTTCATTATTTTTTAAATTAATGTATCACATGTATACATATCTTCCCATTGCCCCCCACCCCCATGCATACCCTAATCCCCAGTGTCCTGTGTTCATTGGTTATGCTAATATGCTTGCATACAAGTCCTTCGGTTGATCTCTTATCTACCCCACCTCTCCCTAACCTTCCCGTTGTGATTTGACAGTCTGTGTGATGCTTGACTGCCTCTGTATCTATCTTTTTGTCCATCCATTTATCATGTTCTTTATTCTCCACAAATGAGTGAGGTCATGTGGTGTTTTCCTTTCACTGACTGCCAGCCTTCGTTCCTACACCCCAAGGCCAAGGGCAGACCAAGGCAGCCCCGCTCCGTACCGTGCACCTGCAAGGTGATGTTCCTGTGGGCCACGCCGGCGGGGCTGGCGGCCACGCAGGTGAAGACGCCGGCATCTGCCAACTGCACCTGGGAAATCCTGAGCCCCGCGAGGAAAGGGGGAGAGGGGACAGAGAGGGGGGCTCAGTGCCAAGGCCCCTCCCCTCCCCAGTCTGTCTCCCAGAGGCTTGCCAGTCCCAAGGGCGGTTCCGAGGCCCAAACTTGAGCAGGTCCAGCCTCTGTTTCAACGCCCTTTTCAGCTCCCTGTGCCCCCAGAATAGAGGCCCAGACGCCCCGGCCTGGCCCCGGCCCCAGTGTGACCTCCACCATCTCATTCCACAGCAGTGCTGCCTGGTCCCCATCCGGAGCCCCACTGCCCTCCCAGGACGGCCTGCCTCCCCCACCCCCTTTCTTTCTTTTAAAAAAAAAAATTTTTTTTTTTTAAATTGATTTCAAAGAGGAAGGAAAAGGGAGAGAGAAACATCAATGATGAGAGAGCATCAGTGATCGACTGCCTCCTGCACGCCCCCCACTGGGAATTGAGCCCACAATCCAGGCACGTGCCCTGACCGGGAATCCAACCATGACCTTCTTTTTTTAAAAAAAAATATATTTTATTGATTTTTTTACAGAGAGGAAGGGAGAGGGATAGAGAGTTAGGAACATCGATGAGCGAGAAACATCGATCAGCTGCCTCTTGCACACCTCCTACTGGGGATGTGCCCACAACCAAGGTACATGCCCTTGACCGGAATCGAACCTGGGACCTTTCAGGCCACAGGTTGACGCTCCATCCACTGAGCCAAACTGGTTTCGGCCATGACCTTCTTGTTCATAGGTCCTCACTCAGCCACTAGGCCACGCCAGCCGGGCCTCCTCCACCCCCTCTCTTCCAGATAATTCCTCATTTCCTGGACTCACCAGAGTCCTCCACTGTCTGCCCCCCACTTTCTGTCGAGCCCCCTTTTACATCACCTGTTCCTTCTGAGCCGCTGCTCACACTGGTGGCTGGGGGTGCAGGCCACCCTGGCTCTGGGGCCGCAGCCAGTCCGGGCTCACTGTCACCACTTGCTGCTGACAGTGCCCTCACCCCCATCTCCGCAAACACCTGTCACCAGCCTGCCCAGACGCCGGAGAGCCTCTTAAACCCGCCACGTTCAAACAGGACTCGGGTCTCTCCCCTCAGCCTGTCCCTCCACCAAGGACCCATCACAGAACACAGGGCCCCCGCCTTCCCGGTCCCCAGTGGAGGCCTCGGATCAAGTCGACGCCTCCCTGTCACTCACCTCTGCCCGCCTCACCGCAGGCTCTGACCCAGGCCGCACCGGGTCTCGCCGCTGGCTGCGTGACCCCACCGCCCTCCCTGCTCTGCCCTGGACCCCACAGCCTGCTGTCCAGACAGCAGCCAGAAGGACTGTCTAAAAACCCAGGCCATAGCCCCAAAGAACTGAAGCAAAGACTCAGGGGTATTTGTACACCTCTGTTCACGCGGCATCCTTCACACCAGCCAAGGGGCAGCCACCCAAGCACCCACAGGGAGATGGCGGAGGAGCGGATGTGGTCCATGCACACCGTGGTCCATGCACACCGTGGTCCATGCACACCGTGGTCCATGCACACCGTGGTCCATCCACACCGTGGTCCATGCACACCGTGGCCCATCCACACCGTGGTCCATGCACACCGTGGTCCATGCACACCATGGTCCATCCACACTGTGGTCCATGCACACCGTGGAGTACCCCTCGGCCTCAACGAGGAAGGGGACCCTGACACCAGCTCCGACACGGTGCAGCTGGGGGCATGACTCGGAGTGAGATGGGCCAGACACAGAGGCAAATACTGTCTGACCCCACTCGTGGGAGGGGCCCGGAGGAGCCCAATCCACTCAGAGAGAGAGGAGCTGGTGGGCGCCGGGACTGGGGGAAGGGATGGGAGTGAGTGCCTCACGGGGACAGAGCGTCCGTTTGGGAAGAGGAGGAAGTTCTGGAGATGGATGGAGGTGACGGTGGCACCACAGTGTGAACGTGTGCATGCCCCTCGGTACTTCCATGTGGCCAACACCGTATGCTCAGGGACATGCTTAGAATGGCGAGGAGGCCGAGTTTTAGACCCTGTGCATTTTGCCCCAACAAGAAAGGACGGCCCTGACCGGTGTGGCTCAGTGGATAGAGTGTTGGCCTGAGAACTCAAGGGTCCCAGGTTTGATTCCGGTCAAGAGCATGTACCTTGGTTGTGGGCACATCCCCAGTAGGAGGTGTGCAGGAGGCAGCTGATCGATCTTTCATCAATGTTCCTAACTCTATCCCTCTCCCTTCCTCTCTGTAAAAAATCAATAAAATATATTAAAAAACAAACAAACAAACAAACAAAAAACAGAGCAAGGTAACTTAGGACTATTTGGATGCCAGGAGCTGTTGGCAAAGATAACGGAAAACAGTTACATGACAACTGGGCTGGAAAGGAACAGCACAGTTTAGCGTTGATACCCATGTTACGCTGCTGCCCATTTCGATGCCGCCCTCCCATGGACCTAAGCGTGCCCCGGCCCTTTCTCAGAAACACCCACAGCCTCTGTCTCCTAACAGCTCGCTCTTGGGGATTCTGCCTGGACCCACTCGTCCCAAGAAACTACCCCCATGCTCTCACTCAGAGCTGCTCTCTCGCTCTGAGGCCGCTCACGTGCTGCTCCCTCACCTGAGGAGGCGGCCGGAGCCGAGCAGGTGGGTGCGCTGGGAGAGCGGCAGGGGCAGGCCGTCCTTGAGCCAGCTCAGGTGGATGGGGGGGGAGCCGCGGACGGGGCACGCCATCGCCACCGGCTCCCCAGCCCGGCGCACCAGGGGCCCCGCGTCCTCCGTCCCCGGCTCGATGGTGGGAGGCACTGGGATGGGGGGAGCAGAACAGCGGCAGTGAGGGGGCCGCAGGGGGCTCTGGGAAGGGTGGGGCTTCTCCCCAGGAGGTCCCCGAGATGGCGCCAATGCCTCGGCTTTGCCCCACCCACCGGGGAAGGAGTGAGGGCCATTCCCTGGGGGGCCCCAGTCTCCCCGAAACCCCTACCCTGTGGCTCCCTTCTCATCCTCCTTTATCCCCTGTTCCCCGCTGACCCCTGGGGACACGGCCGAGGCCCAGAGAGGTCACACGTGCCCCGGTTCACACGTGGGCATGGCTGAGGCCTGAACCAGGCCTCCCGAATCCTACACGTGCATCAGGCTCCAGATGGCCCTGTCAGGCTGCCCAGGCTGTGGATGGGGTGGCCCCGCCCCATCACCCCGCCTCGCCGCTCACCCAGCACGTTGACCGTGTGCAGCCGGGCGTCCTCCCCGGCCGCGTTGTGGGCCACGCAGGTGTAGGCGCCCGAGTCCGAGGCCAGGAGGCCCTTGAGCACCAGGGAGCCGCTGTCCAGGTAGAACCTGCGCCGGGCGGGGTGGGGGGGCGGGAGCAGGTGGGTGAGGGTGGCGGCCCTGCGGCCTGGGGACGGGGTGGGCACGGGCCGGGCCTTACCGGAGGTGCGGGCCCACGCCCGGGCCCAGCGGGCGGCCGTCCTTCAGCCAGGCCACCTCGGGGGGCGGCTGGCCCTCGGCCTCGCAGTCCAGCCGCAGCTCCTGCCCCTCCAGGACGCTGTGCTCCTGCGTGGCCCCGGCGCTCCGGATCCGGGGGGCCGCTGCGGCAGGGGCGGTGGTGAGGCCCGGGCCGTGGACGGCCGGGGCGGCGGGGGGCAGGTGGGGGGATTAGGGGGGGAGGGCGCAGGGGGGCACGTACCCAGCACCGCCACCGTGAAGTCCTTGCGGGCCGCGGCCTGCGCGTTCTCGGCCACGCACGTGTAGGTGCCGGCCTGGGCCGGCTGCAGGCGGCTCAGCTGGAGGCGGCCCCCGCGGGAGACCACGCCGTGCGCCACGCTGCTCTCTGCGGGCGGACGAGACGGGCAGGCCAGCTGTCACCCGCGCGCACCTGCCACCCCGGGGGCTGCCTCTGGGCCCAGACACAGATGTCAGGTGACTTCCTGAGAAGGTGTCCATCCCCCCCTCCTGTCCCCCACAAAGCGGGAAAGACCCCAGGAATCCTGGCACCACTCCTGCTGCTTGTTCTTAGGGAAACGGAGGCCCTTCCATCCACCTCACCCTTCCTCAGCCTCCCTCCTCCTGCCTCCCTCCGGGACATTTCTTCCCACGAGGCCCCGCTTCCTCTAGTGTCCGGGACTTGGTCCTCCTCTTTTTAAAAAATATATGTTTGCCGAAACCGGTTTGGCTCAGTGGATAGAGCGTCGGTCTGTGGACTGAAAGGTCCCAGGTTCGATTCTGGTCAAGGGCACATCCCCAGTAGGAGGTGTACAGGAGGCGGCTGATCGATGTCTCTCTCTCATCGATGTTTCTAACTCTCTGTCCCTTTCCCTTCCTCTCTGTAAAAAAATCAATAAAATATATATTAAAAATACCAATATATATATGTGTGTGTGTGTGTGTGTGTGTGTGTTTATTGATTTCAGAGAGGAAGGGAGAGAGAAACATCAGTGATGAGACAGAATCATGGATTGGCTGCCTCTGCATGCCCCACACGGGGGATCGAGCCTGCAACCCAGGCAGGTGCCCTGACTGGGAATCGAGCTGTGACCTCCTGGTTCCTGAGTCAATGTTCCACACTGAGCCACACCGGCCGGGCATTAGCCCTCTTTCTGTCACCCCTCAGGCCCGCTTAACCTCCCCTCCCGCCCCACCTGCCTCTCCCTCTGAGCGAGGCTTCCGATCGAGGTGAACCGGCCGCTAATGGACCCTGACGCTGGCCAGCGTGGGGCTTCCCGGGCCCAGCTCAGGCTGCATGCCCACCTCCCGCCTAAAAGGCCTCCCCTTCCTGCTCCCCAGCTGCGCCTCTGCCTGACGCCTCCTCGCATTCCGCCAGCCCAGCCCTCTCCGTCCTCCCCTGGGTCATCCGTGCAGCCAGCCCTTCAGCACCAAACTGAGTAACCGCTACATGTCCGAGGTGAGCGTGGGAACGGGGAGTGCACCGTCCTCGAGGCGTGCACGGTGCCTCAGAGACGGGGACACAGGCAGCATCCTGGGTGGGGCCAGGAGCCAGCAGGCAGGTCTTCTGGAGGAGGTGTCTCGGCAGAGACGTGAAGGTAAGGACCAGCCAGGTGACAGGGGAGGTGGGCAGGGGTCGGGGTGGGTGTTTCAGGGAGAAGGCAGCATGGCAAGTGCTTGAGGTAACAGCAAACAGGGCCCGGGTGGAAACCCCAGGAAGGGAAGTGCGGGCCGCACACACACTCGTCCATGGATGCTCATAGCACAGGAGTCAGCACAGCCAAAGGCGCCAACAACCCGGCCACCAGCGGCCGCACGGACAGAGACCATGGGACAGGCTCACACAATCTTCATTCATAAAAACGGATGGGAACCAGAATGGAATTTCACTTAAACAAGGAGGAACTGACCCACACAACATGCATGAACCTTGGAGAACACGGTGCCGAGCGGAGGAAACCAGTCACGGAAGGCCACTCTGTGTGGCTCCATTTGTGTGACATGTGCAGGAGAGGCAGACAGACAGAAAGCAGGGAGTGGCTGTCCACAGCTGGGGGAGGGGCGGGGGGCGGTCTGAGGGGGAATGGGGAGTGAAGGGCAATGGGTAGGGGGTTTCCATCGGCTTTCACCGTCATTTCATCAAATAAAGGGATAGTTAGCGCCGAAAAGGTAAGACATATCCGATGCACTCACCAACGGGCATTCTGTCCTTCAGCCACGTGACAGTGGGGGCAGGGACCCCGGTCACATCGCAGGTCAGGACCAGGGGGCTCCCAGCCACCTGGCTCACCGTCTCCGCCTGGGGGTTCTCAAACGTTGGGGGTACTGCAGGAGAAAGGCCAGAGGCTCAGAATCTTAAGACTCTGCTCCCCCTCCCTGCCTCCCACAGTGGCAGGGATGTTGGAGAAAGCCTTTCTCGGTGACTGGAGTTGGTATTTTAGGCTTTGCCGGTGACGGAGATGTGCGCTGTCTTATTCACAAGTAGAACCCGCAGCTGGCTGTTTCAAAACCTCTGCAGAGCGGAGTCCCACAGGGATCCACTGAGCCCCAGGACGGTAAGTGCAGGGCTCATGGATCAGCAGTCCTGGTGTATGCCAGGACAGACATCACTAATCAATTCCTACACTCTCCTGCTCGGCCAGGAGGAAGTCTCATACCCCAGGCAGCCACGACCAGTAGAACAGAGATGGCTCTGCTGAGGATGAAATGCCATTACCCTCAGGGACCAGATATTCCCTCCTCCCTGCCCACCGTTCATCAAGGAAGCCATCAGGTGAAGGGGTATGAGTTTTTTGGTATTTTTTAAATATATATTTTATTGATTTTTCACAGAGAGGAAGGGAGAGGGATAGAGAGCTAGAAATACCGATGAGAGAGAAACATCGACCAGCTGCCTCCTGCACACCCCCGACTGGGGACATGCCCGCAACCAAGGTACATGCCCTTGACCAGAATCGAACCTGGGACCCTTCAGTCCGCAGGCCGACGCTCTATCCACTGAGCCAAACCGGTTTCAGCGGGTGTGAGCTTTGAGCAGCAGGCATGATATCAATAATTTATAACAACGGTATTCCCATGACTCCCCTAGTGAGGACGCTACTTCTTTGATATTTGCGGCCAATAGCTGGTGTCTGCCCAACCTGTCTTCTCCATCTTGCACAGCAGTTTTAGTGAGCACCTGGTGGCTCAAGTGGGAAACTACATTTCCCAGCCTGCCTTGCAGCCTGCTGTGGCCAGCTGCCTAAGTTCTCACCAAATGGACTGCAAGCAGCGGGAACAATTCCCCTTCTTCTCTTTTCTGCTTCCTGTGGGCTAGGACAAGGTGCAAGGTGTCCCGATTTCAACCACAGGGGCAGATATAACACCCTGGGGACAGGCAGAGAGCAACAAGATGGAAAGATCCTGGGTCTCTACATTTCCACATGGAGCCCAGCTACCCCAAATCTAGACACTCATGTCTGGGTTTGTAGATGCCAGAGGTTAAGTCCTATTCTGATCCTGCTCTTTTCTAGTCCAGATCTTGTTCCCTCAACGAGGGGCAAACCCCACCTCTTTCCAGCGACTGCCTTGCCCATCCTCCGCAGCCTGGGTGTGGCTACGGATTCCATGACGCCACTCGCAGCTTACCTTGGACCGTGAGGACGAATGCCCGCCTGGCCTCTCCAGCCGCGTTGCTGACCTGACAGCTGTACACGCCTTTATCTGACACCTGGGACAGAGAGCACACGGGACGACAGGGTGCACGGGGCTGGCTGCCTATGGCTGCCCCCAAACGGCCAGGTCCCAGAACCTGCCAGAGCAGGGACGCCCCCGACATGCTGGTCCTGACCCTCGGACCTGTCCCAAGACCCTCAAGAAGCAAGAGGGCCCCTGGCAGGTGCAAACGGGCTCCAGACCCCCACCCCTTCCCGGGCTGCCTGTGGGACAGCCCCCTGGCTGTGGGACGGGGCTGAGCGGGAGGGAGGAGCCCCGGATGTATTTCCAGAGGAGCAGCCAACATCCAACCAGCGTGGTGAATGTCTAGTCCACGCCAGAGGGGCGGGCAGAACGGGCTCCCAGGAAGTGGGAACAGGAAGGGCCTGATCCTGCGGAAACCGAGGCAGACAGTGGCGGCGAAGGGACCTCCCCCCGCTCAACCCCGCTCGAGGTCATTCTGTGGGTCCCTGTGGAGCCTGCACTCTTCCCACACGCCACCCCGGAGGCTGCCAATCAACGTGGTTTGGGGTCTTGCAGGCTGAGCAGGCAGCAGCCCCCATGTCCTGCCACCCAGCCGCCCGCCAGGACCAGGAGGTGGCACTGTCTGGCCGCCCACGGCTGCCTCTACCCCCCGGGGTCCCTCACCTGGGTGTCCAGGATCTCCAGCTTCTGCCCCCCCTGCAGAGTCTGGGTCCGCTGTGCCAGGACCAGGGGCTGCCCATCTTTGTACCAGGTCACGGCTGGCTCAGGGAGCGCGTCGGTCTCACAGCTCAGGACCGCCTTGTCCCCCGCCCTCACCAGGAACCCGTCCTGGGGGCCGCCGGGAGCCGGCCTGAAGGTGGGGGGGACTGGGCCAGGTGACAAGCAGAGTAAGGTGCTGCGCCTTCCCCGTGCCTTCCCCGGCCCCAGCCCCATAGTGGTCTATGGAAGCCCACAAGGGCCACACGGTGGACCCCTCTCCCCCGGGAGGGCGCGGACCCAGGGAGCCAGGAAGAGAAGCAGGCCAGCATGCCAGCGACCTGCTGGGTGACCTGGGAAGAGCCGCCCGCCCTCTCTGGGCCCCGTGTTCGAGCCCCCATGGGTCCCCACAGCCCTGTCCCTCCAGCGAACCAATGTAGAAGCCCCACTGCCAGCTGTGAGCCCACAGGGGCCTGGCAGTGCCCATCGCCTAGCAGGTGGACACACAAATGAATGAACCAGCCCCGGGCCTGGAAAGAACCTTCCAGTGAGCCCCACTCGGAACATCTTGGGCCAGCTTTTCCCCAAGAGGATCCTGAAGACCAGGAGCCGAGACAGGCTCCCCGCCGAGAACCCCTCAGTCAAGGTCAGAGGTCAATGCGCCAGACCCGGGGATAGATGCTCCCCTCCCAGCCCATCGGTTAGTCCTTATACCAACTGTCCCCTACAGATGAGAGCTAAGGCCCAGAGAGCGGGCATGACTGCCCACGGTCACTGAGCGAGTAAGTGCCCAGCTGAGTTTCACAAAGTGCGTCCAGTCTGCAGACCCTGACCTGAACCCCCCAAGTCTGCAGCTGGAGGCTCCCCAGGGTCCTGTCCTCTCCTGGCTGTGCTGCCTGAGGGGTGTGGGCTGAGGGCAGACTGAAGGCATGGAAACGGTGCAGGTGGGGGGACAGACGGGACGTACCCAGTACTCGGAGCTCCACCAGCTTCTGGTCTCGGCCGGCGGCATTGAGGGCCTCGCACACGTACGTCCCCGAGTCTGCCGGCTGCACCCGGGCCAGCTGCAGCGTGTGGGTGCCTGCCAGAGCGGGTGGGGCATCAGCCCTCGTACCAGCAACCAGGCTGCCCCCCCGGACTCCCTCTCCGTCTGGTCCCCACCGAGCTGGACCCTGAGCCTCAGTTCACCCACCGGGCAGGAGGAAGGCGTCTTCTCCCAGCGACAGGGCCTGGCTGTCCTTATACCACATGACCTCGGGGTTCGGGTAAGCTCGCACGTCGCAGGGCAGGGACACGCTGCCGTGGAGGATGGCGGTGACCTGCTCCGAGTCAGGGCCTGTGATGTGTGGCGGGACTGTCGCCGGGGCCACAGGAGGGAGAAAGACCCTGAGAATGCACCCCGGCGGGGAGCGGGGAGCTACAGACCAAGCACGGGAACCTCGCAGCTCCCGGCTTCCCCCACAGCCCTCCGGCTGGGCGCGTTGCCGAGCAACGCTGTGCACCAGCCCCTGTTCACCATCACTACTCCCCAGTGGAAGCTGGGGGCGCGGGGACCAGAGAGGGACAGTCACTTTTCCACAGCCGCTCCGCTGGCCACTGGCAGAGCCAAGGACCAACTCAGGTGTGAGTCCCAGACCCTGAGTGCTCCACGCTTCATCCCTCTGTTCCCGAGGCCACCACTGCCCACCTCTGGAGGCCGAGCACCCAGCCGCTGAGCGGCATGCATCACAGGAATGTGGAGGTCAAGGGCGCCCGCTCTGGGGCAGTGACCCCCACGGGGTAACCTCTGTCTCTGCAGCTGTGGGGTGGGGCTAACCCCCGAGCTCTGCAGGAAGGAGTCAGTCCCATGCCAGGCACACAGTAAGTGCTTCATCATGGCGCTGGGAGGCCAGAGAAGCAGCTCCCTGACCCCCTCCAAAAAGCTTGGCATCAGCTGGGGAGGGCCCCCCAATGCTCTCTGTGCTGGGGTGTGGCTGGTGCCAGGCCAGGATGGCTAACTTCTGGGTGCAGCCTCGGGGCCTGGGACCCAGGAAGCACAAGGTGGTGCCTTCAGGGAGGGACGAAGTGCTGAGCAGGTGGCGGGGGCTCCGAGCATCAGCCCCTCCCCAGCTGGGGAGCCCCAGGGGACCGCTTGCTCTGCCCAGCTCACCTTGAACCCTAAGGGTGAAGAGCTTCTCCACGGAGCCCGCCAGGTTCTCGGCCACACACATGTAGCTGGCAGCGTCCGCCACCTCGGCCGTGGACACCTGTGGGTGCAGAGAGGTGGTGCCCGATGGCCGTGGCCCCCCTGCCCAGGAACCACTGGGAGGGACCCCTCACCATGCCAGGCACAGCGGGCACCAGGAGGAGCCCCGCAAAAGGCCACCTTTGTCTACAGGGAGCCGCTGGTGGGCACGCACACCCCACGACTGTCTAGGGCAGCGGTTCTCAACCTTCCTAATGCCGAGGCCCTTTAAGACAGCTCCTCATGGGGTGGTGACCCCCAACCATAACATTATTTCCGTTGCTACTTCATCGCTGTCATTTTGCTACTGTTATGAACTGTCATGTAAATATCTGATAGGCAGGATGTATTTTCCTTGTTACAAATGGAACATCATTCAAGCATAGTGATTAATCCCAAAAACAATATGTCATTATATATTGTGAAATATCTATTTCTAATTACAAATAAATGAAATGTCTTGAATCGTGGTGTAGCATGGGTAACAGTCTTCCTATGACAACAGTAAACTACATGGCTACACTTTGCTACACCGAGGAGCGGTGTGTTGGTTCCTAAGACCATGGGAAATAGGTGTTTTCTGATGGTCTTAGGCGACCCCTGTGAAAAGGTCATTCGACCCCCAAAGGGGTCTCGACCCACAGGTTGAGAACCGCTGCTCTAGGGCTTCCTGTGACGTTCAGGAAGGGGGTGCGAAGTCGGGCTGGCTGAGCCCCTAGAGCCATCGAGATGGTCTCTCCCAGCCCAGGAGGCTGCCCTCTGCTGAGTTGAGTGCCGGGGACCCGGGCAGCTGCGTCCAGACACCGGGTGGCCAGGGGGGCTGCCCAGGGCCTGAGCCGCGCTGGCGGTAGCTGTGACATCAGCGCGTGTCCTTTCCAGAATCAGCAGATTTCCAGGGGCTACCCACGCCCTGGCCTGCCTGCGAGGCACAGGGTGGTGGTTGACACCCATCACTTTCGGGGCGGTTGAATGCAAGCCCAGAGCTCCCCCAGGCTCTCAGGCAGGGACCCCGTTTGGCTCAGCTGCCGGCCGCCCCGGTCCCAGGCCAGCAGCCGCCGCCGTCAGCCAGGCCGGGGGACGCCCTGACCTGCAAGACGCGCCCGTCCTCCAGGACCTGCAGCCGCGGGCTCGGGGAGAAGGGCAGCCCGTTCTGGAGCCACGAGATGCGGGGCGCGGGGTTGCCCGTGGCGGGACACTGCAGGCTGACGGCGCTGCTGGCATTGACGGTCACCTCCTCCACCAGCTCCTCCGTGTCGCCCAGGATCACTGGTGGTGCTGGCGGGCGGGGGGTGGGGGGGGAGAGAGGAGGGTGAGGAGCAAGCAGCCTCCCCGGGGAAGGTCCCTGGGGGTGGGGTAGGCCTGGAGGTGAGAGTGGCGCTTGGTGCAGGCTGCTGGCTGGGGCTCCTGGCCCCCCACTCACCAAGCCCCCCCCCAACCCCCGAACCTGGGAGCCGCTGAGGAACCTGGGGCACAGAGAGGGCTGTGAGCTGCTCAGGGTCCCCCAGTTCGGGAGCAGCTCCCTTGGCATTTGAACCCAGGCCTGTCTGGTTTCAGGGCGCAAGCTCGCAACCCCGACGTTATCCACCTCCAAGTCCTGCCAGGTGGACCATGCTCCCCACTATGGACCCCCCCGGGAGGGCCCTCGCAGGGCCTGCTGACGCGACACCCCGCTCCCCCACCCCCTAACCCACCCCCCTGCCAGCCACTCACTCAGCACCATGAGCTCGTAGTGCAGCCAGTCCTCGCCCACCTCGTTGGAGGCCTGGCACGAGTACCTCCCGGCATCCTCCGCGCGCACCAGCGGGATCTGCAGGACCCGGCCTCCTGAGGGGACGGGGATGGGGGGTGGGGAGGGGGGAGAGGCCTGAGCAAAGGCGAGGAAACCTGCTCCTTCCTCGTAGGGGACCTGGGACACATCACGCCCCCCCACAACCCCCTCTGTGAAATGGGGAGCATCTGCCGCCCCACCCAGCTCTCGGGGTCAGGGCACCCAGCAGAGGTCAGGCCTGGCTGCACTCCCCTGCCCTCTGACTCTGCACTGTAAGCACCCCCATCTCACAGAGGGGAAAACTGAGGCTTCCCAAGAGCGCCCTGCAGTGCTGAGCCCAGCGCCTTGACCAGGGCAGAGGGGAGGGCCAGAGAGCTGGGCAGGGGTTCTGGGGAGGCAGAGAGGCAGCTCCGGGAGGTGGTGGTTAGGGGTAGATGTTGCTAGGAGGTGTCATCTGAGACCCTCTGTGATCCAGAGACTGTGTGATCTCTGGGGGCCTGGAGCTGGTCTCTAGCCAGGGCTGAGTGAGGGTCGGGGGCTCGCTGGCCCAGGCTGGAATCGGGGTGAGGGGTCGGGGTGGGGGCTTGTGACCAGGGTGGAACTAGGGGCCATTACATGCAGAACCAGGGGACAGCGGTCATGATTAAGGAGAGAGGGAGGGAGGGGCCGCTGTCGGGGTCATGGATGTGCGAGGTTAATCTATGTGCTCGGGATTGGCAGTCAGTGGCCAGGGTCAGAGTTCCGTGGTGGGGTTGACGGGTTATGGCTTAGGACAGAGGGGGCGGGGCTGTGGCCAGGGATCAGCAGGTGACTGAGGTCTCATGTCCCCAGGAGGGGGGTCAGTGTCCAGGTCCGAGAGGAGGTGAGGGGGTCAACCAGGGACTCTGACAGCAGCGAACTGCTGTCACCAGGAGCCTGCTGCCTCTCCCGACCTCTGAGGCCACCTTCTTTGGTAAGAGCCGAAGTACCAGCCCTGGGAGGCCCCTGCTCAGCAGCACACCACACCCCACCTCACCCCCGACCCCCGCCCTCACCAGCCCCCACCCTGCCCACGCCTGGCAGGACCTGGGGCGAATCCTGAGCCGGAGACCACCGAATCCCCCCTACGCCCCCTAAGACACAACAGGACTGTGCCTGGAATTTCTCCAGGTCTGCTGTACCCCAGGGGCTCCGCCAGCCGCCGGGAAAGCCGGCATTTGGAGCCTTTTCATTCAAAATCCTCCACAAAAACACACACCCACTGCTCTAAAGAAAAGGTTGTTTCTTAAAAAACCGAATCACCTTCAATAAACACATAAAGCAGTGAACAGAAAGCAAAGGTCACTAGGCCTGAGGGTGGCCCCGCTGTGGCCTCAGCCCAGGGCAGTTTCTTGCCCCGTTGGCATGATCACGAGATGCCAATAAAGAAGCGGCAGGCTCCTGCCAGCTGGTGCTGCTCAGAGGTTGAGCCTCGACCTAGGAACCAGGAGGTCAAGGTTCGATTCCAGTCAAGAGCATATGCCTGGGTTGTGGGCTCCATCCCGAGTAGGGGGCGTGCAGGAGGCAGCCGATCCATGATTCTTTCTCATCATCGATGTTTCTCTCTCTCCCTTTCTGAAATCAATTTTTATAAATATACATTTTATTGATTTTTTACAGACAGAAAGGGAGAGGGATAGAGAGTTAGAAACATCGATGAGAGAGAGACATCCATCAGCTGCCTCCTGCATGCCCCCCACTGGGGATGTGCCTGCAACCAGGATACATGCCTTTGACCAGAATTGAACCCGGGACCTTTCAGTCCTCAGGCCGACGCTCTATCCACTGAGCCAAACCGGTTTCGACTCTTTTTTTTTTTTTTTTTAAAGCAGCAGCTCCCTCTATGAAAGGCGCCCGCTTCGGCGGGTTATTTCAGGGCGTCGCAGATCTCGAGGCCCAGAGAACGCCCAGCGCCGGGGTACAGGAGGCGGCCAGAGGCCCTGCCCACAGGGGAGCTCGGAGGCCTGGTAGAACAGCCGTTGAGGGGACAAGCTCCGAAGCAGGTGTGACCCGGTCCCCGCCTGCAAATGCCCCCCCCTTCTCCGTGCAGCCCCGGCCTACCTTGCAGGACAGACACCCCGTCTGTGGCCGAGAGGGGCTGGCCCTCCCTGTACCAGGTGAGCTCGGGGGGCGGGATGGCGTTGGTGTCGCAGTACAGGTAGGCGGGGCTGTTCTCCACCACCTCGCGGTATTCCGTCACCCCACCCCGGGCCTCCTCCTCCCGCGACAGGGTTTCGAAGGTTGCGCTGGCATCCTCCACCTTCTGGAACATGGGGGGCACTGGGGAGGGGTGACAAAGCCATGAGGACCTACAACGTGGGATGGAGAGGCATCTCTGCTCAAAGAAACCGAGTCCCCTGTCCCCCCTTCTTCCCCTTACCCCCCTTCCCTCGTCCCAGCTCCCCCAGGAGAGGACAGTGCACTGTTAGAGCCAATCCCATAGGTGAAGGCGTTTTAAAAAGTCACTCATCCCTTCAACTAGTGGGTTGCTGTTTTTTGTTTGTTTGTTTTGTTTTGTTTTTTGCAATGACTGTTTATTGAGCAATTACTACGCTGGGCACTGGAACAAGGTTCCTGTCCACTGCAGCTCACACCTAATGGATGCCAGACCTCTCCTGACAGGGTGCTATTTTTCTTTTTTTAATATATTTTATTGTTTTTTTTACAGAGAGGAAGGGAGAGGGACAGAGAGTTAGAAACATCGATGAGAGAGAGACATCGATCAGCCGCCTCCTGCACACCCCCTACTGGGGATGTGCCTGCAACCAAGGTACATGCCCTTGACTGGAATCGAACCTGGGACCCTTCAGTCTACAGGCCGACGTTCTATCCACTGAGCCACACCGGTTTGGGCAGGGTGCTATTTTTTTTCTTTTTCTTTTTTAAATATATTTTATTGATTTTTTATAGAGAGGAAGGGAGAGGAATAGAGAGTTAGAAACATCGATGAGAGAGAGACATCGATCAGCCACCTCCTGCATGCCCCCTACTGGGGATGTGCCTACAACCAGGATACATGCCCTTGACCAGAATCAAACCCCGGACCCTTCTGTCCGCAGGCCGACGCTCTATTCACTGAGCCACACCGGTTTGGGCAGGGTGCTATTTTCCAAAGAAGGAAGCCAGACTCTGAGCGTCAGCCAGCCTGTTTACTGGAGCCCATGGGCTTGTAGAACTGAGGGCTGGAGCCCCCATTCAGCCACCCACATGCTACAGAGGCAAAACTAGGGCCTAGAGGCCGTGATGTTCCCCGGCCACAAGCTCAGTGCATGGGAGAGCCCAGGCCAGGCTCTGCGGGCAGACACGCCGGACAGTGGTGAGAACGGGGACCGGCAGCCCGGCCGGAGGGGTCCGTGGTGGAGCGACGACCTTTGAACCAGGAGGTCAGGGTTTGCTTCCCGGTCAGGGCACAGGCCCCGGTGGTGGGCTCGGTTCCCAGTAGGGGATGTGCAGGGGGAGGCTGAGCGATGATGCTCTCTCATCATTCATGTTTCTCTCCCTCTTTCCTCACTCTTGCCCTCTGAAATCAATACACATATCATTTAAAAAGCCTGCCCCCCGCCCGCCCCCCACCCAGGCCCTGCGGGTCCCACGCACCCTGGATGAGCACGCTGAAGTCCTGGTCGTCCTCGCCGGCCACGTTGGTGGCCACGCACAGGTACCGCCCCGAGTCGGACACCTGCGTGGGCTGGATCTGAAGCAGCCGCCCCTCACCCAGGACTCGCAGCCGCTCGTGGGGGGTCACAGGCTGGAGGGGGGAAAGCCAGAGGGGGAACAGGGTTCACAAAGTGGGGGAAGCACCCAGACAAGGCTATGCAGATTCTCACACTGTTTGAAACACACATCAACACGGTACGGCACCCTGAGCCCAGGGTAAAACCAAACCCGAACAACGGAGGTCGGGAGAGAATGAAACGGTGGATATAAAGTTCAACGGTTATGGGACCTGTTCCCCTTTAAAAGAGGAGGAGTCCCTGTTAACACGCAAAGGGGGTGCCCAGCCCAGCTCTGGGCCGGGTGCCTTGACTGTCTTTACTGGAAGGTTCCAAGCAGGGGACCGAGAGGAGAGAACCTGAGGCTGCTCCGGGGGTAAGGGGTAGGGGCCAGCTCACCCGTCCGTCCTTGTACCAGCTGATGGCAGGCGGGGGCGCCGCCCAGCACTCGCACTCCAGGGTCAGGGTACTATTGACCTTGGTCTTCACTTCCTTGACTCCGACCGCCCCCAGGGAGTCGTCTTTGGAGATGGAAGGGGGGACTGCAAATCACAAGGGGGTCTGAGGGGCCGGCCTGGGGAGAGGGGCTCACCCTGGCCCCAGGAATGGGGGGTGGGCTCGGACAGTGGAGGAACAGGGGCCTGGAGGCGGATCCACTGCTGGGGCCGTGCGCTTGGGGTGGGGGTGGGGAACGTCTGGCCCGAGGGCCGGGCTGTGGAAGAGTGAAATCATGTGGACTGGACCTGCCCCTCTGGGGTAGCCGTGTCAGATGGTGGTCAGGAAGGGGACAGGCAGGCAGACGGGCAGCTGGGGCCACGACCTCCTGCCGGGTTTGGAATTCAATCAATCGAGGAGCTTATGGGGCCAATGGGGGGAAATAGAGGACATGGGGTCCTTTTAACAGTAAAGAGTTATTAAAATTAAAAAATATCTAGGCGCTTTCTTCATGGCCACATAAATGTACAAGAAGTGAATTATATTAAGCAAACGATGTTATAAGTATCCCAATGGCCCCTGGCACCCTAGCCGGTCAGGCTCAGTGGAGAGAGCATCCGCCTGCAGACTGGAGGGTCCCGGGTTCAATTCCGGTCAAGGGCACATGCCTGGGTTGCAGGCTTGATCCCCAGTAGGAGGCGTGCAGGAGGCAGCCGATCAATGATTCTCTCTCATCGCTGATGTTTCTATCTCCCTCCCCTTTCCTCCCTGAAATCAATAAAAATATATTTAAACAACCACAACCACCAAAAAAACCCAACAATGCCCAAAACCAACAAATGGCGCTTGGCAGAAAGAACGGTTCCCCACTCCTGCCTTAAGGGGAGACTGTTTATCATCGATGGTCACGGGACAGGGCAGGCCGGAGGCAGAGGGGCTCCTGGGGTGACCTCTGGAGGCCCCAGGTCTCAAGCTGTGGAGACTCTGACTGCATCGCAGCAGGAAGAAGCCAGGACTGGAGTGGGTGTGGTCACCCACGTGGCCCAAGTCCTCGCTCGCCATTCCCCCCTCCGAGTGTCCTGAGCCCCAAAATGGGGAGGGACCCATCCGGCCCGGCTGCCTGGTGACTGCCAGAGCAGACGAGCCCAGGAAGGCATTGGGGGTGTCCGGTGTGGCCCAGCCGCCAGCATCCCGGGCTCCCCCCGCCTCCCCACCGGTGCCCGGGGTCCCCGCTCACTGAGGACTTCCACGTGGTAGTTCTTCACGGCCTCCCCCAGCTCGTTGGTGACCACGCAGGTGTACTGGCCCGCGTCTTCCTTCTGGGCGTTCAGGATCTGCAGCCCGTGGGTACCTGCTTGGGGAGCGGTGGCCAGGGGTTCGCCTCAGGCCCGAGCTGGGGTTCACTGGCCCCGACCTCTGACCCCTCGACCCCTCCCCACCCGAGGGCGTCACCTGGGAGCAGCTGGATGTTGTTTGAGGCCTCGAAGGGGGACCCGTCCTTCATCCAGGTGATGCTGGGGGCGGGGAAGGCCAGCGCCTCGCAGATCAGAGAGATGGGGTTGTTGATGGTCACGGTCACCTCCTCGTCTGCACTGTCCTCCGTCACCCCCAGGATGGAGGGAGCCACTGTGATGGGAGGCCAGGGGGGCACGCGTGAACCGAGAGCCCGACCCTGCGTGCGAGGACCCGGGACGCCTCAGACCCCCGGTGCTCAGCGGCCGGGCGGTGCTATTTGCGTGGCCCGGGGGGGGGGAAACGGAGGCTCCGGGGAGCCCAGGCAGGGGCAGCCAGACTTCCGTTCAGGCCTGGGTGACCCAGAGCCCCAGCCTCCACCTCTGAGCAATCCACAGGGGAAGCTGGACCATTTCTGCCTCCGTTTCCCCAACAGCCTCTGAGCACCCAGGTATCTAGTAATTTAACCAGCGTCTCCTCAGCTCTGTTTGTGTCTCCAATCTGTGCCTCTCCCCGAGTGGAGGGGCGGGGGGCAGGGAGGGGGGGCGATGTTCCCTGCTGAGTAGACGCTCTCTGCGGTCACTGACCCTAAAATGTCCCCTTTTGGGCCCTGCAGGGACCATTGATTTGGCCACCAGCACTTTTAGAAATGTATTTTCTGAGACCAGCCCGGGCCCCTCTCATTTTAGAACCCCTGTTTCTCCAGCCCAGCGGAACGGGGCTGCATTGCCCTCGGGAGCCTCATCCTCTCTCTAAGCCTCAGAGCTCCATCAGTGACACGGGGACAGGCGCGCCCTCTCTCTAAGCCACAGAGACATGGGGACAGGTGGCCCTCTCTCTAAGCCTCAGAGCTCCATCAGTGACACGGGGACAGGCGCGCCGTAAAGATTCCATCAGGAAGGCCTGTGCAGCTGCCTGGCCTCTAAGGGTTCGACCACTAGAGCAGCTGCTGTTGTTGTTTGTCGTTGAACATGGAGAACTGTGGGAAGCTGCCTGTCAGGTCACTGCCTCCTGCCCGCACTGGAACGGCCAGGAGAGGCCCGCTCACCCAGGACGCTCAGCTGCACGTGCTTGGTCCTCTCCCCCGCGGCGTTGGCTGCCATGCAGGAGTAGTGGCCGGCGCTGGACAGGTTGGCCTGGAGGACCTGCAGTAGGGCTCCGTCGGGAGAGAGGTGCTGGGTGTCGCCACCAGCCAGGGGCCGGCTGTCTTTGAACCACGTGACCCTGGGCTGTGGGTAGCCTGTGAGGGGGGGGAGAGGCAGGTAAGACAGTTCGGCAGGATTGCACCAGGTTAGAGCAGAGGTCGCTCCAGGAAGAGGGCTGGGTAGGCGGGAGGAGACATGGTTTTCCATCTCAGTCCAGAGGCCCATGCAGCAGGGCAAGACACAGAAGCAGCCACCATGGGGGGGAGCCTTTTCCTTACTGAGGAGTGGACAGAGATGGCGGGTACAGGCAGAAGGAAGACAAGATAATTCCTTCCATCCACCTATCCATTCATCCACCCATCATCCATCTAAACATACATGCATACATACACCTATCCATCCACCAATTTGTCTACCTATCCACCTTCCCATTCATCCATCCATCCATCCATCCATCCATCCATCCATCCATCCATCATTCCTTCCTTCCTTCCTTCTTTCCTTCCTTCCTTCCTTCCTTCCATCCACCCATCCATCCACCAATTTGTCTACCTATCCACCATCCATCCATCCATCTCTCCTTCCTTCCTTCCTTCCTTCCTTCCATCCACCCACCCGTCCATCCACCAATTTGTCTATCTATCCACCTTCCCATCCATCCATCCATCCACCTATCCAGACATCCATCCATCCATCCATCCATCCATCCATCCATTCTTCCATCCATCCATCCATCCACCCACCCACCCACCCATCCATCCATTCATCCATCCTTCCATCCATCCATCCAGCCATCCATCCTCCCATCCATCCATCGATCCATCCATCCATCCCAGTTCATAAGCATAACTAAGGCAGTGGCGGAACCACGGTGACAAGGTAGACCTGGGGTCCTCAAGGAGCTCAGAGTCCAGCTGGGGCACACAGGTGTCACATGGATCAGCGTAGTCAGTGCTGAGATGCAGAGCAGAGGGCCGGGATAGGCAGGCGAGATCCCCAGCACCCCCCTTTCCAAAGCTGCCGTCTCGCCTTTCTTCGGCCCGCCGTGTGGCCACGTGTGGCCTTACCTGTGGCGTTGCACGTCAGGTTGGCTGTCTGTCCCTCGGGGACCTTGACCACCTCCTCCAAGTCCTCGTTCTCGATACTGGGAGGAACTGGGAGAGCAGAGAGTCAGCCGGTCACTGGCCGGGGCTGGCTCTCTCGGTCTGAACCACTGAGCAGGGAAGCCCACGGCATCTCTCTCTCTCCAGGCTCCTGTGCCTTGGTTTCCCCATGCCCTGGTGCCTGCCTCCACGGGGACAAGGGAGTACCAGGGCCCTGGGAGAAGGCTCTGACCAGGGCAAGCTGGTATCAGAAATACTTTCTCTTTTCCGTGTTGGATTAGTCCCTGCTGCTTCTAGAAAGTTCCATGATGGCCTCAGAGTAGGGACTGCTCACGAAGAAACAAGCCTTGGCCTCTCCCTCCTTCCTGAGTGGACCTCCTACTACAGCAAGAGCTCTTGGTCCTGGACTCGCCCTCCCCACCCCACCATCCCCCCGTAAGCTCCCCAGCCGGAGGGCAGGATTCGTGGGCGACGCACGCAGGGCTGGGACATACCCAGGACCTCCACGCTGAAGTTCCTCCGCGCCTCCCCAGCCTCGTTGCTTGCCAGGCACGAGTAGAGGCCTCTGTCTCGCTCCTGGGTCCGGGTCACCTTCAGCATCCAGCCACCTGGGGCGGGAGGAGAGGGGGCTGCGAGTGTGGCTCCGGGCAGCCTCCTGTCCCGAGCCGAGCCCAGGCTGACCGCCAGGAGGAGGAGCGTGCCAGGCGTCTCAATCAGAGGTGTCTGCCCACCCCAGTGTCCCATTCCTCAGGTGGGGAAACTGAGGCCCAGGAGGGTGAACAGAGGGATGGGGCCCCCTGGACATTAGACATGTGCAGGGTCGGCCTGAGGCCCCTTGAAGAAGAAGGATCTGTCAGCTGGCTACCCCCGCTTCTGGAGACTGGCCACGGCTAACGGGACAGCCAGGGGCCTGGCCCAGGTCAGACCGCCCTGCTCTGCTGCTGGACCCTGGAAACCGCCGCCTTCTTCCAAGACCAGCCCAGGGAAGGCACACGCCCCGACACGCAATCATGGTGGCTCCTACACCCAGGGCAGACATCGCTAATGGATCACCGCTCCCCTTCTTGCCGGGCCCTGATGCGGTCCCTGCGTCCACCTCCTCGCAAGGCAGCTGGCGGCCCCACCGGGTGCTCAGAGCAGGTGCCCCGGGGGCAGCTTTCTGCCATGCCTGCTTTGGAACAGCCGGAGCATCCCTGCAGGTCCCTGAGGGTGGGCTCCCGGGGGCCCTGCAGTCCTTACAGCTTCGGATGGGACACTGCCTCCTGGGCCTCAGTTTCCCCTTGTGTGGGTCAGCAGGAACTATCACAAACCACCAAAACCAGTTTGGCTCAGTGGATAGAGCGTCGGCCTGCGGACTGAAGGGTCTCGGGTTCGATTCCAGTCAAGGGCATGTACCTTGGTTGCGGGCACAACCCCAGTGGGGAGCGTGCAGGAGGCAGCTGATCGATCTCTCTCTCATCGATGTTTCTCTCTCTCTCTCTCTCTCCTTTCCTCTCTGTAAAAAAATCAATAAAATATATTTTTTAAAAAGTGACTGTTTAAAATAAAAAAAGAACTATCACAAACCAACTCTGTAAGGAGGATGAATATTCAGAGGCGAAGGTGCTTAGACCCTATGTCTGTTCGCCCACCTGTTCTGCGCTGTGAGATGTCATATAAGCACCAGGAGAACTCTGGCTGCAGGACTTATCAGAACCTTGACTATAAACGGTCACTGAGTCTCTCGGAAGGGAGCAGAGCAGGAAGCCTTTCTAAATGTATTCACATCTAATACGTTTCACGGAGCACCTCGCCTGACCAGTGTTTTGGGGTGCATTCTCGGGGGACCAACAGCCGAAACGTTTATCCCACCCAGGCGGGCTGCTCAGGGTCAGAGGCACACGTGGGGGGCCAGACCCGACCGCCGGACACTCCCCCAGTCGCCACCTTACCAGCCAAGAGGTAGGTGTCCTCCCTGGGGCTGAGGGGGTCCTCCCCGCGGAACCAGCGGACCTCCGGGGGCGGGGTGCCCGTGGCCTCGCAGAGCAGCGTCAAGGGGCTGTGCAAGGCGGCCGTGACGTTGGTCAGGGCGTCCGAGTCTCCAATGAGCTCTGGGGGCACTGGACGCAGAGAAGCAGCCTTCTTCCGGATGCAGACGGGGCTGTGTGCCCCTCCCCGACCCCCAAGCCCGGCCCTCCCCAGAAGCCCCACCCCCACGCAGGAGGGCTAAAGAGCGGAAGTGACAAGGTCACTTCTAAATCAGGACTGGCTTCCAGAGCTGCTCCCCCAGGGAAGGGGTGAGTGGCGGGCACAGGCCGGGCTCTGGCGTTGGGCAGACGTCTGGGGCCTCAGTTTCTCCCGCCCCCAGGAGGGAGGCCAGGAGGGGCAACAAGAACACGTGTCAAACTCCAGGCACAGGCAAAACCGGTTTGGCTCAGTGGATAGAGCGTCGGCCTGAGGACTGAAAGGTCCCAGGTTTGATTCCGGTCAAGGGCATGTATCCTGGTTGCGGGCACATCCCTAGTAGAGGGCGTGCAGGAGGCAGCTGATCCATGTCTCTCTCTCATCGATGTTTCTCTCTCTCTCATCGATGTTTCTATCCTTTTCCCTTCCTCTGTAAAAAAATCAATAAAATATATATAAAAACAAAACAAAACAAAAAAAACTCCAGGCACAAAGCCTGGTACGGCGCCGATGCTGAGCAAAGGTGAACACAGATGCGTCCCCCGGATCCACACGTCAGTGCCACGCGGCGCTCTGTGGTGTCTAGAGCAGCGCTCTGTGGTGTCTAGAGCAGTGGTCGGCAAACTGCGGCTCTCGAGCCACATGCGGCTCTTTGGCCTCTTGAGGGTGGCTCTTCCACAAAAGACCCCATGCGGGCACACAGGGACAGTGCGATCGAAACTTCGTGAAGAAATGTCAATCGTTGTCCTGTTGGTATCTGGCTCTGCTGACTAACGGGTTTACCGACCACTGGGCTAGAGCATCCACTGGCGAAGGAAGCCGCTCTCTCAGGCTGGGGTGAGCGGGTGAGTGGGGTCCCAGCCACAGGCATACAGTGGGAGCTCCATAAAAGATTGAAACCACAAGGCTGTTCTGGCTACCCTGAGCGTGCCACGCCTCCAGGCCTCTGTGAGGTCTGTTCCCTCTGCCTGGCACATTTCCCCCCCTCGCCCTGGCACCTGTTAGCTCCCCTTCTGCTTTTACATTTCAGCTGAAAGGCCACCTCCTACAGGAGGGCTGCCTGGACTCCCCACGACAGAGTGCAGGCCCCCGAATTCCCCTCTCACGTGTGAGTCATGTGGGAGAGAATTGCTTATTTCCAGAGCCCAGACCAGGACAGGGGGAGAGACAGTAAGGGAGGGAAAGTGTGTGTGTGTGTGTGTGTGTGTGTGTGTGTGTGTGTGTGTGTGTGTGTGAAAGGGGGGGGAAGGGGGGAGATTAGGGCTATTTGAAGCCAGTCCTGATTTGGGAGCAGGCCTGCCTCTTGGGAGAATGAGGGGTGACCTCTGGGCACAGGTTGAGCTCAGGCTGTGCCTGGCGACTGAACTGGCCTGGCCTCCTC
This sequence comes from Lasiurus cinereus, assembly GCA_011751065.1. NCBI lineage: Eukaryota > Metazoa > Chordata > Mammalia > Chiroptera > Vespertilionidae > Lasiurus > Lasiurus cinereus. The sequence goes on along the minus strand of JAAGEH010000126.1, from coordinate 1,039,482 downwards.
CAGTCCGGGGGGCCTCCCTCCTGCCCCCTCCTCCGGCAGGCCCCCGGTCCTCACCCAGCACGGAGAGCGCAAACCTCCTCTCGGCCCTGCCAGCCGCGTTCTCGGCCACACAGCTGTAGCGTCCCGTGTGGGCCGCCTGTGCCCGCTCCACGTGCAGGCTCTGACCCCGGTTCCGCAGCCGCAGGCCAGGGCCGGCGCCCACCGGCTGGCCGTCCCGCTCCCACGTCACCGTGGGTGGGGGTTTCCCGGTGACGTTGCACTCCAGAGTGGCCTCCTTGTCCCGGACCACGGAGACCTGGGTGGGGGGCTCTCGGGGGCCGGCGATCTGCGGGGGGACTGGGGGTGGGGGAGGGAGGGAGAAAGTGGCTGTGGCCGCCGGGCAGCCAGCACTCCCATCGGGCCCCAGGCTGGCCTGTGCTGCCCACTGCCGCTGCCTGGCCGTGTGACCTCGGTCAGGTGACCTCCCTGGAGCCCTACGACCCTCCACTCCTGCTTCTGTCTAACCTGGGGCTCCCGGGGCGGGGCCTGCTCCTTTGGAAAACAAGCTCTCAGCTCGGTCCGCCCTGCAGACCTGAGGGAGGTTCCTTCCTCCAAACCAGGCCCTCCTGTAGGCTGGCCGGGGGCGGGGTTCCTCTCTCCCAAATGCTTTTCTTGGTCTTATTTTCTCTCTTTTTTTAAAAATATATTTTTTATTGATTTCAGAGAGGAAGAGAGAGATAGAAGCATCAACGATGAGAGGGAATCATTGATGGGCTGCCTCCTGCATGCCCCCTACTGGGGACCTAATTCCGCAACCCAGGCACGGGCCCTTAACTGGAATCAAATCCAGGACCCTTTAGTCCACAGGCCGACGCTCTATCCACTGAGCCAAACTGGCCAGGGCCCTTGGTGTTATTTTCTAAGCGGAGATATGTCGTCTCATCACTGCAGGGTGAGTAGCCGGAGACTCAGGTTCCCGTTATGCACAGGAGCTCCACAGAAATTTTAGGTTCCTTTCTGTCTCTGTTTCAAACTGTGGGACACTGGGGGCTCTTGGGGTCAGGTTGCCCCTCTCAGGCGTAGGCCCGGAGCTCCAGGAGCTGGCCGGGGGGGGGGGGGGCGGAGGGGGTTAAGGAGATGCCTGGGATCTAAGAGGCCAGGGCAGTAGCCTCATTATCGCTGCTCCTGTCTTGGCTTGGATCCTGAGGGTGGGGTCTCTCTCCCCTGCCAGGTGCCTGCCTGCCACCCTTCTGGCCCCTTCTGCCTGCCTGGGGTCCCCCCAGCCCCGCTCACCATGCACCTCCAGCTGCTGGTCCTGGCTGCTATTCCCGGCCACGTTGCTGCACTCACAGGTGTAGGTTCCCTCCTGGGCCGGCCGGGCTGGTCCCAAGTACAGCAGCCGCCCCACCGCCGACACCTGCTCCAGGCCGGCCCCCTCCCTGGGCACCGGCTGACCTGGAGGCAGCCAGAAACAGCCCCTGGTTCCCGGGCCTTCCATTGGGCGCTCCTGTCTCCCCACCCCCATCCTGGCCAACTCCTGCAGGAGGGGGCTGTCCCTGCCCTCGATGGGTGCGCCCACCCCAGAGCCTAGCAGGGATGGAGATGGGTGGGCCTACAGCTCTAGGGGTGGGGGTCCTAGTTACAGAAATGACACTGTCCTCAGTCCCGTCCTGCTCGGTCCCCAAGTCTGCTGGGCACCCCAGCCCCTGCCCAGCCAGCAACCCTACCGTCCTTCCTCCAGGTGATCTTGGGGAAAGGGACGCCCCGGCATTCGCAGGACAGCCGGGTGGCGTGTCCCTCGGTCACGGTCAGATTACGGGGCTCCCTTGAGGGGAACACTGGAGGGACTAAGAGAAGAGAGGGTGTGAGTGAGGGGGGGGGTTAGAAGGGGAGCAGGCTGCACCCTGGGGCCCAGGCAAGGCAGCAGTCCCCCAGGGCATGCGAGCCGGCCGCTCAGGGGCACGGCAGAAGGGACCTCCCCTCCCCCGCTCAGCCCGAGACCCTCACCCCAGACGTTGAGGTTGTAGTGCTTCTCAGAGCGGCCCGCCTGGTTCAGCGCCTCACACGTGTAGCGGCCTGCATCCCCCACCTCGGCCCTGTCCACCTGGCCGGCAGCGACAGGAGCCATCAGCGGGGGCAGCACGGAGAGGGCGGTCCCGGGATGGACGGTGTGACTGTGCCCCAACCTCCCCGCCTGGCACCTGGCACCTCCCGCACCAGGAAGTGCCCAGAAGCCGGTGCCTGCGGTGGCCTCCCCTGAGTCCGGGGCATGGAATGGGCTGCCAGCCACACCCTCAGCCCCGCCCCATTCTGACAGAACAGCCCCGAGGAGGAGGTGGAGGATGAAGAAGGGTGGGGTGGAGGGGACCCTGTGGAGGGTGGCAGAGCCTGACATGGTGGCGGTGGCGTGCGACTCTGAAGCATGAAGGGCAGGAGAGGCAGGCATTCCAGACAGAGCAAACCCAAGGAGGTGCTCAGGGTGGGGAGTGACCACATCACAAGGTATAGGGGGGTGGGAGGAGGAGGAGCAGGCTGGAGTGCGAGGTTCTCCTCTGCAGGAGAGGCACTGCCTGTCCCCGAGCTGACCTGGATGAGCTGTGCTCTGGGGCAGGCTGGGGCCTCTGGGGCCTGCCTCTGGGAACCCTCCCGGCCCCCCAGAGAGAGGCCCCAATGCAGTGGTTCTCAACCTTTCTAATGCCGTGACCCTTTAATACAGCTCCTCATGTTGTGGTGACCCCCAACCATGAAATTATTGCTACTTCATAACTGTAATTTTGCTATTGTTATGAATTATAATGTAAATACCTGTGTTTTCCTATGGTCTTAGGCGACCCCTGTGAAAGTGTCGTTCAACCCCCAAAGGGGTCGCGACCCACAGGTTGAGAACCACTGCCCCAATGTGTTTGCGGGTAAGAGACCCGAGGTCAGTGTGTCAGCACGCTATGTGGGGAAGTGGGGGGAGGCGCAGCTAAAGTTTAACTCCAGGCTGGCCCCAGAGCCCCAGCCCCACACACCCCTGCCTTGCTGGGCCAGATGCCAACACAGGGGCTCCCAGGCCCAGAGGCGAGGAGGCTTTGGAACAAGGAGCGAAAATCAAGTAGAAAGAGAGCCGCCGGCTTCGTGGGGGGGCGGAGGGGCCCGCAGGCTCAGTCCCCACTGGGCTGGAAGCAGCTCCGAGGGATGGGAGGATGCACCCAGGGTATTGAGTCTGCAGGGGCCTGCAGGATGCGCCTGTAGCTGAACTGCGCCTCCCAGGGCACCCCCGGGCCACCCTGCCCGGGCACAGCTCACACACCTCCAGCAGGGCCTTGTCGGCGGAGAGGCGGACTCCGGGCCGGGGCTGCAGCGGGCGGCCGTCCTTTCGCCAGCTCAGCACCGGCGGGGGCACGGCGTGGCTCTGGCACTCCAGGGCCACTGACTCGTTGGCCACGACGGACACGTTCCTCTCTTCCCCGAGGATGCTGGGTGGCACTGGGAGGGGGCAGAGGGGCTCTCTCAGCAGGTGGGGGCCAGCAGGACGGAGCCAATGCCCTGAGCCACAGCCCTCTCCCCCCTCCAAGGGCAGGGCAGGAGGGACCTCCAGGGGCTGGGTGTCAACTCCATCAAAAGGAGGCCCAAGTCCGAGGGGGACGGAGGGTTGTAACCGCGGCAATGTCCCACCTGACGGCCCTACAGGCCAAGACGTTACCTCGGAGGGACAGTGGGGAGAGGGACCGTGGATTTCTCTGTGTTATTTCTGGCACTCATGTGAATCTACAATGACCTCAAACTCTCCTTATAATTTACAATGTTTTTACTTCTTAAACGTGTTTTAAAAAGCAGGACCCCCACCACCTTTCTTCTGAGACAGAAACAGCCCTGCAGCGTAGGGTCAGGAAGGCAGGCTTCTGAGTCAGAGGCCCTGGTTGAATCCTGTGACCTGGCACCTGGCCACTGTGTGATGATGAGAGTAGCCACCAGCCGGGGCCACCGGAGATTAAATGCAATGACACAGGTAGCTAAGCCTTGGGCACACAATGCCTGCTAACTATTGTCCGGACTCCAGCAACATCCATCCTCCCATCCATCCATCCATCCATCCTCCCATCCATCCATCCATCCATCCATCCATCCATCCATCCTCCCATCCATCCATCCATCCATCCTCCCATCCATCCATTCATCCATCCATCCATCCATCCATCCATCCATCCATCCTCCCATCCATCCATCCATCCTCCCATCCATCCATCCATCCATCCATCCATCCATCCTCCCATCCATCCATCCATCCATCCATCCATCCATCCATCCATCCTCCCATCCATCCATCCTCCCATCCATCCATCCACCT
>JAAGEH010000126.1:1010461-1027669 GCA_011751065.1 Lasiurus cinereus | reverse complement strand
TACTGCAGCACGGCCTCCCCCGCGGGGCTGCTGGCCACGCAGCTGTACAGGCCGCCGGCCACCGGCTCCAGGCTCTCCAGGCTCAGCAGGCCTCCGGCCGCCTCCAGCCACGTCCCGTTGCTCTCCGCCAGCGGCCGCCCCTCGTGGTACCAGGACAGGGTGGGGGGAGGGTAGCCCCTGGCCACGCACTCCAGGCCCAGCGGTCTCCCGGCCACCGCCTTCACCAAGTGCGGCCCTTCGCTGGCGCCCTCGATGGTGGGCGGCACTGGGGAGAGGCCGGGGCTGCTCAGGGACAGGCGCTCCCCGCCAGCTCGGGGTTCAGCACCCCCCCCCGCAGACCCCACATCCCGGGACCGGCCTCCTCCCTCACCCGCCCTGGCCCAACCCTTTGCTCAGACTTCGGCTCCTGCAGGGAGCCTGCCGGAGGCCCCTGGCTGGAAGCGTCCCTCCCTCCCCTGCCCCTTGGGGGGTCCCCTCTCCACATGGCTTGCATCTGCTCCAACCCTGCTCCCCCTGTGGGCTCCTCAGAAGCAGAACCACAGCTTGTTGGCGCGGCTCTGGGAACGGCACACAGTAGGGCTCAGTGTCCGCTGCACTCAAAGCGACGGGCTCCCTGGACGTAAGATCAGAGCCACTGTGCCTACAAGTGCCCCCTTGGGCCTGCGGGAGTGGACGGGATGCCTGGGCAGAACCCAGCCCTGATGGCCGGCCGTGAAGGCCAAGGGGACAGCCAAGTGAGGCTGCCCCCTTCCTCTTGCTGCGCCCACCGAGCCCTCTCCAGGGGGACCTGGGCGACGAGGGCCCCGGATGTGCCTCTCAACCTGGTTTGGGTCACAAGCCCCTAGGGAAACGCACACCCCATCCCCCAAACAATTCCCGGGAGGTGCTCAGACCCCAGGGTGAGGTCCCCAGCCTGCCTCTGGCTCACCCTTAAAGGCCCCACCCAGCCCCCACTTTCTTTTGGGGTGTCTAGGGCTCCAGCACCCAAGTGTCTGTATCTTTGGGGACCAGAGCTCCTGAGCCGACTCCTCATTAGGGGCCAGGACGAGTCAGTGGCCTGCACCCCACCCTCCAAACCTCACCAGGCCCCGCCCAGCCTCACCCCTGCCTGTCTCCACACCTCTTTCCTGAGCTCTCTCTGCAGGAAGCCTGCCCCAGGGAACCCTACTGTGTGCCAGCCCCTCGAGGCGGCCATCGCCAAGGTTACCCGTGCAAAGGGGGTTAACCGTGCAACGCCCCCCGGGATGTGAACTGGGGGCCATCACATTCCTGGCGGGTGAAGAATGAGGACCAGGTTCCCGCGGCTGAGGAGCTGGTGCTGTGAGGGCCGGGCCTGGCTCGCAGTCAGTGGTTAGTGACTTTAGGGGGTTCGGGTGTGGTTTGGTGAAAAGCCCTAAATCTGGAGAGGAAACCTGGGAGCTCCACTCAGCTCTGCCTGGGCCCCCAGACACAACCTCGGATCCTGGCCTCGGTTTCCTCGCCCGTCGGCGGGAAGGTAAACCGAGGTAACCCTCCTCTAGTCACGCCCCCGCTGACCTACGGGGACAGGAGGCGGCCTCCGTCCACAGCCCGGGTCCCCCCTCGGCTCCGGCGGGCCCGGCCACTCACCGTACACCTCCAGCCTGGCCGCCTTCTCCGCCACGCCCACGGGGTTGCTGGCCCGGCAGGTGTAGACGCCCGCGTCCGAGCCCCGGGCCCGCCCCAGCTGCAGCTGCCGGCCGCCCCGGGTGTAGGCGGCCTCGGGGCTGGGGGGCAGCGGCGCCCCGTCCTTGAACCAGGCGATGTCCGGAGCCGGCACGCCGCGGGCCTCGCACAGGAGCCGGGCCGGGCGGCCCTCCATGACGGCCACCTCGCTGGTCTCGTTGGAGCCCCAGATGGTGGGGGGTGCTGAGGACAATGGGGAGGTGGGGGGGGTCACAGGGAGGCCCTGAGGCAGCTGGTGTCCCCCCTCCCGTCCCCCTGTGCCCCAAGCACTGCACTCGTCGCAGGAGAGGGAGTGTGGGGAGACGGACAGGCAATGTGGGACAGGCTGTCATGGAAAGCCGCCGGCTGCACAGGAGGTGGGGGCACCCTGGGACTCTGGACCCCACTCTGCCTCTAACTGGCTGTATGACCAGGCAGGCCAGGTCCCCTCTGTAAAACGAGGAGCTGAACGCAATCAGGGGCTCCCACAGGCAGGACGCAGGCCGGTGTGAACGAATGCCACCTCTCACAGCGGGGCGGCCCGCCCAGAGCTGCTTCCAGCCGATCACACAGAGAAGGCTCCGGAGAGACTGCACCCTGGACCTTCTGGCCCTTTCTCCCAGGCCCTCCACCACGGAGAGCGGGCAGCTCAGCGCCCTCTGCAGGCAGCTGGCGCCCAATACTTCCAGGGCCTTCCTATCCACACGTGGGGTTTTACAGCTTCCTCCCAGGAAGGCCATGTAGGCCAGGTTTCCACTCACAGGTGAGGAAGTCGACATCTTTCTAAAGAAATTCATTCCATGTAAAGATTGGGACTTGAGCCGAAACCAGTGTGGCTCAGTGGATAGAGCATCGGCCTGCGGACTGAAGGCTTCTGGGTTCGATTCCGCTAAAGGGCATGTATCTTGGTTGCGGGCACATCCCCATTAGGGGATGTGCAAGAGGCAGCTGATCGATGTTTCTCTCTCATCGATGTTTCTAATTCTCTATCCCTATACCTTCCTCTCTGAAAAATCAATAAAATCTATTAAAAAAAAAAAAAGAATGGGATTTGATTTCTCTAAAAAGTTAAAGGAACCCGCACCCCGATCGGTATCAGGTGCAGGACAGCTTGCGAGGTGGGATGGGACGGTGTGGTTTGGGGAACGGTGGTGCAGATTCCCTGTCCCTGCCCCCACCCCCCAGCTTTACTGGCCTGGGGCGCGCCCCCCAGACTCCCGATCCTGCTCTGGCCTTGCCGCTGTGCAGTGGGCAGCCGAGGGAGCCTGGCCAGCAGCCCGGGGCAGTGGGGAGGGGCAGGGCAGGACGGGGCGGGCCGGGCCGGGCAGGGGGCCGCTCACAGTGGATTCTGAGCTGGAAGTCCTTGGCCTGCTGGCCGGCAGGGCTGAAGGCCACGCACTGGTACCGGCCCGCGTCGCCCAGGTGGCTGCTGGCGATTCGGAGCCGCTGGCCGTCCTCCAAGAGCTGGACATGCGGGTCCCCGGGAAGGACAGGCCTGGACAGGAGGTCAGGACAGTGCGACTCAGGTCGAGGCACGGGCAGGGGCAGCCCCTGGACCTCAAAAGAGGCTGAGCGAGTCACAGCCGCCAGAAGGCGCCAACAGTCCCAGGGCCCCGCACCGGGGATCAGACAAAACGTGTCCGATAGGCGGAGCCCTCAGAGAAGTCAGCGCTGACCCCTGAGTCTGGGGTCCCCGGCTGTGCCCAGCCAGGGGCGCCCCTCTCTGACACTCAGCTTTGCAAGATGCTGGAGGTCCGATCCATCCAGTTCTACACTCCACCCATCGCCCTGGTGGCCTGCCACCCCGGGGTGAACCCAGACTGCGCTCAGTGGGGGAGCCAGACACCGAGGCCCCACTGTGCAGCTGCGTGGAATGCGCAGGAGATGCAGGTGCGTCTGCAGGCAGAGAGCGGGTGGGGGGTGGCTGCCAACGGGCGTGGGGTCTCCTTGGGGAGACGGAATGTTCTGGAACTAGACAGTGATGCTTGTGCAACACCGGGGATGTGCCAAATGCCACTGAACTGCGGGTATTAGGTTATGTGGATTCCCCCCACAACACACCCCAAAAAGCATTTTTTAAAGGAAAGCTGAGTGATGATGAGAAACCCTGCTGGGTGAGAGTGGGGTCTCACCTGAGTGACCCCAGGCTGGGGGGGGAGGTGCCCACGCTGCCCTCTGCCTGGGCCCTGGCGGCACATGCGATGCCTGTCAAGCCCCCCTAGAATTCAACCTCCTCAGAGCCCCTATCCACCCGGCCCAGGCACGGGCACCACCCCCAGCTGCCCACTCACTGCCTGTCCTTGGTCCACTCCACCTGGGGCGCAGGGACCCCTGCGGTCCGGCACTCCAGCTCCACCTGGGCACCAGCCAGGCCCAGCACCTCCTGGGCAGCCCCGGCTCCAAGCACAGAGGGCGGGACTGGGGGCAAGAAGGACAGGGGTGCGACGGCTCACACCTGCAGCCCGCCCACCGCAGGCCCTCGCCATGCAGATCCCCCTCCTGGTATGCCCTTCCTTCCTTCCACGTCCTGCCTGGGAGGCTCCCCCAAACCCCACCCTGTGCTCCCTGCACAGCCGGCACCACCACTGGGTCCTCAGCAGTGGCTGCTTGGCTGATCATGTGACTGTCACATGTCTTCCCTGAGAGCTGAGTGAGGAGCTGGGGCTGGGGTGGGCCGCTCTGTGCCCCCTCACCCCCTCTCCCCAGCCTCAAAAGGGAGGGGCTGCGGGGGGACACCCTGGGCGCCGTGGGGTTCAGGCCCGCTCACCGAGCACCAGAAGCTCGAAGTCGCGCTGCGCGGTGCCCGCCTGGTTCTCGGCCCGGCAGGAGTAGAGGCCGGCATCGGCCGCCTGGATCCTGGGGAGGTGGAGGGCCCGGGCCTCGTTCAGGAGGCGGAGGCTGCCCTCGTCCTCGGGGACCTGGGCAGAGAGGAGGGAGGGAGCTGGTGACACGGTTTGGTGCTCCATCGTCAGCCATAGGGAACGAAGGTCCACGGAGCTGGTTGAAGACAGGAACCCGGGGCTTCTGACTCCTCCAAGAGTGCAGGCCCTTGCCACCATGCAGCCCTCCAGGATGCACGGTGAGACCTCAGTCCTCCCCGCCCCGAGCCCCAGGGTGCCCCTAGAGAAACCTGTCACATCTTCCTGCCGTGACGTGGCACAACCCCATCCTCACCGGCTGCCCGTCCTTGAACCAGGTGATCTCCGGAGCGGGGAAGCCGTGGGCATCACACTCCAGCGTTAGGGACTGGCCAGCCATGCCTGACACGTTGGCCCTACGTCCGTCTTCCCGGATGCTGGGGGGCACTAGGCACAGGGAGAGGTAGAGGTGCCTCCCTCACCCCCGGAGCCGCAGCGGCCTGACAGGCAGCCCCCAGAGTCTGGGGTCCCCGGCTGTGCCCTCTCTGACACTCAGCTTTGCAAGACGCAGGAGGGCTGACCCATCCGGTTCTACACTCCACCCATCGCCATGGAGACGTATGAGGGCCCTGAGCCGGAGTCTCCCGTTGTGTCTCTGAGACAAACTTCCAGGCGAGTCCTCCCAGGGCGAGCGGGGGTGCTTGCCGGTCACCGGGGGGCGGAGGGTGGCCCATGAGGAGCCATGAAAACTGCCCCCTTCCTCCCAGGATGGGCACGTGGAGGGCAAGGCTCCCATCCTTTGCACACGGCCCCTGGGTCGGGGTGGGGATGGGGGTGGGAGCTCCAGGGAGGTGCTGGGAGGACATGAGCCTGGGACCCCGTTAGCAGGTGTCTCGGGGTGGCCATCGGTGCTCACCCCCTAGCCCAGTGGTCGGCAAACTCATTGGTCCACAGAGCCACATATCAACAACGCAGCGATGGGCATTTCTTTGGAGAGCCCCATTTTTTAAACTTAGACTATATAGGTAGGTGCGTTGTTATTAACTTCATCAGGGTACTCCTAAGCTGGCCTTGGCTACAAACTCAAGGGGCCAGCCAAAACCGGTGTGGCTCAGTGGATAGGGTGTCTGCCTGCAGACCGAAAGGTCCCAGGTTCGATTCCGGTCAAGGGCATGTATCCTGGTTGCGGCTGATTAATGTCTCTCTCTCATTGATGTTTCTAACTCTCTATCCCTCTCCCTTCCTCTCTGTAAAAATCAATAAAATATCTTTAAAAACAAACGAAGGAAGGAAGGGAGGAAGGCCGAGAGAAAGGAAGGAAGGAAGGAAGGAAGGAAGGAAGGAAGGAAGGAAGGAAGAAAGAAAGAAAGAAAGAAAGAAAGAAAGAAAGAAAGAAAGAAAGAAAGAAAGAAAGACTCAAGGGGCCCAAGAGCCCCATGTGGCTCGAGAGCCGCAGTTTGCCGACCACTGCACCAGACCATTCAAAGCCACTGATGGAGCTCCGGCTCGTCCCCTCACACTCCTGTGGGGGGAGGGGGGTCTCTTCAGGGAAAGGGGTGTCCATGCAACCTGCCGCTCGCCCGCTCGCCCGCTGCCCTCAAGCGTCCCCCCGCCCCCAGGCACCTGCGGTGAGCGCTGTCCCAGCGGCGGTGGGCGCCAGCCGCCCCGCGCGGGGGCCATGCTCACCGAGGACCACCAGCTTGGCTCTCCGGGACGCCGAGCCCGCCTCGTTGGTGGCCTGGCACTCGTAGTCGCCGCCGTCGCCGGGGGAGACTGAGGCCAGGAACAGGGCGCCTCCGTCCAGCACCGCCAGGCCCGGCCGGCTGCCCAGCGGCTCCGCGGACGGGCCCTTCCGCCACGTGACCTGCGGCGTGGGTGTCCCTGGCCGGGGGCAGGGCGTCAGCAGCAGGAATACCTGCCCCGCTCCCTCCACACATCGCTCCCCTCCCCCCACCAAAGCTGAGAGCCCCCCACCCCGCTCAGCGCCCACCATGCCTGGAGCGCACCCTGCCCTGCCCGTGGCTCCCCTGTGCCACCCCTGCCTCTTTCTCAGGGACATCAGCCCGCGGGCTCCGGTTTCTGTCTATTGTCTGTCTCCCCGACACGAGCCAGGTCTTAGCTCTGCTCCCTGTGGCTCCCCCAGCGGCCAGTCCGGTGCCTGGCACACAGTAGGTGCTGTGGAGCAGGGGGAGGAGAGGGGCCGCTCCCCCAAACTCACAGGTCAGCACCCTGGGCACCTCAGTCACCCTCCCCGCCACTGGTCAGTGGGCCTCGCCACCACTGGGGACACTGATCATCAACAGCTGCTGCACTTCACCTGCCATCAGCCTGGCAGACACACCCCTGGGTCTCCCTCACTCTCTGAGAGGAAGGGCCATCGGAAGGCGGGGCGGGCCACCCCATTTGGGTGGGCGTGGGGGAGGAGCAAGCTGGGGCACATTCCGGGATCCCTCAGCATCCTCTCTCAGGAGCATCCCTGCCCCACTCCACTCCGCATCGGCCGTGTGTCTCTAACGTGAGGGCCCACAGCCGCCCCCTGCGCACCTCCGGACGGGCTAACCCCCTCTCCTCCCCCCTCCTGCAGGGGTCTGTTTCCTCCTGCAATCTCTGAGGTTTCCTGTCAGAGGGTCCCACTGCTCGGGGCCTGCTCCCCTTCTGTGGGGACATGTGCATGAACATACGCAGTTTAACACATGCCACTCCGAAACCACACTCCACACTACACACACCACACACCACACCCCTCAGCACCTTCAGCTTCTCCCACAGCCCTCCTCCTCCCCCCCACTCCCCCGAGGATCGGGACCTCGGAGCTGCTGCCTGGAGGGGAGCTGGGCTTTGAACCCTGGAACTCTCCCTCCTTTCATTCAGACCCTATTTTATGTTTTAATCCAGCCGTACAGAGGCTAGAGGGTCCACCGGGTGCATAGAAAGGCAGCCCTCCTAGCGGTCAGCAGGGAGGTTCTAGGGGGGCGGGGAGGCTGGGGAGGAGGTGCCCAAACTGGAGCTTTCATGCCAAAATACAATAAAAAGTCTAACCTGCCAGAGCTCTCATACGTACCGCACCGCGGGGCCAAGATGCCAGGGCACTCCGAGCTGCCCCCACCTCCCGCTCCCCCTTTACAGGGGCCAGCACCCCCATCCGCCCCAGGAGGCGGCGAAGGTGCCAACCACCGCAGGTACCAGGGCTGCCTTAGGCTCTGAGCCCTCCAGCTCACAACCACAGGGCTGGTGACCGCCAGGCCCAGCACTGCCCACCAGACAGCTCCCCACGTGAAAAGGCAGGCAGCCAGGGGGCAGGTGCCCGCCAGAGGGGCTTCCGCTGGGCGGATGAGGCTGAACTGCAGCTCAGAGGACAGGACCCGGGCGGTGGGCAGCCAGAGGCACCAAGGACAGGAGCGGCTGCTTGCTGTTACCAGAGACCAACACCAGGTGGCGCCATGGTCAAGGGCAGGGCCACTGGGACCCTGCAGGTGGACAACTCTGCAGACAGTACCCCACAGTTCCCGCCACCGGGGGGGCCTGCCTCCTACCGGCCTCCCCTCAGTCTGGTCCGGAGACTTCCCTGGCCCGGGGGGTTCGAGGAAGCAGAGCTGAGACCAGAACCAGCGCCCAGCTCCTGCCAGGCCTCAGGAAGCTGCCACCTGCCCCCGCCTTCCTGAGAGGCCATTCATGCACGGGGCCGACGGCATGTCCTCTCAGGGTCCCTGCAGGCCCTCAGCCAGGAGAAGCAACGAGGCGGGATCTGCCTGCGCGGCAGGTAAAGCCTTCCTTCGCTCCCATCCGTTTACTCCACACTTTCCCGGAGCCCCTGCTGTGTGCCAGGCAGGGTGCCGGGACCTGGGCCCTCCCAGCAGCAGCCCTGCAGGAGGGGCTGCATGGGCCCATTCTACAGATGAGGAAACCGAGGCTCAGAAAGGAAGCGTCCATGCCCTGGCTCACAGCTGGGATGCATCAACGCAGGGCAGGTGGCCACAGAGGTGGCTGTCACCTCCCACCCAGCTGCCCCCCAAAGGGGCCTCAGGGGGCTGGTTTGCTCAGGACTGGGAGTCCATGCTCCGTGAGGCAGTCTGGGGCCCGGGCAGAGGCGGGCCACCGAGCCCGGATCCGCCAGGACCTCGGCCTTCTGCAGCCCCAGCTGTTCTAATCCCCGGGTGCAGAGGGGCGGGGCTTACTTGGCCCTGGGGATGGGGTCACACCACACTCACTTGGTGAGCCACCTCTGGCTGTGTGACCTCAGGCAAGCTGCTTAACCTCTCTGAGCCGGGGCCGCCCCCCAATAAAAATGAACTCATGCCAACCCCCTCCTATCGGGTGTGGAGGGGATGGGCTGCTTGCCAGGGCCCTGGCTAGGAGTGAGGGTGCCCTGCCCACCATCACCCCTGGCACTGCATTGCATTCCCTCGCTGACCTCTCACGCTATCAAACCCATTTCAGAGGCGGGAAAACTGAGGGTCCAGGAGTGTAGATGACTAGCCGACCATCACCCCTGGCGCTGCCCCCAGGGCACTGCCCCAGCCTCACCTCGGGCGGGGCACGGCAGGCTGGCGTTCTCTCCCGCCACCGTCTCCAGCAGCCCGCTGGTCTCCTCGGCTCCCCAGTGCGGTGGCTCTGGTGGGAGGTGACGTGGCCACCCTCACTGCCCTGGCCCGGAGCGTGGTCCACAGGGCCACTGGGGAGGGCGCCCCCCTCCAGAGCCCCGGCCGGACATAAGGGGGGTGCAAGCCCGGTACTGCAGCCTCAGCCTCAGGGCGAGTGAGTCAGGGCCGTGGTGCTGGGAGGCCCCCACAGGGTGGTCCATGCAGGGCCCCGAGGGCTGGAGAGGCTGAGCTTTAAATGCACCACAGAGGGGGTGCGGTGCCTCCAGCCCCGCCTTTCCAGGTGCATTGCACTCCCTCGCTGACCCCTCCCACATCAGTGAACCCATTTCACAGGTGAGAAAACTGAGGGCCCGGGACTGCAGATGACAGGCCTCCAGCTGTCCAGCTGGCAAGCGGAGGGAACTGCTCATCAATCACGTCCCCGTGGACAGAGTCCCCCCGGGGCAGGGGCCAAGCAGGCCCTGAGCCGGGAGGAGCAGACAAAGCATCCCGGAAGGGCAGGCCGATGGTGCGGAGGCGGGGCGCGGCGAGATGCGGGGTTCGGGGACTCACCCAGCACCCTGAGCTCCAGTTCCCAGGCGTCAACCCCGGCGCTGCTGGCGGCCTCGCAGCGGTACGTGCCGGCGTCCGTGGTGCGGATGGCGGCGAAGTGGACGGAGCCCTCGGGCCCCCCGCCCCGCAGGGCCTCCCCATCCTTGGACCAGGTCAGCCGGGGCTCCGGGGTGCCCTCGGCCACACAGTTCAGGTCCACAGCTTCCCCCGCCAGGACCTTCAGCACCCGCGGGCCTGGCTGCACCTGCGGGGGGACTGACAGGGACGCGGGGAGGGGTTCAAGGCAGGGGCCCCGCCTGGGGAGTCCCAGAGACCAGATCCACGGAGAGGGCTCCCCCATCCCCTTTCACCCTCCCCAACACCCTTCAACTTTCCCTGCTCCCCCAACCCCACCCCTCCCTCAGCCCCACCCCAGATCCAAGGGCAGCCAACATCATTCGAAAACCAACAGCTGGGAGATACGAGGTGTCCCCCCACAAAAAAAAATATATATATATACACTTAGCAGCAGGGAGCTCAATTGATGCTTCCTTCTTTTCAGGTCTAACCCACTGGAATGAATAATCATTCCCAGTGTGTATACCTTTTTCGGGGGACACCCTGCATAATAGTGCTGCATGGGGAAATGGAGGCGGGGGGCAGAGGGACTGACTCTGGTGGATGGCAAGATTGGGGGGCAGCACCCACAAAGGGGAAGGTTCACATCCCAGCTCTGTCCTCGCAGCCACAGGAGCCTGCCCAGCTGGGCCAGAGCCTCCACGTCCCCTTGTCCCAGCGGCCCGGGACCGAAGCAGCGGCTCAGCCTGGCCTGGCCGGTCATGCCCATCGCCCATCTCCATCCCCCTGCCCCGAGCTCAGGCGGCTGCAGGGGCTCCCCTTCTTCCCGGAGTGTTTTCAGGGGCGTCCCCACCCTCCCTCTCCCATGGGCCTTCCCAGGGGGCAGGCAAGCCACTCCCACCCGCAGTCACCCACACCCTCAGCGGGAGCGGTCCCAGCCCCCCGTCTGTGTGACCGGAGCCCAGGCAGCCTCCTGGGGGGTTGGACAGGAGAACACTTGGACTCCCCCTCTCTGGGTGCTGAGCGGATGCCTGGGACTAGTTTCTGGGTCCTCGGGGGAAGGTCAGAAGCACCCACTCCCTTCCCGGCTTTGGAGGAAGAGCCGAGAAAGGACCATTACAGGGGAACCTGGCCCTGGGCACAGATCAGCCTGGGCCCAGGGCCCCAGGGGGTACATGCCCCACCCACCCCCCCCCCCCCCTGGCGGCAAACAGTGACAGCTTCCACTCTGCTGAGTGCCCCATGTCATCGGTTCCCCTCCTGACACCCACGGGGTACGCGTTTTACAGAAAGGAAAACTAAGGCTCCGAGGGGCCACGTGGCCGGCGTAAGGTCACCCAGCCAGGGGGTGGCAGGGGCAGGGTTCAACCCCGCCCTGCTCATGCCTCTCTCCTGGGTCGGAAAACCTCGGCCCTTCTCTCTCCGAGCCTCAGCCTGCCCACCTGTAAAATGGGCCGTTCGCCTAGCTCAGGGGGCGGCTTTCTCTGCTGAGGGCCAGTCGGTAGTTTAGGTTTTGCAGACCAGATGGACGGTCTCAACCACTCAGCGCTGCCGTGACGACGTGAGAGCAGCCGCAGAGAGAACTAAAGGGACTGCAGGCTGCGTGCCCATAAAACGCGTATCGAGGGGCTGAAACGTGACTTTCCTAGAGCGTCCACACGTCACAGACCATCGTCCTTCCCCCACGCGTTTCCAGAGGGAGACACCCTTCTCCGCTCCTGGCCAGATGCACGCAGGCCGGTGAGGCGGGGCCCGGGCGCGGCCCGAGGGCCTTGGTGGGCTGACCCCCCTGATTCCTGGGGGGCTCCTGGCGATGACCAGCTCCCGGCCTCTTGGGTGGAGTGACTCCACTGCTGGCTTCTGTGAAGGGGACCCAGGCCCCCCGCCCCATGGGCTGCAACCAGAACCCTCTGTGGGTCCCTCCCCAAGGCCCCACTGCTGGGCCCTGCCCCCTGTGCTCAGCAGCCAAGGGTGCACAGGAGAGGGGGGTGCAAGGAAACGTGGCTGGAGACGGGCAGGAAGGAGGGGTGAGGGGAAATCTGGAGGGCGCCCCAAGGAGGTGACAGCTGACCCGTGGAACTGGGAGGTGGGGGGCACTGAGCGGGCCCGAGAAAGTCAGGGCAGAGCCACAGGCCTGACAGGAGCCCCCGGCGCGAGCCTACCTTGCACCCCGAGGCTGTAGTGCCGCGTAGCAGACCCTGCGGGGTTACTGGCTCTGCACTGGTAGACACCGCTGTCCCCGACCTGGGCCTGGGCCAGACGCAGGGAGCCCGAGGGCAGAAGCAGATGCCTGCAGGAGTGAGGGACACCGGTGAGACCCCAACCGACCCCAGGCCTCCAGGCCCAACTCACACCAGCCCCCGCCCCCAGGAAGCCCGCCAGGAGGAGAGCAGGGCCGGCACCCAGCCTTCCCTGGGCCCCCTGACCCCCTCGCCCTCCACATCCCTGAGCTGCCAGCCAAGGCGGGTCTCACCCAGCCGGCGACACAGAGAGCACAGGATGAGGAATCTGCCAGCCTGGGTTCAAGTTCCAGCTCCGAACCTTTCCTAGCTGGAGGAAGCAAGCCCCTTCACCTCCTGGAGCCTCCATCTCCTCATCTGCAAAATGGGCAGCTAAGCCGAGACCGGTTTGGCTCAGTGGATAGAGCATCGGCTTGCGGACTGAAAGGTCCCGGGTTCGATTCCGGTTGGGGGCATGTACCTTGCTTGCGGGCACATCTCCACTGTGGGATGTGCAGGAGGCGGCTGATCAATGTCCCTCTCTCATCGATGTTTCTAACTCTCTATCTCTCTCCCTTCCTCTCTGTAAAAAATCAATAAAATATTTTTTTTTAAAAAAAAGGGGGGCAGCTAAGAGGGACTGGGGCTAGGGGACCGACCCTGCGTTGGCTCCACCCCGGCTCGCTGCTGGACCCCCGCTGACTCCCCCTCCTCTAACGCACACACGTGCCATCCCTGGACCCTTCCCTGAATGGGGGTGACAGGTGGGGGAGGAGGCTGCATCTGGAGGCCCTTCCCATGGTTTTGGGGGAGAATCTGCTCTGTGGCGAAGGGCCGGATGCTCCGCTGGGTTCTACGCCCCGGCACTGTGTTGGGCTCCTAGGAGGAAGCTGGGAGGCCCCATCTCTGCTCCCCCATCCCGCCCACCTTGCTGAAGTCACCTAGTCGCAACCCACAGAGATCCGGTACCCCCAGCCAGGCTCGTGCAGCTGGGCTGGACCCCAGGGGCCCCTGCAGACATGATGTCACCACCCACATGTGCTGGCTCCTCACAGCCCCTGCCCCCATGCACAGAGAGGGCAGCTGTGGCCACTGGCCCCAGCTGGCCCCGAATGCAAGTGGGGGTGGGGACTCCACGGGCCAACGCCCCAGCCTGTGCTCCCCAGCTACTGCTGGGCTCTGGAGCCTGACATTTCTGGTGCCCACTCCCATGTCTCAGTTCTCTCCCCTGCAAAATGGGGGTGACAGGCACCCCTAGGCGGCTGCAAGCAAAGTGCTGGCTGTACACCTGTCCAGCTGCCGCTCGCTCCATGCATGGCCCTGGGCTACTAGCTTTGCCCTGCTGGGCCCGTGTCCCCATCTGTCAATCGAAGCAATCGTCCCTCCCCCCATCT
Source organism: Lasiurus cinereus (assembly GCA_011751065.1). Lineage (NCBI taxonomy): Eukaryota > Metazoa > Chordata > Mammalia > Chiroptera > Vespertilionidae > Lasiurus > Lasiurus cinereus. The sequence continues at coordinate 1,014,305 of JAAGEH010000126.1, read as the reverse complement.
AGCCACCCCCTCCTCCGGTGTGTCTGGGGCATCCAGCAGGCGCTTGGGGCACATCCTCCGAGGACAACTGTACATGATTTGTGGGGTGGTGGTCTCAAGACTCCCGGCACTGGCCCGGGCCTCCACCCTGTCCTCTGCCATGGGCTGACTCTGCGGGGTGGGCAAGTCCCCTAACCGCTCTGTGCCTCTCTGTGTCTCCTTGGGGAAAAGAGAGAGACAGCAGTCATGTTCCTATCCCACCCAGAACTGTCCAGACAACACATGACCTAATCTGCAGCCCAGCGCCTGGAACAGAACAGGACGCCCCAAAGGTCAGCTGTTACCGTGGTGACAGCAGCGCATCCATAAACAAGCCACAGTGCAGTTCCATAGCGTTTCAAACACGTGTTGGCATCGTGTGCATGTGTGTGCGTGTGTGTGTGTGTGTGTGTGTGTGTGTGTGTGTGTGTGGCTAACCCGTTCATTGTTCATTGTTATATAGTATTCCCTTGTGTGATCACCACACCGCTGCTTAATTTACTCCCCTTGGGGTGGGCGTTTAAACACTTACGTATTTCTCTTTCCTTCCTTCCTTCTTTCCCTCCCTTCCTTCCTCCTCTTGCTCTTTCACGGCCAGAGCTCTCTGCACCAAGCTGCCTGGTGCCCCCCACGCACAGAGGGGTACGGTATGTCTCCCCAGACCTGAACACCGATGGGGGAGGGCTTCTCACCTGAATCTCCTAGCCGTGCCGTGCCCAACACTGTGGGTCAGTGGTTGACTATCAAACTATGAGCCAGGAGGAGGCAGGCAGGCAGGGGCACATGCCCGGACTGTGGGCTCGACCCCCAAGAGGGGCACGAAAGGAGGCAGCCAACTGATGGTTCTCTCTCCTCACTGATGTTTCTATCCCTCTCGCCCTCTCCCTCCCTCTCTGAAATGGATAAAAATAATGTATTTTTTAAAAAAGAATCTCTTCGCTCTCTGGGAAACACAAGCCGAGGTGGCTCTGAGACAGGCGTCAGAGGACCAGGGACACAGGAAGTGAGCGCCCCATCCTGAGAAGCGGCCAGCAGAGCAGACGGGGACCAGGCTGTGACGGCAAGTGGCCCCAGCACAAACCACCTTCCGCCTCCTCCAGGCTGACCTTGGGCCAGGACTGCCTCTCCCTGAGCCTCGCACCCGCATCGGGAGGCACGGGGGAGGGCGAGTACCGAGAGACATGAAGTCTGCCGAGCCCACGGTGCCTGGGACACAGCACGTGCTCAATGGACGGCCCTGCTGTCAGCCACCCACCCCCCATCCTGCCTGGGCCTTGCCCGGCCCCATAAGCTGGGCAGCCCTGAGCAGGTCCAGCGAGGGGAGCAAAGGCCACATGGGGCCATCTTTGTCCCAGTGACAGGCGGACATCTCCCCTGCGAGGCACCACTCCCTGTGTGGCTTCTCTCACCTCAGTCTCTGTTTTCTAAGCGGGTTAATGTTGACACCCCCCACCCCCAACAAAGGCCAATCCATTGGGGGCCGAAAGGCACCTCCATCGCCCTCAGGGCAAGACTACCCAGTACATCTCGGCCGGCAAAGCGGGGTCAGAGCAAAGAGGTCTGGGCTGGGAGACACGGTTCTGGATCGGAGGCCGAGTGTTTGCTAAAGACTCGCTGTGCAGCCTCAGGCAGGGCGCTCGACATCTCTGAACCCCAAGGACTGCAGAGTCAAAAGGGCAGCTCCAGGCCCCTTTCTCTCACAAGTGGCCTTCGGGGACTCAAAAGACCACAGAACCCCTCGCTTCCTCCCTCATCAAGCCCTTTAAGTCAGTGGTTCTCAACCTTCCTAAGACCGCGACCCTTGCATACAGCTCCTCATCTGGTGGTGACCCCCAACGATGAAATTTTGCTACTGTGATGCACCGTGATGTCAATATCTGCATTTTCTGCTGGTCTTAGGTGACCCCTGTGAAAGGGTCGTTCGACCCCCAAAGGGGTCTCAACCCACAGGTTGAGAACTGCTGCCTTAAAGGGACAGGAAGCGGGAGCATGTAGAAAACACACACACAACAACAAAAGAAACTCCCAGAAATGTAAACCGTGTGTCTTTCCTGTGAGCAGCCCCAGGTCGCTTCCTCGAAGGAGAACGTGCTCCCTGCGGCACAAAGGAAGAACCAGAACCAGTGAGAGTCCATTTCCCCGACGGACCAGCCGGGGCCAGCCCCACCGAGCCTGTGCTCTCTCTCAGGGCCCGCCTGGCCACACCGCGCCTCGCTTTTACCGCCGTCCCCTGGGGTGGCCCACGCCTGCTGGACAAATCCAAGCACAGGAGCAGGGCTTGTCCGGACCCACCGGCCCGTCCCCCAACCCACCCGGCCCCCCAGTGTAGCACTGGACCATGATCTTCCTCCGAGGGAACCGGCCCTCCCACCTCCACTCCTCTGCACCTGCTGTCTTCCTGCCGGGGACACGCCTCCACCTCCTCATCACCTGGACCACACCTGCTCACACCTCGATACTGAGACGCCACCTCCTCCGGGAAGGCTGCCTTGATGCCCAAGGCCGATAGGTGCGTCCTGTGGACGCCCACAGCTGCCTGCCCTTCCCCCGCATCGCAGCCCTCACCAGCTGGCTGGTGACCCCGCTCTCCCTCCACGTTCCCAGAAACTGGGCAGGTTTGGGGACCGCAGCCCAGGGGTGGGCTCGGTGGCCGGGGGGGGGTGCATGGAGAGCCATGGGGAGCACGCCGCTGTGGTGTGCGTGTGGCGTAATTAGCGGCAGCTGCTCCGTCCGGGTGGCGTGAGTGTCCAGATGGCTCCGTGCAGCGCCCAGATTCTCGGGGAATTTCCTGTTTATGACATCCATCGAGCCCTCGCTCTCTGCACAGCCCCGCAGAAGGGGGACATGGACCCGAGAGGGACCCCTACCCCGCGGGGTCCCCCTGCTCCTGCGAGCTCCCAGGGGGGCCTCCCTGCCCAGAGACACCAAAGAGGGCGTGCCCCGCAGCAGGCGGGTCCCGGCCGCACCTCACCGCCAGCCCACACCTCACTGCCGTCCAGTCCCGCCACTTCCCAGGCCCCGTGGTCCTCAGAACTCAGGCCAGCCCTCTGCCACCCGGCAGTGCCCTGCCCCCGGCGAACACTCCGGGAGTCCCGATGCCCTGACCACACCTGTGACCACCTGTCACGGTCAGAAGGCTCAGTGAGGGGGGCGGCCAGCCATGCCCACGTGCCTGCCATGTCCCACTCCTTAGCACAAGTCCTGCCCCACAGAAGGTGCTGAAGGAATATTGGGCGGCAAATCCCAGCCGTCTGCGCTCACACTCCCCTCCCACCTTCGCTCACACTGTTCCCTGCGGCCCAAGGACACTCTCCTACCCTCCAGACCCCTGCCAGGCAGCACCGGCTCCGACTCTTCCATGGAGCCTTCCCTGCTGAGTCCAAGCAGGTTACACTTCGCTGATGTTGAGCGGCGTGGAGCCCAGTTTAGCCAATTGCTCATTCACCCATCCATCCACCCATCCATCCACTCACCCATCCACCCATCCATCCATCCATCCATCCACCCATCCACCCATCCATCCACCCATCCACCACCCACCCATCTACCCATCCATCCATCCATTCATCCACCCATCTACCCATCCACCCATCTATTCATCCACCCACCCACCCATCCATCCACTCACCCATCCACCCATATAACCCATCCATCTACCCATCCATCCACTCATCCACTCATTCATCCACTCACCCATCCACCCATCTACCCATCCATCCACCTACCCACCCATCCACCCATCCATCCATCCACCCATCCACTCATCCATCCACCCATCTACCCATCCATCCACCCATCCACCACCCACCCATCTACCCATCCATCC
>JAAGEH010000126.1:915475-1010361 GCA_011751065.1 Lasiurus cinereus | reverse complement strand
CATCCATCCACCCACCCACCCATCCATCCACTCACCCATCCACCCATCTACCCATCCATTCACCCATCCATCCACTCATCCACCCATCCATCCACTCACCCATCCACCCATCTACCCATCCATCCATGGATGGATGGATGGATGGATGGGTAGATGGGTGGATGTATGGGGGGGTGGATGGGTGGATGGATGGATGGATGGGTAGATGGATGGATGGGTGGATGGATGGATGGATGGGTGGATAGATGGATGGGTGGATGGATGGGTAGATGGGTGGATGGATGAGTGGATGGGTGGATGGATGGGTGGATGGATGGATGGGTGGATGGGTGGGTAGGTGGATGGATGGGTAGATGGGTGGATGGATGAGTGGATGGGTGAGTGGATGGATGGGTGGATGAGTGGATGGATGGGTGAATGGATGGGTAGATGGGTGGATGGATGAGTGGGTGGCGTAATTAGTGGCAGCCATCCATGCATCCATCCATCCACCCATTTATCCACCCATCCATCTACCCATCTACCCATCCATCCATCCATCCATCCCCCCATCCACCCACCCATACATCCACCCATCTACCCACCATCCATCCATCCATCCATCCATCCCCCCATCCACCCACCCATACATCCACCCATCTACCCATCCATCCATCCATCCATCCATCCATCCCCCCATCCATTCATTCATTTGCTGGACAAAGAGGGGGTCCAGGCGGCCCGGCTGCCGCAGGATTGAGGAAGTGCTCCCTCCTCCGTCAGAGGCATGTCTGTACCCAGTCCTTCCTGCCACGTCCCATGCTGTTGATACCACTGTCCCCGTTTCTAAAGGACCCATCACCCCGAGAGCACAGACCCTTCCAGAAGGAGGGTGGGTGGCACAGCTCTCCTCACAGACACACCCACATGCCCATCTGCTGGAACCCGAGCAGGGCCTGCGCCTGCACAGAGCAGGGGCCTACCCACACGCAGCAGGCAGCCCGGGCCTCCCCCGTCAGAGGCCGCTGACCCTCGTCTCCGTGCTGGGGCCTCCCTGCACCCCAGGCTTTCTGAGGAAGCCCCGTGTGGGAAAAGCAGCTGGGGATCCAGGCGGAGGGGCCTGAGGCCCACCAACCACAACATGCGAGAGAGCGGGAGAAGGCGCCATCCCGTGAGCCCCAGGAACCTGCACCACGCCAGGCTCAGGGGCGGCTCCGCCTATGGGGTGGTCCTGAGTGCCCCCCACAGCTGAGCGTCCCCCAGGGACATTCTCCCGCGAAGCCCCCACCAGCCACACGTGCATGCAGGACCCGCCTTGCCGAGGCCTCCACGGCTCCCAGGCAGTCAGGGCAGACCCGGGACGCGCCCCCCTCTCTGCTACCCGCTGCCAGCCACGTGGTGACCTAACGGGTTAGCCCCGAAGCGAAAGTCACTGCACTTTTCCAGAAAGACGGCTGCTGGCCATGGCTGACAAGACCAAGACTCCAGGGCCACCAGGTCAGGCAGCAGCCTGAGCTGTGAGGACCCACCAAGGCGAACACCACACGAGGGGTCCCGGGCAGTCAGTGCCATGCCGGTGAGGGGATGGCTGTTTTTCCTGGGTCACTACACCCCAGCTGCAACCCCACCTCGGTGCTGGGGGTAACCGAGCCAGCGAGGGGTTGGGCGTGTTGAACACCCGCCCTTGCCGGCTGCCCCCTCCGCTCCCCCCCATGCGGCTGGATCTGGCCCCGTAGGGGACCCTGGCCGGCTGCCCCCGGGAGTGTGAGCCGGGCCAGGAGAGCTAGCAGCTGTCCCAGCTCCACATCAGAGCCCCAAACAAACACTGTTGCCTAGAAACACCGCCTCGCCCCGGCATTCCTGGGTGGACCGGGGGACCAGAGCCGCAAAGATGCTCCCTGGCCATCGTTGCCGGTCCAACCCTTTCATTGCTCGGAGGGGAAGACTGAGGGCCAAGTTCACCCAGCGGGTGGGCCGGGCGAGGCCGGGAGAGGAACCCAGGTCTCCGGCCCCGACCTCACGCCGCCGGGCCGTGTCCTCTGCCGTGTGGTGTCGGCGCAGGCCTGGGCACCGGAGCTGCTCCTGAGATCCTGCCACCTTCCATGTGAATGCACCGCTCGCACAGGCTGTTGGCACACAGCGAGCTGTCCACGGGGTCAGAGGCCCTCACTGCCCACCCCCACCCCTGGGCTCACCGCGGGCCCTCGGGACTGTCCCCCAAGGAAGGGGCCAGGAGATGAAGGAGCATTTGTGTGAGGATGCTCCAACGGCCCCACTGACGAGGGCCAACAGCTGGCAAGGCGCATGCCCCAGAGGACAGCTTAGCAATAGGGAGAGACGAACGCCCGGAATGTTATTTTGTCCTTTAAATGTCAAGCGAGTGACGTGGGCCGGGAGGAATCAAGGAGATGGGTGAGCAGAGAGCAGTGTCGAAGATGAGGCAGAAGAGGAGACGCACAGGTTTGGTTCCCCTAAAGCCCGCCCGTGCGCGCAGGGGAAGGGGCTCGCACACAGGCAGGTGGCCGAGGGCGTCATGCCGCTCAGACGCCCAGCCTGGCGGCTTTGAGGCTGAGCCTTGGGGTGCCCTCGGAGAAGGGAAAGGCTTGCCCAGCCGGCGTGGCTCAGTGGTTGAGCATCGACCTAGGAACCAGGAGGTCACAGTTCGATTCCCAGTCAGGGCGCAGGCCCGAGCTGTGGGCTCAATCGCCAGTGTGCGATCCTCAGTGTGCTGTATGCAGGAGGCAGCTGATCCATGGTTCTCTATCACCACCGATGCTTCTCTCTCTCTCCCTCTCTGTTCCTCTCTGAAATCAATAAAAATACATTTTTTGAAAAGCGAGAAGGAGCCCTGACCGGTTTGGCTCAGTGGATAGAGCGTCAGCCTGTGGACTGAAAAGGGTCCCAGGTTTGATTCCAGTCAAGGGCATGTACCTTGGTTGCGGGCAGATCCTCAATAGAGGATGTGTAGGAGGCAGCTGATCCATGTTTCTAACTCTCTGTCCCTCTCCCTTCCTTTCTGTAAAAAATCAATAAAATATATATATATTTTTAAAAAGCGAGAAGGAAAAGGAGGAAGAGCAGGCAGACAGCAAGCCTGTCCCCCACCCACGTCAGTCACCGCGCCGTCCGAAGCCGGGAGGTCAGCAGCCACCAGCAAGCGGAAACCCAGGCGCCCCGCCAACGGTGAACCGACGGACGCCCGGCAGCCAGGCATCACCGCTGGGTGTAAATCAGCCCCGGACAGGAACGCAGCTCTGACCCGCACCACGACACGCAGGAACCGAAAAGCAGGCTGCCACGCCAGAGGAGCCACGCCCCAAAAGCCACACACGGCAGCGTCCCATGTTCACAGAACGTCCGGGATAGATCTATCCGAAGGCCAGAAAGCAGGCTGGTGGCTGCCAGGGTCTGGGGCAGGGCGGGGAGGTGGCTGCCAGCGAGGATGGGGGCGCAGGGGGCGTGAGGGAAGCTGGAAACGTTCTAAACGGATGGCGGCGAGGCCTGCACAATCCGGCACGCACGGGGATCAGAACTGTCCGGCATGTGACATCTCAATGAGGCTTGCGTACTGAACACAGGGGAGGAGAGGGAAACGGAGAGCAGCTGTGACCTCTTTACAAGCCGCAAGCGAGGCTCCGGGCCGCTCGGCAGCAGGAAGCTGTCAGGAGGAGCGGCGCGCAGGCACCCGACGGGCGAGGCGTCGCCCATCCATCACCACGCCGCGCGAGCAGCGTTTAAACCGCGTCCACGCTGAAGATGGACACCCGCGGCCACACGACTCAGACGGGCCCGCTGGGATCGGCCCTCAAGTCTGATGGGCTCCGAGGTCTGCGCTCCCCACCTCCCCGCCACCCCCCGCCCCATCCCAGGCCTGTGTTCCGCCTCATCGAGAGCCACGCCCGGACCTCACAAATCAACCTCCGGAGCTGCTGGAAGCCGCAAGAAGTGCCGAGGGCAGGGGAGAAGGAACAGAACCCGGATTGCACAAGCGGATTTACGGCTCCCGGCTGATGCCTCGCACGTCCAGCAGGAGGGCCGAGCGCGTGGGAATTGCGGTTTCCCGTGTCAGCAACACGTCGTAAATTCACCGGCACCTGGCCGCCCGCCACCGCCCCAGGGGCTGGGACCAGGCTCTGTGGCCAAGGGGCTGGGACCAGGCTCTCCGGGGAGAGAGGCGCCCCCTCATCCCCCCACTGCTCACCCCCACCCCATGCACCACCTGGAGCTGCAGAGACACCCACAGGGCATGGGGAGATGGGGGGACCCAACCCAGGCCCAGGACCCTGCTGCCTACAAGCTGGGGGGTTGGAAGGGCTCAGCCAACAGATGTTCTGAGACGGGGACCCACGGGTGGGTGTCAGAGGGTGGGGGCGGTACAGACCTTCGCCTGGAACTTCTCAAAGGCCTTGCCAGGGGCTGATGTCACCGGTCTGAGCTGCGGCCGCCAACCTGCCCCCCCCCCACCCTCCCCCGCCTCCGAAGGTCAAGGGCCCCAGGAGTGTGGAGGCTCTCCTGTCTGGAACCCCCACCCCCACACCCTGGCCCGGGGGCGTGCAGTCTGGCTTTGAAGGACACCCAGGCCAGCCTCCTCTCCTCCCAGGACACCTGACAGTTAGGGAGAAGCCTCAGTTCACCTCAGTCACAGCAGGGGGACGGAGGGATGAGGGGGGGAGGCCTGCTGTGCCAATCCCAGGAGAGTCTGCGGGCAGCTCCCAGCAGCCACCGGGTGGGAAATGCTGGGCGCCTGCCATTTCCCAGGGGTCTCGCCCTGGGCGTCACGGACCCTCTGGAGCAATGGTTCTCAACCTTCCTAATGCCAGGACCCCCAACCATAAAATTATTTTCTTTGCTACTTCATCACTGTAATTCTGCTACTGTTGTGACTCGTATTTTTGTGTTTTCTGATGGTCTTAGGTGACCCCTATGATGGGGTCGATGGACCCCAAAATGGGTCGCGACCCACAGGTTGAGAACCACTGCTCTGGAGGTTTCAGGGAACCTGGGACAGACACCCTGTGCCCAGAAGTGAATGCACGTCCCCCTGGGGCGCCCACAGGGTCCTCACAGGCCCTGTCCCTGGCCGCTGGCCCCTCCCCTAAATCCCACGCCCTTCCCCTGCCCGTGCCCTGGGGGGTTACCTGTCAGAGTCGGCTGGCACAGGGCGGGAGTCCTTGGTCCAGGCGACCAGTGGGGGTGGGGAGCCGTGGGCCTCGCAGTCCAGGGTCACCTCGTCGCCCGCCTGGGCTGTGACGCTCAGAGGCTCGTCGGAGTCATGGGAGAAGTTCCCGTGGATCCGGGGCTTGGCTGTGGGTGGGAGCAGGGGGGGCTGTTAGCAGGTCAGGGGCCATCGGAGGAACGGAAAGGCAGCTGGAGGGTCGGGCGCGAAGCATCAGGGGGAGAGGCTGGCGGGGGGATGCCGGGGTTGGGGGCGGGCCCAGCGGAGGGCTGTGTGTCTGTCTGAGGCAGTGGTTCTCAACTTTCCTAAGGCCGGGACCCTTTAATACAGTTCCTCATGTTGTGGTGACCCCCAACCATAAAATTATTTTCTTCGCTACTTCCTAACAGTAATTTTGCTACTGTTGTGAATCGTAATATAAATATCTGTGTTTTCTGATGGCCTTAGGCGACCCCTGTGATGGGGTGGATGGGCCCCCAAAGGGGTCGCGACCCACAGGTTGAGAACCGCTGGTCTGAGGCGCCCTCACACCGGCTCCAGAGGCCGAGACGGAGGAGGAAGATGGCCACCACGCGAGTCCACTTCTACGCGAGCAGGAGCCGCTCTTAGAGCACGTCCTGGCTGCTAGGGACAGCGCCCCGAGGGCGTGGCTTTGGGGAGCGTGCCGGGGCGGGGCCCATCAGGGCACCGGGAAGATGCCCTGTGGGCAGAGGGTCCCTGGGTCGGGCCTGACTCCACTCACTGTTGACGGACAGCCGCGTCTCCTGGCTGGAGAAGCCCACGCTGTTGGTGGCCGTGCAGACGTAGGTCCCTGCGTCCCGGGGGGCCGGCCGGGCGATGACCAGGGTGCCATCCCGGCTCACGTTGTAGCGGGGGCCGCCCGCAGGCAGGGCGTGGGTTTCCTGTGGCGGGGTTGAGCGCTGGTGAGGGACACCCCCAGAGCCCACGCCCCCGGCCGTGTGCATCATCGGTCCCCTCCCCACGATGCACGGGGCCCGGCCTGCCGTGACCCTCCGAGGTCGCAGGCTCCGCCTACCTTGGTCCAGGTGACAGTGGGGGTGGGCACTCCTGAGGCGACGCAGGGCAGAGAGGCCGGAACCCCTTCGTTGGTGACGAGGTGGGTGGCGGGGGACCGGATTCTAGGGGGCACTTGGAAAAAAACAAACCGGCTTCGTCAAACACCGTTCACAGCAACAGCCACTCTGGCCAGAGGTGGAAACACTCAAATCTCCGTCCACGGGTAAGGGAGGAACAGGACTGGGTGCGTACGTACTGAGTATCACCCATGAACTTGAGCACATAATGCCAAGTCACAGAAGGACAAACACTACGTGACCCCCTCTATCCGAGGTGCCCGGAGTGGGCAAACCCATAGAGACAGGATGTAGAATGTGGGGCGCCAGGGGCTGCGGGGGATGGGAGTCAGTGTTTCGTGAGGACAGAGTTTCCATTTGGGAAGATGAGAAAGTCCTGGAGATGATGGTGGTGATGGTTATGCAAGAAGGTAAGTCCGCTTCATGCCACTGCATTGTGCCCCAAAACATGGTTAAAATGGGGCCGGGCAAGTGTGGCTCCATGGTTGAGCATCAACCCCAAATCCAAGAGGTCGCCGGTTCGATTCCCGGTCAGGGCACATGCCTGGGTTTTGGGTTCGATTCCCCAATAAGGGGGCATGCAGGAGGCAGCTGGTCAATAACTCTCTCTCGTCATTGATGTTTCTATCTCCTTCCCTCTCCCTTCCTCTCTGAAACTAAGATAAATATTTTTAAAGCGGAAAACTCTGTTATGTAGATTGTAACACAATTTTTTTAAGGATTTATTTTTTTATGCTTTTTTATTGATTTTTTTATAGGGAGGAAGGGAGGAGGAGGATAAAGGGTCAGAAACACCAATGAGAGAGAAACATCGATCATTTGCCTCCTGCACACCTCCCACTGGGGATGTGCCTGCAACCAAGGTGCATGCCCTTGACCGGAATCGAATCTGGGACTTTTCAGTCTGCAGGCTGACGCTCTACCCACTGAGCCACACCGGTTAGGGCGTGACACAATTTACAAACAACAATGTCAGCAGAAGTCAGAGGTCAGGCCCCAGGCGGAGGGCAGCCCGTGCCTGGGAACCTGCGTGCCGTTTCTGTGCTCTGGGTCTTGGGATCAACCATTTAACCTCTCGGCACCCATGCTCCTTGCTCTGCAAAAAACAACTAGATTAACCCCAATCCGCTGCCCCCGCTCTGAGGGTGGACAGAGGAGAAATGGCACAAAACGGAATTCACAGAACCAGGGAGCTTGGGAGCAAGTGCCACAGCCAGCCTGGGCACCATCCAGATCTGAAAGCATAGACACGGGGTCTCTAAGAGGAGTGGGGGGCGGGGGGCAGACCAGAGCGTGTTTGCGCACCCACCCGGCCCTCCGGGACTGGCTCTGTGAAGCAGCCTGGCCCGCTGGCCCCTCTCTGAGCCTCAAGCTCCTCAACTTTGGGAAGCCCCCTCTAGGAGCAGGGAGGAAAGGCAGTGAGACATACCCAGCACCCCTGCGCCCACCTTTCACCCCTGTCTGAATTATGGGGACACAAGACACTTGGGCTCGAGACTCAGCCTCCGCCCAAACGTTGGTTTTCCCCTAAAACAATGGAGAATAGTGGATTCTTCCCGCTCATCCCGAGGGGAATTTTATGACATAAGATTTTTTTTTTTAAATATGTTTTATTGATTTTTTACAGAGAGGAAGGGAGAGGGATAGAGAGCTAGAAACAGTGATGAGAGACATCAATCAGCTGCCTCCTGCACACCCCCCACTGGGGATGTGCCCACAACCAAGGTACATGCCCTCGACCGGAATTGAACCTGGGACCTTTCAGTCCGCAGACTGAATCTCTATCCACTGAGCCAAACTGGTTTTGGCCACAAGATTTTTTTAAAAAGAAGGTATTAACAGCCTTGGTAAATGACAAAATACAATCAGGCTTCCTTTAAACGTCTCATCTTACACAAAAGAGAACGGGGGTACGGGGGGGGCAGGGGGAGGGCGAAGGGAAACGAGACTCCAGCGCTGTGCGTGGGAAAGGAATGGGGAACACACACCAGAAAAGCACTAACAAAGGGCCATCTCTGAGATGCAGCGCTCAAGTCCACGTTACGGGGTTTATCCCCAGGGCAGAATCGGCCTGCGGGAAATCGGGGGAGAGGGGTGCTCACGCCAGGGCACAGGCTAGAGGCTCACAGTTCATCCAAGCAGGGTGCACATCCTCAGGCCGATGCTTCTGGGAACTCACGGATGGAACCACCGTAAAGCCTAGCGCCGTGGGAAACACTCGGGCTGGGGACAGCGGTCTAATCCTGTGGCCCAAGCGTGGCGGTAAAATACGACCTAGTGTGTGTATGTGCTGATAAGGAATTCATACATAGGTGGATAGAAATGTAAGTGCATATGTACTTTATATAAAGAATATGTGATTTAGCCGAAACCAGTCTGGCCCAGTGGATAGAGCATCGGTCTTCGGACTGAAGGGTCCCGGGTTCATTTCTGATCAAGGGCATGTACCTTGGTTGCGGGCCAATGGAGAGTGTGCAGGAGGCAGCTGATCGATGTTTCTCTCCCACCGATGTTTCTCACTCTCTATCCCTCTCCCTTCTTCTCTGTAAAAGATCAATTAAATATATTTAAAAATAAAAAAAGAACATGTGATTTAGCCCTGGCCAGTGTGGCTGTCTGTTGGGCGCTGTCCCATGTACCAAAACATTGCCCGTTTGATTCCTGATTGGGGCATATGCCTGGGGTTGTGGCTGGATCCCCAGTAAGCCCAGCAATGCTTCGCTTTAACATCAATGTTTCTCTCTCTCTCTCTCTCTCTCTAAACATTAATAGCACTACTTTTTAAAAGTACATATATTATATACAATTTATTATATACAGTGGTACCTCGAGATACGCGTGCCCTAACATACGAGATTTTTGACAAGCAGTCGAGCGAGTGATTTTTGCTTTGAAATACGAGCACCATTTGAGATACGAGTAATCGCGTGGATCAGCCGGCTGCACACGACCCACCAGTTTACCTCGACTCGAGCGTCTCATAGTTTCCCACGCCTCAAGGTTACGGAACGAATTAAACTCGTATCTCGAGGTGGTGTGTGTGTAAGTTCATGTGTGTATACGGGATGAAAGATGCCATTAAAATGTAAAGTTATTCTAGTTAGCTATGTGTAGTAGAGGAGTATTTTTTTATTTACCTGTCTAGTCTCTAAATTTCCTACAATGACTATGTACCACCGTATTTTCCGGCATATAACATGACTGGGTGTATAAGACGACCCCCGACTTTTCCAGTTAAAATCTAGAGTTTGGGATATACCTGCCCTCCAAGACAACATATGACTTTTGAGAAGATTTTCCTGAGTTAAAAAGTCGTCTTATACGCCGGAAAACACGGTACTTGTGCAAATTTTTTAAAAAACAAAGGAATTCAAGATGAAGTCCCCCCCCACACACACGCACCTCCCCCATCCGGCCAGTCCCCAGCCACACCCCACAACCTGGGGCCCCAGAACTCACCCTGGACGACCAGCCGCACGTCCCTGTGCTGGGAGCCCGCCGTGTTGGTGACCACGCAGCTGTACTGCCCCGCGTCCTCCTGCAGCGCGCGGTCCAGGTGGAGGCTGCCGTCGGCCCGAACAGAATGCCGGCCGCTGGCGGGGAGCTGTGCGGGCAAGGGAGCCTCAGCTGGGAGCACAGGCCCCCTCAGAGAGTGCGCCCCCACAGAGCGCCCGGAAACCACACTGCCCGCCGGCCCCGCAGGCCGCAGGCTGGACCGGGAGAAGGTGGGGAGCTGGCGGGGGAAGTGGGGTGATGCTCCGATGCTCAGCCCCCAGTCCTTTCCAAAGACTCATTCAGGGGTAAGAGGGCCTCACCCCTAGCGCACCCCTCACCCCACACGCCCATGGCCAACAGGACAGGGCGAGGCATCGGATCCAAGCCGGGTAGATGGGGGTCTCCCCTGGGAGGTCCCCTGTTTCGAGAAGCACCCTGTCTGCTCTGCACGTGGGCCCAGACAGCCCCACCAGGACCGGGGTGGCAGGAACAGAAAAACAGCACCCTGATCGCTGCAGCGTCTCTGGTGGTTTCAAGTTCAAAGGAGGTGCGGGCACCTCTTTAAAGCCTCCAGGACACAAGGATCCCATGTGTCTGAGGACAGTGCAGAAGAACGAGGGGACGGGAGTGAAGGCGGCACAGGAGAGGGAAGGGAGGAAAGCAGGGTGACGCAGCACCGGGCACCCAGCACCGAACCCAGCAGTCGGGCGGCTCTTCCACCGCCCAGGCCACTTCTCGGCCCGGAGCCAGGACGGGCTGACCAGTGCGTGGTCCGTGTGCCTGGACATCCCCGCTCCCCGGACCTCAGCACTAACAGAGGCCAGTCCCCTGGCTGTGCTCCCAGAGGGCCACCCCGAGCCTCGGCAGGACTTGAGAGCAGGGGCGGGGGCCGCCCGGCCCAGACCCCCATCAGGTCCCCGAATCCTTTGGCCTGGCCCTGCCACGGCGCGGGGGCGCGTTGATGAATGGCCGGCCGGCCGGAGCAGGCTGGTTTAAGTGGATGCCATGATTTGGCCTGAAAACGCGGTTACAAACACCCAAATGGTCCCCGGCAGAGAGGAATCTGCCCCCCCCCTCCCCCGCCGCACCTTCCTGCTGTAGAGGGCAACAGTGCTCTCAGCACATTAGCAGAGAAGGTTCTGGAGAGAGACAGGGAAGAGCGGGAGGAAGCATGAGGACCTGCTAAAACCAGGGAGCAGCCAAAACCGGTGTGGCTCAGTGGATAGAGCGTCGGCCTGCGGACTGAAAGGTCCCAGGTTCAATTCCGGTCAAGGGCATGTATCCTGGTTGCAGGCACATCACCAGTAGGGGGCGTGCAGGAGGCGGCTGATCGATTTCTCTCTCTCTCTTATCGATGTTTCTAGCTCTCTATCCCTCTCTCTCCCTCTCTGTAAAAAATCAATAAAATACATTTAAAAATAAATCAAACCGGGGAGCAGCGGAGTGGAGGCCTGGGTGTGCGTGGGGCGGCCCCCGGTCCCCGCGGCCCGGCCCGGCGAGCCCAGCACTCACCGGCTGGCCAGCCTTGAGCCAGCGCCTCTCGGGGAAGGGCTTCCCGGCCAGGATGATGCAGGGCAGCGACACGGGCTGCCTCTCCAGCACCCGCACGGTGGGGGCGCTGCTGGCGATCTCTGGGGGCGCTGTGGGGGAGAACAAGGGTGCTGCTCACACTGGATCCCCATGGGCACCTGTGGGGACGGAGGCTCCACCCTCCCCGCCCCTGGGAACCTGCCCGTGGACACCTCTGTCCCCAAGGATGGGTGGTCATGGGGGGGAGGGGAGGCCTCCCTGGGGTGTCCCCCCTCCCCCCTCCCCAGATCCACCAGCGAACCGTGTCCAGTCACCAGGAGCCGGGTTTCCGCCTGGACCTTCCCAAAGACATTCTGTGCTTCACAGACATATGGGGCCTCGTCTTCAGGGGACACACCTGAGGGGCAGAAAGAGGCGGGCCTGACTGTTGTGGGGGGGGCCGGGCCCGGCTCCAGCCCCCACAGGCTCGGCTCCCCGGTGCAGAGGGAGCCCGTGGCACACAGCCTGGGCCTACAGGGGTCCGGTGGGGAGGCTGGGATGGCAGGGAGGAGAGGGATGGGGGATAGGGCCGGGCTGGAAGGGTGAGTGAGAAGCCTCAACCTGCTCATCTGTAAAATGGAGACAATGCATCAATCCCCATGCCTCGTAGTGTGATTGGGAGAGGGCCCATAAGATGACGTGGGCACTGCCCCCAGCATCAGCCGCGCACATGGCAACGTGCGGCTTTAGCAGGGGTGGTGATGGATCGGTGGTGGTGATGGTGATGATGATATGGTGATGACGGTGGTGGCTACTGTTTCCCCAAAAGTAAGACATCCCCCGAAAATAAGACCTACTTCCAGTTCTGCCTCTCACTGTCATATAAGGCATCCCCCCCCGAAAATAAGACCTCCCCGATCATCAGGCCTCCCCGGAACGGAAGGCCCCCGAAGCTACCGTCAGGCATCTGACTCCTGATTTAAAGAGACCTCGCCCTGCCTGAACAGCTCTGGCTGCGCTGCGGCCCATCAGTGAGCCGGTTTGTGATGACAACGACTACCGGACCGTAGACAGGTCACAAATTTCCTTTTTTTGTTCAACAATAAATGTGAACCGTATTCTTCTTCATGGAAAAATAAGACATCCCCTGAAAATCAGACCTAGCGCATCTCTGGGAGCGAACATTAATAGAAGACACGGTCTTATTTTCGGGGAAACAGGGTAACACCATAATATTCACATTGCCACCGTCATTACCATGACCAGCTCAGGGTAGGGCAGTGACCTGACCAGCGTGGCCCAGTTAAACATGACCCCCAACACCACCCACGGTCAGTGCTGGGCTCAGGGTGCCGCTCCCAGCCACCCAGACCGGGGCCACCCGCCTCCCCACCCCTTCACCCGACTCCGCGCTCTCACTCTCAAAAAACAGCACGCCGGACTCGGGCTGCCTGGTCCTGCTGCCCCGGCCGGGCTCCAGCGGCTGGCGGTCCCCGCGGCGCCAGGCGACCATGGGGGGCGGGCGGCCCGTGGCCCGGCAGGCCAGGAGGGCGCTCCGGCCCAGCTCCGCGGTGACGTCGCGCGGCAGCTCCATCAGCTGGGGCGCATCTGCAGGGAGGGGCCCGTCACGGAGGCTGGACCAGGGGGGGCTCCCCCTCTTCCAGCCCGGCCGTGCACCTGGGGGCTGATGAGTCGGGGCCCTGAGGCCACCCTGAGCTTGGTGGGATCCCCTGACCCCCCACTTAGAGGCCTGCGCAGGGCTGGCAGCTCCTGGCAGAAGCCGGCCGCGGAGGCTGCAGGCCACAACCCGACCACAGGAGCCTCTGCGCCCCGTCCCCCTCCTCCTGGGACAGGGAGCTCCCTCTGGCAGGTGTCCTGGCCTTGAGCGACCATCTCCACGGCCCCTTCGGTGAACACCACCCCAAGGGACAGCTTCGCGGGGCGGGGGCTGGGGGGGAGGGCTACCATCCTTAACCTCCTCTCTACAGCTTTCTGTGCACGGGACGTTTTGTAATGAGCATATAAAACACTACTACGTAACAAAATGTGCTTTGCATGAATAACATGACCTGTGCTCTGTGGTCCCCCGGGGACCCTGGGAGAGAAATGGCTGTAATTAATATGAATTACACCCCTGGGGAGGGGACAGGAGCGGGGCGATCAGTGTGGGGGGGGGGAATGCAACATCTGTAATACTTTCAACAATGAAGAATAATGTTTTATTTTTGTTATTTTTAAAAAATATTTTTTTATTGATTTCAGAGAGGGAGAATCACTGATGGGCTGTCTCCTGCATGCCTCACACTGGAGATGGAGCCGGCAACCCAGACATGTGCCCTGACCGGGAATCAAACCGTGACCTCCTGGTTCATAGGTCGATGCTCACCCACTGAGCCACGCTGGCTGGGCATAAAAGTAAATTTTTTTAAAAATTACACCCGGACATTTCTGCACAGGCTTCCCTGCTCCCCTGAGTCATAAATAATGTAAACACACAGGAGGATGTTCCCTAATTTCTGCCCCTCGCACTCCCAGATCCCGTGTCCCTCCCCACGGTAATGGATGGCAGCGTTTCTTCCAAGCGTTTTCTCTAAGCGCTGTCTCGTTTTACAGTCCGGGAGGAAAGAGGAGTTATTTCCCCCAACAGCCTCTCCCATTCCTTCCAGCCGCAGGCCAGAAGCCGGTCCCGCTCCAGCCAGGTCCGCCCTGGCCCTGCAGCTGCTGGACCCTGGCTTCAGGTCCCGGCCCCGGACCACGGCCAGAGGGCCCCCACGCCGCGGAAAACACCCCACCTCTCCGTTCCTTCCATCTCTTTCCAGAAGCGGCTCCGTCCATCCAAACCATGACGTCCAGCTCCCTCCCGGCCTCGGGGATGAGGGACGTTCCAGGGAGATGTAAACACCATTTGGAAAATTACAGGGAGGACGAGGGTCCGCCCCCGACGCCACCCGCGCCGCCTGCTCAGCGGGCCCGGCAGCCGGGACTGAGAATCTCCCAGAGAGCCTCTACCCCAGGCTGGTTCGGATGAGTCCCTGGGCCTGCAGGGGGGCGGGCCTGGGCCTGGGGGCTCGGCTCTGCCATCCTCCCACCCCGCAAAGCCTGCCTTCCCACTCCACTCAGCCTGCCTGCCTGCAGGGCTTGGCTCCAACCTTCCTCCTCCAGGCAGGCCTCCCAGCTACTCTCTCGCTCCCTCCTTCCATCCCAAACAGCCTGACTTTGTCTCCTGAATCTGGGGTACTGTGAGGCATACTCTCTCCCTCCTTCTCCTCCTCCTCCCAGGCCCAAACTTCCCCGAGACGGGGCAACCCTTATCATGATCAGCAAAGAGTACGTATGAAGGGCAAGCATGTCAGATGCCTACTAAGTGACAGGCATGGTGACATTTCAAATGCCTACTAAGCGACAGGCATGGCAAGGGTGCTTCTGGGAATGGGATTCCATTCCCGGCCTCCACAGGCTCAGGAATGGTGTCGCTGCCAGTGCCCCATTTTACAGATGAGGAAACTGAGGGTCCTGCGGGTGAAAGAATCCGCCCAAGAGCACGAGTTAAAAGTCAGCGGCAGAGCCAAAACCGGTTTGGCTCAGTGAATAGAGCGTCGGTCTGCGGACTGAAGGGTCCCAGGTTCGATTCCGGTCAAGGGCATGTACCTTGGTTGCGGGCACATCCCCAATGGGGGTGTACAGGAGGCAGCTGATCGATGTCTCTCTCTCATCAATGTTCCTAACTCTCTATCCCTCTCTCTTCCTCTCTGTAAAAAAATCAATAAAATATTTTTAAAAAAAAAGTCAGCGGCAGAGCCTCGGTCTGGCTGCTTCCAAAGGCCCGGGCTCTCAGACCCCGCACCCCAGCATCTCCGATGCGCTCGGGGACAAAGGCCTGGCCAGAGCCACCCCCGGCTCCCGAATCCCATCTCGGGGTGAATCCCAAAGCAGCCAATCCCAGACTCAGACCCTGCCCAGAACGCTGCGACGCACCCCACCCTCACCTGCAGCCTCCAAAAGGAGGAACCCAGAATCCTCGGATGCAGAGCTGAAGGTCCTCTGGTCCCCTCTTTGGCCAGAGGAGGGGGGCTGAGGGCCAGGCTGCCACCCAGCCTTCTACTCAGGGCCCCGAACATGAGGCTCAGCCACCTCGGCTGTCAGGCCCCAAGCCCCTCCTCACAGCTCCCAGGTGACCTCTGAGTAACCCGGGGGGACAGTGAGTGGCCCTTTCCTATTGCTCAGAGACGGCAGCCACTAGGGCTCTGTGGACAGGTCGGTCAGGGGAGGCTGCAGCTGAAGCACCCAGGAAGAGAGCCGGGCCCCCCGGAAGAACACCCGCCACCAGCCCAGGAGGGGGCAGGACAGGGGGCCTGGCCAACCAGAGGGCCGCCCGCACCTCCTGCGGGGCCTCCCCAGACCCCCTCCACCTGCAGCTGCCCCTCAGCAGGAGGCCGCCCTCCTTCAGTGCCCGAACCCTGCCCTGCCACCCGGAGGGCCGTCCCCGTTCCCGGCAGGATGTGGGCACAGCGCCCACCTGTTTTTCCCCTGCCAGCCTGGCCAGGACGCTGGACCACAGCTGGACCACAACTGCCCCCCAGTTGGGCAGGACATTCAACTTCCCACCACAGCCGCCAGGCCAATGTGCTGGCACACAGGTGCTGGGCACTGCTCACCACTCCCCTGACCGAACAGCCAGAGGCCCAGAGGCACCGTGCCCAGACGCCTGCCCTGAAGATGCCAGCTGCCTGCTCCCTCCGACGTGGGGAGGTGGCTGGCAGGCAAGCGGCAGGACCGGGCTGATGTCAGCCTGGGCCCCGCAGAAATAAGGCTCTGCTGAAGAGAAATCAGACGGGGGGCAAAGGACGATGCCCGCAGGAATGCCAAGTGTAGCCACCCCCGGAACAGCCTCCCTGCCCCCCCTGAACCTCTGGCTCCGTGCTAAGACGGTGGCACTGGGCAGGCCTTTCTCCTCTCTCCCTCACACAACATCTCAGGGAGACCTCAGGCCAGGAGCCCAAGCCTCAGAGTGGGGGAGCCACATCCGAGCTCACGCTGCTGGTGAGCGTCAGGATCAAGTCCAGGGGCTACAGTCTGGGACCCCGGGTTCAGAGCCCAGCTCTGCCACTTGCCAGCTGTGTGACCTTGGGCAAGTTACTTAACCTCTCTGTGCCTCATTTTCCCCATCTACCAAGGAGATATTTCTGTCTCCCTCTCCTTCCGTCTCTCTCAACAATCAATACAAACATACTTTTTAAAAAAGGAAGTGGTATGGAGTCTCTCTCTCTCTCTCTCTCTTTCTCTCTCTCCCCCTCCCCTCCTTACTCCTGGGGAAGCCAGGTCCTGAGAAGCTGCAAAAGCCCAAGTGGTTAGGACCTGAGGCCTCTGCTGAGCCAGAATCCCCCAGCGAAGCCCCACTCAGAACCCGATCCCTCCAGAGCGGAGAGGGGAAACATGTTTACTATTTTAAGCCACAAAGTTTTGGGGCAATGCTGACCCAGGAAGTGATAATACAGCAGGGCGGGCACGGGGGGTACACGGTGATGGATGGGACCTGACTCGGGGTAGTGAACACACAGTACCCTGTACAGACGCGTGTTCTGGAAATGTGCACCCGAAACCTGTAGAATCTTGTTCATAGTGTCACCCCAATACATTTAATAAAAAGGAAAACAAAGAGTCCTAGCCGGTTTGGCTCAGTGGATAGAGCGTCAGCCTGAGACTGAAAGATCTCAGGTTCCATTCTGGTCAAGAGTACATGCCTGGCTGAAACCGGTTTGGCTCAGTGGGTAGAGCGTCGGCCTGTGGACTGAAAGGTCCCAGGTTCGATTCTGGTCAAGGGCACGTACCTTGGTTGCGGCCACATCTCCAGTGGGGGGCGTGCAGGAGGCGGCTGATCGATGTCTCTCTCTCATCGATGTTTCCAACTCTCTATCCCTCTCCCTTCCTCTCTGTAAAAAATCAATAAAATATATTTTTTAAAAAAAGAGTACATGCCTGGGTACATGCCCAATAGGGTTGTGCAGGTGGAAGCTGGTCAATGATTCTCTCTCATCATTGATGTTTCTATCTCTGTCCCTTCCTCTCTGAAATCAATTTTAAAAAATAAAAGGGAAAAAAAAAGAGGTGATGCATACACATCTCCCTCGGAACTCCCTTGTCCCCACGTGCTCGGGACCCCCATGACGCAGACTCCGCACCGGCCGGCTACGGGGAGGGGTTCCCTCCTCCCGGCTCAGCAGTGGGGTGGGGGACAAGGGGCAGGCAGGGACAGGCCAACACTCACGTCCAACCTCCAGTCGGATTTCCGCCGTGGCGGCGCCCAGCTCGTTGACGGCTCGGCAGGTGTAGACACCAGCGTCCCGCTCCTGAGCCACGGGGATCCGGAGGGTCCCAGAGCCGGAGTCCTCGGGGGCCAGGATCATCTCAAGACCCTCTGGACCGAAAAGGAGGACACGTCAGCACGGCCTGGTCGCGGTGGGAGGCTGGGTGCAGCCTCTCCTGACCCCAGCTTCGGCCCCGCACAGGCTGGGGTGTGGAGCAGCGGGGGAAGGTCCCCCCGAGAGTTTCGCTTGGCCAGAGAAGAAAGTTCTGGAGACAGAGAGGAGGCAGTCGTACGACGGTGTGCGACGGTGGGAGTGTCCCTCATGCCACCGACCTGCACCTAAACATGGTGAAGACGGTCGATTTTTCCTGTGTCTTTTACCACAGTGAAACCTACTAAAGTCAGCGACACTCAGTCCCCTGAGCCCCTCCGCTGAGCAGGAGGAAGGCCCCTCCATGTAACAGGCTCTTCAGCCCAAAACTCCTTGCCTGGGCCTCCCTACTGGGTCCCCACCCTCTGCCCCAGGTCCAGACTGAGGCCTGGTCACCCCGAGATGACCACTCCACCCTCCCTACGCCTGCCTCTCTGAGGCCGCCCCCAGACATCCACCATGAGCCCCCCACCTCTGTTATTTCTCCTCCAGGCTGCTGGCTGACAGACTCCCTGATTCTGAACCCCCTTTAACATGTGATTTTTCATCTGTGGTAAAACATCCATCACACACGTTCTTGCCATCGTAAGCATGTTCAGGGCCCAATCTGGGGCATGAAGTGCATTCCCAGTGTCAGGCACCCATTACCACATCCCTCCACGAAACTCCTTCATCCTCCCCAACCGAAACTGTGCCCATGGGCCCCGAATCCCCCGCTTCACCTCCCCCCACCCCCCACCCCCTTGCCTCTGCCTCGACCACCATTCTACACTCTGTCTCTATGGACGAGCATGTTCTAGGGACCTCATGTAAGTGGAATCAGGTCATATGTGACTTCCGTGTCTGGCTTATTTCACTCAGCGTGATGTTTTCAAGGATCATCCATGTTGTATCAGAATTTCATTCTTTTTTTTCTTCTTCTTTGCTTTTGTCTTTTTCTGATTCTTTTTGACAAATTAAAAAAGCTGTGGCCGAAACCGGTGTGGCTCAGTGGATAGAGCATTGGCCTGCAGACTGAAGGGTCCCAGGTTCAATTCCGGTCAAGGGCATGTACCTTGGTTGTGGGCACATCCCCAGTAGGAGGCGTGCAGGAGGCGGCTGATTGATGTCTCTCTCTCATCGATGTCTCTAACTCTCTATCCCTCTCCTTTCCTCTCTGTAAAAAATCAATAAATATATTTTTTAAAATAAATAAAAAATAAATAAAAAAGCTGCGGTATAAAAACGCAGAACGTAAAGCTCACCATCTTCGCCACCGACACGTGCACACTCCTGTGGGGTTAAATACACTCACCATGGCCCCCACCTGAACCCCATTCCTTTTTAAGGGTAAACAACTTCCCTCTGAGAAAGGCCCCCGTAAAGAGGCTGCAGGGCAGTTGGGGGAGGGCTCTCAGCAGGAACACACAGGGACGTGGGTCCTGAACCAGGGGTCCCGGGCCTCTGCCAGCACCGGCCGGTGCCCGGGACAGGATGCTCCAACTCCGAGCTCCGCACCCACTGGTCTCTGAGCTGATACCCGCCTTTTGGAAAGCCCAGTGGCAGACAGGTGCCGCACAGGAGGGCGTGTGTGCCGGTGGGGGCGCTGGGGGGGCTCAGGCTGATACCGGAGAAGGAGCCCGGGTCTGAGGCCGCAGCCCTGCAACCATGCCCGCTGGTGGGCGCGCAGAACAGCCCCTGCCATGCCAACTGCCAGCTGGCGCCCAGCACCGGGACACACCCTACACCCGTGAACCCCAAGGGCCTCGGAGCAGCCCGTGGCCCTTCAGCTGTCTCTCAGGCAACCTGGTCGCTGAGTGCCGCCCGTGTGCCGGGCTGTTCTAGACACTTCGCTGGTGGGGACTCATCTCACACACACCACCCTCTGGGGTGTCCTCGTGTTCCAGGGAGCCGGCTGGGAGAGGCCCAGTCCCTCACCCCCAGGCGCCCAGGGAGCCGGAACCCCTGAGCCCCCCTCCACTGTGTGGACTGGGGGACAGGGAGGAGGTGAGGACTGCTGAATGGGCCATTTCTCCCCCCGACACCCCATTTGAGTGCCCCCACCCCAGTGACTGTTCCCTCAGCGCCCCAGAGGGTCAGTCCCGCCGGCCCTCCCCCACCCCACGTACCTCGATACCAGATGACCCGGGGCGGCGGCACCCCAGACGCCTCGCACGCCAGCATGGCCTCCTGTCCCTCGGCGGCAAGCACCACGGCACTGACGGCCGAGACCGAGGGTGGGTCTGCGTGGGGGGCAGAGGGGGAATGGGGTACCCAACTCCCTCCGCTGAGAAGGTGGCTTCCACCGCCCGGGGGTGGGGAGGGGACGGTTCGGGGCCCTCTGCCTGCTCCCCATCCCCCACCTCGGGGACAGTCACCCCAGGAAAATTTAGCCACGGCTCATTCATTGCAAGCTTCCCACCCAGGCCCTGAAGTTCAAGCCAGTCACCCCCGGACCAGCCCCTGACGGTCCTCGGTGAAGCTGCCAAACCCCACAAAGGCCCTCCACGGGGTGCCCGCCGCCCCCCGCCAGCCTCCTGGCCGCCCCTTGAGCACCTGGACTCATTGCGGCTTTAGGGTCCCCCCCCCTGCGGCCCCTCTGCCTGCGACCCTGTCCCATTCCCGTCCCTCTCGGAGGCCTCAGCCCGAGGCCCAAGCACCTGTGTGTGACAGGCACCCCCGCACCCGCTCCTGCAAGCCACCCATCATCACCCCACTCTGCTCTACGCGTCCTCCCACCCAAAAGTGCCTTCTCTGTTTTGTGCCTCCCACTAGACAGGGACCTGTGTCACGGCTGTGTCCCCACGGCCTGGCACGCAGCAGCTGTTCAATAAGTATTTGTGGATGGGAGGGAGGGAGGAAGAGAGGAAGGGAGGGATGGAGGGAGGGAGGGATAGAGGAAGGGAAGGAGGGAGGAAGAAAGGGAGAGAGGGAGGGAGGGAAGAAGGGAGGGAGGGAGAAAGGGAGGGAGGGAGGGAGGGAGGGAGGGAGGAGGGAGGGAGGAAAGGAAGGAGGAAGGGAGGGAGGGAGGGAGGGAGGTCCCTCTCCCCAGATGCCCGGGACCCGAGTACCTGTGTGGTAGAGGGTGACCATCTCCTCATCGGTGCCAACCTCGTTAGCAGCCCGGCAGCTGTAATTCCCAGCATCCTCTGGGGCCAGGCCCTGGATGATGAGGGTTCCCTGGCCATCCACGTGGACTCTGGAGTCAGGGTCAACAGCAAGGGGTGGATCAGGTTGGGCCAGGCAAGGGTCCCTCCGTCCTCATCAGTAACAAATTCACTAACGTCGCCAGGAACCACCACCCCCTCTCACCAAGCTGTGCGCTCAGCACTTCACCTGCATTGTCTGTTTTCATTCACGAGGCTCAGAGAGGTCAGGGGGTGTGCCCAAGGTCACACCGCCTGCTGGGCAGAGGCAGGGGCCAAGCACAGGTCTGCTGGGCTCCGAGGCTGAGGCTCCTGACCCCGGAGCCCACCCTGAGGCCTCGTCACGTTGCCCTCCGTAGCCTCACGTGATCCCAGGAGGAGGGCGGGACAATGCTACTCCCCCTCTTAGGGGTAAGAGGATGGAGGCTGGACAGGTCCCCTGTTCCCAGTCCCAGAGCTCCAGAGCCCCCGGCCCCTCACCTGCTGTCCTCCGGCAGGGTGTGGCCGTCCCGGCTCCAGGAGATGTGGGGGGCAGGGTACCCAGAGGCCAAGCAGCTGACCCTCACCTCCACGCCCTGGGAGAAGCGCTGGGACCTGGTGTGGATGCTGACCTTCGGGGCCTCTGCGGTCCAGGGCGGGCAGGCAGGACAGAGCCTGTCAGAGCGCCTGGCTGTCCCGGCCCTGGCCCCTCGCCCTCGGACCCCTGCCCTCCCATGGCCCGGCCACCGACGGCAGAGACACAGCAGGCAAAGGCCCTGACTCCCCAGGAGCGGCCTCCCTGCGGACGGGGGCTGACCGGGCAAAAGGTCAGGCTGCGGGGACTGCTTTCGCAGTGCCCCCCACCCTGTGGGCGCCCCCTGGAGTTCCCCTCGGGGCCGAGCACTCGGAGAGGCGCAGGCGCCAGGACTGGGTGGCCTCGCCTCCAGGGACGCTGCGCGGGCCCCAGGCCTGCAGCGTCCTGGCCCCAAACACAGAGCACCCAGACCTGCCAGGCCCCAGAGGGCTCACGGCCTTGCGTGGAAGTGGGGACATGGCCCTCCCATACAGGAGGCCCAGCTGCGGCTTCCGAATCTTCCTCCACGCCCCCCAGGTGCCAAGCAGGGGTCGCTGGCGCCGGAGAGCACACTTGTGAGGACACTTTCACCCCTTGGGGACCAGCACCCAGGGGGTGGCTGTTGGAACGCTGGCAGACCGGAGCCATGCCGAGGTTCCGAGACTCCCAGACAAGTAAGTGCTCTTCCAACTGTGTCCCCCATCCCGGTCTGGTCAGTGCTGTCCGGCAACCACCTCTGGGCTTCCCGAGTTTCCAGTTCCACCCCGTCCTACGTACTGGGGGAGGGGGGGAGGGGAGGAGCTGGGGGGGGGTGCTCAGTGGCTCTGGACAAAGTCAGGACACAATGAAATTGGCTTGGCCTACAGCAGTAGGAATTTAGGTTAGAGAAGAGGATGAACTTCCCAAGAGTGAGCACCACTAGACCTCGGCTACGAGGGTCAGACTCCTTTCTCTGAAGGTTCACAAAACAGAGGAAGGGTTGAGGCTGCTGGCCAGAGGCCATGTGTGGGCCCAGGGATGGATGGAGGGATGGAGGGGTGGATGGAGGGGAGGGATGGAGGGATGGATGGATGGAGGGATGGAAGGATGGATGGAAGGATGGAGGGATGGATGAATGGAGTGATGGAGGGATGGATGGAAGGATGGAGGAATAAAAGGATGGAGGGATGGATGGAGGGAGGGATGGATGGATAGATGGATGGAGGGATGGATGGATGGATGGAAGGATGTGGGGATGGAAGGATGGAGGGATGGATGGAGGGAGGGATGGAGGGAGGGATGGATGGAAAGATGGATGGAGGGAGGGATGGATGGATGGATGGAAGGATGGAGGGATAGAGGGATGGAAGGATGGATGGAAGGATGTGGGGATGGAGGGGTAGAAGAATGAAGGGATGGAGGGATAGAGGGATGGAGGGATGGATGGATGGATGGATGGAAGGATGTGGGGATGGAAGGATGGAGGGATGGAGGGATGGAGGGATGGAAGGATGGAGTGATGGAGGGATGGAGGGATGGGCTTTGGGGTAAAGACTGGGCTGTGTGTGGACCTGGGCAGACAGCCACGCAGGAAGAGCCTCACCTCGCACCAGGAGCCAGATGGATGCCCTCGTGACCCCGTTGGCATTGCTGGCGATGCACTGGTACCGCCCCCCATCGCTAGGGACGACGGCGCTGACCTCCAGGGACAGGTCGTCCAGCTGCCTGACTCTGCCCGTGGAGGCCGGCAGGACCCGCCAGTCCCGCACCCACGTCAGGTTGTAGGGGGCCTCTCCCAGGACCTGGCAGGACAGGACGGCCGTCTCCCCTGGGGACACGGTCACGTTGGGCGCCGGGACCAGCTGTGGCGGAGGGTCTGGAAGGACAAAGCAGGGAGGTTCGCAGGGGCGGACGGGGAGGACGGCCCGCTGGCCCCCGGGGTGTGGCGATGCCAGAACCCAGCACCGTGGCCCTCAGGAGACGGTGGCCGGCAGAGCGGTTAACCGGTGTCTGCTCGCCATCGGGGACGGTGCCACCCTGTCGCCATCCTACGGCCACCGAGGGCTGCGTGGCGTGTGCGCGCTCTGCTCCCAGCAGCCAACTGCCATGTCTAACAAAAGCTACACGACTCCTTACCAGCTCCGAGCCAATATTTGCACCCTGGGGAATCAAGCTTGGGTTTTAAAATAACCCTCCAGAGGGAGAGATTAATGAGTACGAAGGCTCGCTCCGTGCAAACACAGGGCTATTATTACACACACATGTAGAGAGAAGGTCCCGGCCCCGAGAGACGGGAGAGCTAAGAAAACCGCTGTCTCGCCAAAAAAGCCCCAAGAGGTGGCAAAATCAGAGACCCGCCAACCAGGGGCGTGGCCTGAGCACCTGCAGGGGGAACGCTGGGTCCACACTGGCCACGAGTGCCAACGACCGTGACGTCCAGGCCAGCGGAGCCTCGGACCTCGGCAGCCGACAGGGGCAGGAACCGAAAAGTGGGGCCCTGCTAGGACTGCAGGAAATATTAGTCCAGCTCGGTGAGCCGTGACCGCTTTGTTCTGATCCCAGAAGGCATGTTCCAGCCTTAACCAGTTTGGCTCCGTGGATAGAGCGTCGGCCTGCAGACTGAAGGGTCCCAGGTTCGATTCCGGTCAAGGGCATGTACCTTGGTTGCGGGCACCTCCCCAGTGGGAGGTGTGCAGGAGGCGGCTGATCCATGTTTCTCTCTCATCGATGTTTCTAGTTCTCTGTCCCTCTCCCTTCCTCTCTGTAAAAAATCAATAAAATATATTTTTTTAAAAAGAAGAAGAAGAGGAGGAGGTGGAGGAGGAGGAGGAGAAGGAGAAGAAAGAAGAAGGGAGAAGGAGGAGGAGGAGGAGGAGGAGCCGCCGCCATGCCTAGGTCCTAAGACTCCCAGACAAGTGCTCTTCCAACTGTGTCCCCCATCCCGGTCTGGTCAGTGCTGCCCGGCAACCACCTCTGGGCTTCCGGAGTTTCCAGTTCCACCCCGTCCCGTCCTACGTACTGGGGGGGGGGGGGAGCTGGGGGAGTGGCAATCTATTGTGCCAATGCACCCCGGTATGCCAACATGCAGATTGGGGCACTCGTGTGTTGAGAGGGAGGCCAGCAGGAGACGCTGACTGTGGTGCGTTAGACAGTGACGGGGACTTGACCGTCGAAAGCCCTGAGTTTGAGTTTGACCTGGGTGAGCCGAGAGGAGAGCGAGCCGATATGGAAACCGGTTAGCCACTGCAGAGTGTCAGACAGCCCGAGTTGGGCCGGCGGGCGGGCAGGGGCAGCGGCAGCCAGACTCGGTGATGGCCGGTCCCCAGCAGCTGGCTGGCCCGCTCCCCCAGGGACAGAGAGACCCGGGAAGGAAACCCTGGAGGGAAACGTCAGGAAGGGAGTGAGGAGGAGACAGGCGGAGGGACAGACCTGTGACGATGACCTGGGCCTGCGCCCGTCCGGTCCCCGCCCTGCTGACCGCCGTGCACTCGTACGTGCCTTCCTCGGCCTTGGAGGCCCGTGGGATCTCCCAGCTGCTGTTTCCCGACTCCCTGCGGACACACGACAGCGGGCACACACAATCACACAGCCCCCGGGCAGGGACCCCCACTTCCCCCACCCTCTGGGGCCCTGTTCCTCCGAACCCTGGCCAGGGGGAGCCCCAAATCCTCTTGGAGGCTGGATAAGAGGAGGTGGGCAGGCAAGGGCATGCCAATTCCATGGGACACGGGACACTGTGTGGCTCTGCCCAAATCCCTGCCCTCTCTGAGCTCCAGACTTCCATCCATAAAGGGGAGAATCTTTGCTGCCCTGACCCCGTGGAGCAGGGCCCTGCATGGGTTGAGTTTCCTGCAAACTCAGGGAGCCCCGTGATGGCCTAGCAGTGACGGGAACTTTGGGGATCCCCTTCCCCCAACCCTGGCCCCCATGAGAGGTGCCCAGGCTGGGCGGCCCTGGAGGATAATATGACCGAGCTCCAGGTCCCTCTCCTGCCACCCACTCCCCTCAGATCCCCGCAGGGCATCGGGACCCCCGGAGCCCAGCGGCTGAGGACCTCGGGCTGGCACGGGCCACTCACTGTAAGTGCCTCTCCTCGCCCAGCCTGGCTCCGTGCCGCCGCAGCTGCAGCCGGAAGGGGAGGGTGCTGTGCACCGAGCAGGAGACCAGCAGGGGCTGGTGCAGGTAGCCGTGGATCCGGGGGGGCATGCTGACCAGGGGCCCGCCTGCAAGCAAGGACCGGCACTCAGCAGGCCTCCCTGCTCCCCACGGCTGCCCACACAGGCAGGAGCCAGGAGCAGAGGCCTCTCCAAGCCTCAGTCTCCACCTCTGCAAAGTGGGCTGATCACAGCTCCGACCTCATCCATCTCATCGCGCTGCTGGGATTCTCTCCACGGTCTCAGGCCGGAGACCTGATGAAATGCTTTCCAGACAGGGCCCCCCAGGGGTGGGGGTGGGGCGCCAACGGCTCCTCCACCCGGAGGGTCCGTTCTCCCCAAAGGATGTTGGAGGGGAGCCTTTTTTTTAATTCAAAAATAAGCGTAAGTTGGAGCAAAGGCAAAATTCACACGCATTTTTGAGATAAAATAAGAGACTTCAATGGAATCTCACAGCCCGTGATGAGCCCCTGGGGTCCCCCGGCAGACACCACCGCCCCCCTCGCCTGACCCTGGTCTGGGGGGTGACGCATTCTCTCCTTGGCCGTTGGAGCTGCTTCCACGGGAGTCTGAGAACCACCCCGCCGGGACCCTGGCGGCGCGCCCGTGCCTCGGGGGTGACGGCGGGCAGGCGCTCAGGCCTGCGGTGGCTTTCTCCGCGTCCCCGCCGCCGCCGGAGACGCTGTGCGGGCTGGACCGCATGCCAGACCTCCTCCGAGCACAGAGCCGGGCGGGAGGGAGGCGATGACATCACGCTGCAGGCTCCCCGCCACGTCCCAGGGGAGAGGGATGCTGGACCGTCCAGCCACGTCCTCAGCTGTGTGCAAAGCAGCCAGTTCACACACACACACACACACACACACACACACACACACACACCCCGCCCCGGCCCCGCACCCCCCTGCACACACACACACAGGAGGCCTCTGCAAGGCCTGCTCAGGCTTTCTCCTCTGTGAGCTGCACCCCTGGGCCCAGCACCCCCAGGCCCACCCCTCACCCCCCACCCCCATCCGTGTCTCCAACCCAGAGCCTCCTGCTCTCAGCAAACCCGGGAGGTAGAGTAGGAAGCAAAAGAGCCGACAGGGTTTGAAACATGGCAGACGACATGGACCAGCACCAATTGATCAACACTGTAGAGCAGCGGTTCTCAACCTGTGGGTCGCGACCCCTTTGGGGGTTAAATGACCCTTTCACAGGGGTCGCCTAAGACCCTCGGAAAACACAGATATTTACATCACGATTCATAACAGTAGCAACATTACAATTATAAAGTAGCAATGAAAATAATTTCATGGTTGGGGGTCACCACCCCATGAGGAGCTGTATGCAAGGGTTGGGGGTTTTAGGAAGGTTGAGAACCACTGCTGTAGAAGAACCCCTGGATCTGATCAGGCTCAGCCTGGATGAGCGAATTTATGTGAAAACGAGAAATGACAGAGAGCTTCGAGGTGGATGACACGCTGACGATCCACATTTAAATATGACATTGGGAGATGTGGAAGACACTGTGCCTACTCTAGAAATGGATGAGGAGACACAGGAAGAGATATATACATCCACAAAACGGAATATTCCAGTGCTTTTTGTCCGGGGAGATGATGCTGTTCTAGTTGCCCCTCCATTGAGAGTTGGTTGAAACAAAAAATATATCCTGTGTGGAAATTGGAGACTTTATACGTTGTGTCTTTAAAGGTAGAAGAAATTCAAAAGAGAAACCTGCGTACATTGTGATATTAGATAAATGATCAAGGATTCTTCTGTTCCTGAAATGAGTCGGTTTGCACTTAGCTCACAAATTCTTAAGCTAAATGGCATTTTTATTTTTCTCCAACCCTTCCAATAATTGTGATCACTAAAATGCAGCCCTCTTTTTTTAAGGTAATAATTTGCTCCATTGTTTTTTCCAGACGATTTCTAATTTTTTTAATTTAAATTAAATTTGATGTTTTCTTTAAAAAGAGAGAGAGAGAGAGAGAGAGAGAGAGAGAGAGAGAGAGAGCTGAGCAGAGCTGAGGTGCCGACCTAGAGACAGAGCTCAGTTCCACACCCCCGGGTCCATCGCAAAGAATAGGAGAGGGACACAGAGGCGGTTACTCTGCTGCTGAGATTTCTTCCTGAAAAGTTCTCTCCGAGGGGTAAAGGCCAAGGGAGGGGATGGCCGGGACCACTGTGGGGAGTGGAGGCCAGCAAGAGGCTGGAAAGAGAGTCCTCGAGTCTCCCACCTCCCCAGGCGCCTTGGGACACTTCTCCCCTCCCCCATAGGTGTGGACAGAGGAGTCTGCCCCTCACTGAGATCCCCCACAAAGACCCAAACTGTCATCACAGACATCTCTGTGAGCCCCTCCCGGGCCACCCCATGGGCAGGGGGCGTGGACAGGAGGGGAATGGAGCCCAGGACGGAAGCCAGCGGCCATACCGAGATGTCTCTGCCAGGACCAGAGACACAGCTGGAAAGCCAGAGGCTCCACCCTGCCCTCTGGAAGCTTCCAGACTGATGTGAGACCTCAGGGACACACCCAGAAAACCAGCAGAAAGCCAACACGCGTGGGGACCAACCCAACACGGCCACGGATGCGGCCACAAATGAGCTGTGCCTACAAGGTGTGGTAGCCACGGCAGCTGCCACGCGTGGAGGGCCCTGGTCCACAATCCCCACATCCTGGGTGCCGACCCCGAGTGGCCCCAAGAGCCGTCTCTCTGTGAGCATTCGCTTATGGAACCTTCAGAGCAACCCTGGGAGGGGCTGGCCTCGGTTTCTCTTTTCCTTTTTCTAAAATTATTTTTCTTTCGGTGGCCTCAGTTTCTTCAGCTATAAAATGGAGACACGGCTCAGGAATGGTAGAAGCATTCAAGGAGCTGACGTGTGGCAAGTGGGCTTGGCCCAGGACTGTCCCAAGGAAAGTGCTCAAAATGATGGCTAAACAGTACCAGCAAGACCAGGATTATCTGGTGATTATCATAACCAAAGACCATACCCACACCCATTGCCTGCCCACTGCTGTGTCCACATTATGATGACACAAAATGAAATGTTGAATGGATAGATGGGTGGATATTTGGATGAGTAAAGGGGTGGGTAGATAGGCGGGTGGGTGGATGGATGGATGGATGAGTGGGGGGATGAATGTTGGAATGGATGAATGGGTGGGTGGGTGGGTGGGTGGATGGATGGATAGATGAGTGGGGGAATGAATGTTGGGATGGATGGATGGATGGGTAGGTGGATGGATGCATGAGTGGGGGATGAATGTTGGGATGGATGAATGAGTGGGTGGGTGGGTGTGTGGATGAGTGGGGGAATGAATTTTGGGATGGATGAATGGGTGGGTGGGTGGATGGGTATGTGGATGGATGGATAGATGAGTGGGAGAATGAATGTTGGGATGGATGGATGGATGGGTGGATGGATGGGTGGATGGATGGATGGATGGATGGATGAGTGGGTGGGTGGGTGGGTGGATGGATCACTGGATGGATAGCTGGAGGGGTAGGTGGATGGATGGATGAGTGGGTGGATGAATGGGTGGGTGGGTGGGTGGATGGATGAGTAGGGGAATGACTGTTGGGACGGATGAATGGGTGGGTGGGTGGGTGGACGGATGAGTGGGGGGATGAATGTTGGGATGGATGAATGGGTGGGTGGATGGATGGATGAGTAGGGGAATGACTGTTGGGATGGATGAATGGGTGGGTGGGTGGGTGGGTGGGTGGATGGATGGATAGCTGAATGGGTGAATGGATGGACGGATGAGTGGGGGGATGAGTGTTGGGATGGATGAATGGTTGGGTGGGTAGGTGGACGGATGAGTGGGGGAATGAAAGTTGGGATGGATGAATGGGTGGGTGGGTGGATGGATGGATAGCTGGATGGGTGGGTGGATGGACGCATGAATCGGGGGAAGAATGTTGGGATGGATGAATGGGTGAGTGGGTAGATGTTTGGATGGATGAGTGTGTATGATGGACAGATGCATGTATGGATAAACAAATGAATGCATGGGTGGAGGATGACTTTGTACTAAATATCTGAGCTGAGCGTTACACCGGAAGCATCTCAGCGTAATCCTTGCAGAGCTTGCTGCCACAGAAGTGAAGGAACCCACTCCCTAATCTAGCTAATCAGGAAGAAATGGGTTGGCAACTAAGACAGAAATGTAGGGGTGGCAAAAGACAATCACTCACCTGGGGCTACTGCACTATAGGCAACTCCAGAGACACGAAGGAGGGGGTTCCCTTCGTGGTCCTCGCCCTGCACCTTGAGGTAGAAGCGTTCCTGGGGGGCCTGGAAGGGCGGCCCGCCCCACAGCTGGTGGGCGGATCCGTTGGCGAGCAGCCGCGTGGGCAGAGTCAGGAGGGGCTGCCCTGAACTGCGGGAGAGCTCCACCGAGTCCAGGCGGCCGGGCGCCTGCAGGCCCGTGGAGTTGATCACCAGGGAGATGGGCACCCCTGCAGAGGGAAGGGCGAGGGAGGAGGTGCTGGGCTCCATGATCCTCCCCAAGAAGCGGCCCTCGGTGTATCGGTCCATTGGCCAGGGATCAGCCCGCCTGGTCCTCCTTCACCAGCTCCCTCACCTTCCCTTCCCCTTGACCATTCGTACTGGGGGTGGGGCAAGGAGAGAGGGGGGCTTGCTCCTGTCCGTGGTCCTGAAATGCCACTTCATCCCGCTGCATCACCTCCACTCCACACGGAGTAAAAGTGGGAAACGGGAGGAGCCAGGCTCTCAGTAAACAAGTTTTTTAAATATATTTTTTATTGTTTTTACAGGGAGGAAGGGAGAGGGACAGAGAGTTAGAAACATCGATGAGAGAGACATCAATCAGCTGCCTCTTGCACGCCCCCTACTGGGGATGTGCCCACCACCAAGGTACATGCCTTTGACCAGCATTGAACCTGGGACCTTTCAGTCCACAGGCCGACGCTCTATCCACTGAGCCAAACCGGTTTCGGCTGATAAACAGGTTTTGACAAAGAAGAAGGGGAAGGTGTGGACTCAGTAGTGATGGGGCAGCATATGGTCCTGAAGGCCTGTGGGCGCCGGGAGCATGTTCTAACGGGAAAAGTGCCCACTATGTCACCTGGGCTGGGAGTGGCCCTGTGGTGTGGGAACCCAGCCTGGGCCACCTGTCGCACCGTCACTCACTCCCAGTTGACCCCCAGCGCTCCCACTGTCTGCCACAGGCCGGCCCCGCCCCTCGGAAGGCAGCTCCAGGACCCCGTACCTTGCAGGGGCCACTCGATGGTGTGGTTGAGGTCCAGAGAGGGCTGCGTGGAGAAGCCGGTGCGGAAGTTGATGTTGCTGATGCCCGTGACCCTCACCGAATGGCGGCCACTGCTGTAGACCTAGGACAAGCCCCGGCCCGTGTCACCGGGGCCCTCGACCCCAGCACCCCAGCTCCAGGACAGCCCACCCGACCCACCAGAACTGCTCCCCGTAGCCTTCCCCCCAGGTCACCCTTGCTTCTCTGGTGCCTTCTCCCTGCACAGGGCTCTGCTACCCAGCTCAGGACACTCGAATTGTTTCTCCACGTCCCTCATAAACGTCCCCTAGTGAACCCAAACCACTCCACTTCCTCTCACGGGTGCAGAGAAGACCCCTCCTCTGTTTCTGACCCTTTACTCCTATTGATATGCCCACCTCACCACCCATGCTCTAGCCCTCAGCTTTCCAGGACCCCAGGCTCCCCACCGCCCGGGAACTCGGGGCCCCCTACCTTGATGGACCAGAGCCCAGGATGCTCCGGCTTAAAGGCCACCACCTTGGCCGAGTCCGGGATGTTGAGAAGCACCTGGAGGCCCTCGTCCTTCTGCAGGATCCGCCCTGTGGAAGCCGCCATGACTCTGTCCTCAACACTTTCCGGGGGGAGGGGGGTGACAGAGGCCCACCCCCTCCCCAGGAACCCAAACACCAGCCTCAGGCTCCCCAGAGAAACTGATGAGAACCCTCTGGCAGTGCTGGGGCCTCCCCCTCATTCGGCACACCCTCTCCCCCCCGCCCCAGGTGTGGGATGCACTCCTGGCCTACAGCCGGGGCTTCTCAGGGCATCCTCCGGGCACCGGAGAGCCAGGTGGCCAGGTCCAAACCACATGGACCAGCCACTCCACCTCCCTGAACCCCAGCCTCCCATCTGTATGGCGTGCCACTAATTCGTGGCCTCACTGACCCGCCAGGCACCTGGGGGGACCCCTGGGAGGGCTTGGGGAAGGAGTCCCATGGGGACCTCCCATCCCAGGACTGTCCCCATCTTTTTTATTTTATTTTATTGATTTTTTACAGAGAGGAAGGGAGAGGGACAGAGAGCTAGAAACATCGATGAGAGAGACATCATCAATCAGCCGCCTCCTGCACGCCCCCCACTGGGGATGTGCCCGCAACCAAGGCACATGCCCTTGACTGGAATCGAACCTGGGACCCTTCAGTCCACAGGCCGATGCTCTATCCACTGAGCCACACCGGTTTCAGCGACTGTCCCCATCTTAAGTCCCTTCACCTGCTTCTCCCAGCTTCCTGCTTCCTCACCCACCATGGACCCTCTCTGCCCTCCACCTGGCACCCCCCACACACACCCTCCTTGCTCCCGGAGCCTTCTGTCCAGGAGCCACCACAGGCCTCTCTCTTTGTCCCACCCTGACTCCCAGCTTTAATCCTGGGGCCCAAGAGGCAGGGCACACCTACCCAGCGGGTCTCGGACTTCGATCTCGGGGCCCGGGCCGCTCAGGGAGATGGTGACCTCCTTCAGGCTGGGGTCGATGGGGATCTTCCACGTGTGCTCACCCTCTTCTTCGCTGTCCGTGGTCAGCAGGTGCACCTTGGAGGTCTGGATCGCCGACTCCACCCACTTCAGCACCTGGGAGGCGGGTGAGAAGCGGATGCCGACATGTCACCTTGCTTTGTGGGGTGTCCGGTCCCGGATGGCGGGTCCTTAACCGGCTGCCAGATGTGTGCAGCATCTGGCTGCCCCCATGGGGTTGGGGCAGCATCCAGGCTTTCCACGTCATCTGGGGGCCATCCCAGGCCCCTCTGAGCCCCACCAGGCCCCACCAGGCCCAGTTCATGGGGCATTCATTACCCACGTCGCCAGTCTGTGGGCTCAGAGCTGCGACACCTGAACTGAGGCATCCAGAGGACTCAGCTCGGAGGGAAGGAGCAAGGAGTGCACTCCTGCTGGGAAGACTTCCCTCCTTCTTCACCTGGCCAACGTCTATGGCCCCCGTCACCTCCTCCAGGCAGCCCTCCTGATGCCTCCTCCACACAGATGAACCCTGGAGATCTGGAATCTTGCCCCAGACCAATGTAGTTCACCATCACCTGTCCCCCTCCCCACCTCCACCCCCCATCCCCCCACACACAGGCGGATGAGGTCTGATTGTCCTCTTCCGGGAGATGCGTGTGATTACTGGTTGGGGTGATGACAAGCAGGTCTCCGCATCGTGAGGCTGTGCGTTCCCTGTGGCCTCCGACCACACCCACCACCCCCCATCCCAGGTTCACCCCGTGGATGCAGACGGCGCCCTCAATCCCTGCAGCCCCCACCCCCAGCTCCCAGCTCCCTCTTTCCACAGCCACACCTCCCAGGTCCCAGCCAGAGAACCAGGAAAGAGGCAGAGGAGGGGCGGCCCCTCCGGTCGGAACCCGTCCTTCCCGCCACGTTACTGCAGGAAGCATCCGGCGCACACCCTAACGCCGAACCACGGGGAACCCGCGCCTGGCGGGACGAGAGCTGGGTGCCGTGGCTACCGAGAGAGAGAAAGAGCTTCCGGTGAGCTGAAAAGCCAGGCGCTCACTCAGGTGCTCAGGGGGGCCGTGGAGGACACGGACCCGCACAGACACCTTGGCTGCACGGGGGTAGGTGGACCACCCCTCTCAGCACTGACTGTGGTGCTGCTTCATGCTCCTCGTAGGATGATGTGAAATGGGGAGGAGGTTGATGTGTTCTGGGCCCAGATTTTCTCTTTCAGCGAGTGGCACAGAGAACTGCGGGTGTTTAATTCTCTAAAAATCCACTCCCGCCCTAGCAGGTTTGGCTCAGTGAGCAGAGCGTTGGCCTTCAGACCACAGATGCTCTGCCCACTGAGCCAATCGGAGAGCTGGCTGCCATCACCCCAAGCAGGAAGGGTTCCAGGTTCGGTTCCGGTCAGGGGCACAGGCCCAGGCTGCGGGCTTAATCTCCAGCATGTGCAGAAGACAGCCAATCAATGATTCTCTCCTCACTGATGTTTCTCTCTCTCCCTCTCCCTTCCTCTCTGAAATCAATAATGTGTGTGTATATATATATTCAGTGGTACCTCGAGATACGAGTTTAATTTGTTCCGTAACCTTGAGGCGTGGGAAACTAGGAGACGCTCGCGTCGCGGTAAACTGGTGGGTCGTGTGCAGCCAGCCGATCCGCGCGATGACTCCTATCTCAAATGTTGCTCGTATTTCAAAGCAAAAATCGCTCGCTCGACAGCTCGTATCTCAAAAATCTCGTATGTCAGGGCACTCGTATCTCGAGGTACCACTGTATATATAAAATCCACTCCGAGTGAAGTAGAACCTCATACCATTCCGAACTAGGGTTCCTCGGGGAGATGGCCGATTCTGGATCTGGGGCAGGCAATTGCCAATGCAAACCTGGGGACAACCGGTAACTCCATCAAGCGAGGAAGTTCTCGAAGATGAACGAAGACGCAGCCAGAGGACAGGCCACCGGCTCGCAAACGCCTGCATTGGCTTAACTTAGAAAAATGTGAGCCCCAGATAGAGTAACTGCAATCGATCAAAAACACCCCGGATCATGGCACCCCCCACAAGCCCATGATAATACTCCAAAGAGAAGTGCAAATTCAAAACAGTAAGACCTCACTTGTCACCAAGGAAGGCGACTCCTCCATTGAAGAGAAAGAACGAGGTGTGATCCCTGCCTTTGTTTTCCAGAGGAGCTGGGCTTCAGACGGACCGAATCCCGCCTCCCGCTGAGCTAGAGCCCTTCTCCCTGGAAGGACGCCCGCTGGAAGCCATCCTTCCGCCACCCCCCGATGAAAGAAGCGTTCCGGGCGGATGCTAACACGTGGATGAAAGGCCGACGGGGACCTGGATGTCCGCACGGAGCGAGCCCCAGCATCACCCCACAGACCACCCGGGCCACACGGGAAACTCGCAGCCTCACGATGCGGAGAGCTGGCTGTCATCACCCCCGCCAGCCATCACACGCATCTCCCGGAAGAGGACCATCGGGCCTCAGCCGCCGGCCCGTCTGAGGCAACAGGAAATACACACGGCAGCAGCTGTGAAACGCTCCTGCCAGACACGTTCTCCTCCAGCGAGACAGCCATGCAGCGCTGACCCCCATGGAGGGGAAATGCAGGAGGCCAAGTTCACGCCGTAAGGAAGCAATCAGCGGGACCCGGGACACGGGACAGGGTCAAGCCGATGCCTCTCTGACCCGTTGATGGCGTGTGCAGAAGGGTAGCCTGCTCCGGAGGTGAGAGGGCTCGGGAGACAGAACCATCAGATGACACGCACTAAGTCTCATTGGACAAAAATCACTTTGTCCGAATGTCCTGATATAAGGACATTCGGAGGGGCCTTGCCGGTGTGGCTCAGTGGGCAGAGCGTCGGCCTGCAGACCACAGGGTCTCGGGTTCGATTCCAGTCAAGGCTCCTCCCCGACCCGAGCCCTGGCTGGGGTGTGTGCAGGAGGCAACCAATCGATGTTCTTCTCTCACATGCATGTTTCTTTCACACTTTCCCTCTCTCTTCCATTCTCCCTAAAAGTCAATAGAAAGATAGCACGTGAAAATTAACAACAACAAAAAGACATTTTGAGGGAAATTTGAATGTGGACTCAGCATCCAATGATACCAGCAAAGTCCTCTTACTTCGATAATATTGTAGACTATGTTTTTTGAAAATCCATGCTGAATTATTTATGGATAAGGTGGCATCACTCAGCAGAAAGCATACAGAGAGATGAAGCAGGTGGAGCTAAAATGTTAATTGCAGGATTGAGCTGGTACCTATATTCTTTTTATTTTTCTACACCTTTGACATTTTCCACAGTAATTTTTAAAAGGCTGTTTATTGATTTTTAAAAATATATATTTTTATTGATTTCAGAGAGGAAGGGAAAGGAAGAGAGAGAGAGAAACATCAATGAGGAGAGGGAATCAGTGATTGGCTGCCTCCTGCACACTGGACTGAGCCCACAACCCAGGCATGTGCCCCTGACCGGAATCGAACCTGGGACCCTTTGGCCCACAGGCCAATGATGCTCTGTCCACCGAGCCAAATCGACGAGGGATTGGTTTTTAAAGAGAAAGGGAGAGGGAGAAAGAAATATCGATCGGCTGCCCCTTACCAGGGATCAAGCCCCAAACTTGAGCATGTACCCCGACTGGAAATCAAACCAGCAACTCTTCCATGCATGGGACGATGCCCAACCAAGCGAACCACACCAGGCCGGGCTGCACAGTAATTCACGAAAGTGAAAGTCACTTATGAAGAATACACATGGTATAATTTCCCACACCAACAACTGTAAACCTACTTTTGCCCCACCCTGTAGTGTATGTGTATGTGTGTGTGTGTGTGTGTGTGTGTGTGTGTGTGTGTATCTGAGCAACCATAGTGGTATCCTGTTGCTTGGCAACTCTAATCAATAGTTACAGTGGTATCTCGAGATACGAGTTTAATTCGTTCCGTAACCTTGAGGCGTGGGAAACTATGAGACGCTTGAGTCGCGGTAAACTGGTGGGTCGTGTGCAGCCGGCCGATCCGCGCGATGACTCCTATCTCAACTGTTGCTCATATTTCAAAGCAAAAATTGCTCGCTCGACGGCTAGTATCTCAAACATCTCGTATGTTAGGGCACTCGTATCTCGAGGTACCACTGTATTGGCTTCCTGGAACACTGTTTGAAGAAGAAAGGAGAAGCCACACTCTGCCTCAATGTTAAACAGCTCTGCGGTTGATTAGCAATGTCTGTCCTGGGTATGGCATTAGAAGGCGGTGTCCTGCGTGCTATCTATTGGCCATGCTCGCTCTACATCCTCCTCCTTTCGCCCTGCTTCCCATGAGATCTTCCAAGGCGTGGCATGGCGTGGGAAGGACAGCCCAAGGAGCAGAACATGCGTATGACTTGTTCAGACTGAGCTAGAACCTGTGTGCGTAGGTTTCACAGCTACGTCTCGGCTGACCCAGCGTGAGAGCGCTGTGGTCTGGAACGGCATCTGCGTCCAGGCCTGGAACTGCTCCATCTCCTGTTTGGCCCGGCCTTCGAGGGGACGCTTCTCTTGAAAAACGTCCCACCTGTCTTCGCCGACATCCCTCCTCCCCGCGGGGGCGGACGGACAGACGGACGGGGCCGCAGCCTCCGCCAAGGCTCCCAGCTGGACAGGAGCTGGCGGAGCAAGGGAGGTGACTCCCCCGTCCGCAAAGGAACACACGGCGCGGTGACCCCCGCCTCTCCCCCTCGGGCCAGGCCTTGGGAGACGTCGGGGGCGGGAGGGGGATCATAACTGGCCAAGCCGCCAGGAGCGGGTGGCAGCTCGGTGGCCCAGTACCCGGACGAGTCACCCAGCTACTGTGTTGCAACTGTTAGTTTAAACTCACCCTCCAGTGCAGTGCTGAGGGACGAGGCCCAGGAGTGCGGGCTACTGAACGGCGGGGATGCGACAGAGCATCCGTGACCTTGCCTGGAGGCGGGCTGCCCTGTAAGCCTATCACACCACTCAGGAGCTGGGGGTGGGGGTGAGGGGGGTGGGGGGGTGGGCTGACCCTCTTGCCCATACTGAGGTCAGGCCTTCTGGCCCCCGCGCTGCCCCTGGGGCTCCCCGTGGAACCCGGGGAGCCTTCCGAGAAGAGAGCCTGCCTCCGGCAAGCGCAGTGTTTATTTGGCGCCGGCGATGGCTTCCAGATGTTAGCGGACCGGGGGCCAGGGAGCCGGCGGTGGCCCGGGGCTCGTCTCTCTGTCAGTGATGGGGAAGGAATGAAAGAATCTGGGCCGGCGCCCCTGGCCAGATGGCTGCTCCTCACCCTTCCAGGCAGATCCACCACCCCCGGGGCTCCACCCGCAGCACTTGACAGCCGGGGTAGCTGGAGAAGCAGAGAGGGGGGGTGGGCAGGGCCACGGATTGGGCCCTGTCGCTTCAGGAAGCTCGGGGGCCATGGAGGAAGAGAGAGTCCGAGCCCCCGCCACCTGGGCACCCCGGCACCTGTCCCAGGCCCTGCTTTCCCGAGGACCCTGGCCTCCCTGCAGCCGGGGTGTGCTCTGGACTGCACCCCAAAGCATAGGCTGCCATCACAGCCATCGCCCACCCTCACCCAGGGCTTCCCACGCGAGGCTTCCTTGCACCCTCTCTGCCGTCTCACGAGGTGGGGGGCGCGAGGACACGGGGGCTCCGAGAGGCGAACGTTGTGCTGTGGGGTACGGTGCCCACAGGTGGCAAGCTGGAGTGGGAGCCCTGAGCCGCCCCCCCCCCCAGCCCCTCCTCCGCTGGGAAGGGTCCAGAATGAAGTCATCTCCGGCGCCCGGACCTCCTGATCTCTTAATCAGAACCACCTGGCAGGACCCCCCACCCCCATCCCCTGACTGTCCCAGAAGGCCCTGCACCTTTCCCCCAGCCGAGGGGATGCCCAGAATCTGGGCCCTCTCCTGCCCTCTTTGTTCCTGCTGGTGCCAGGCAGGGGACGGGCCTGGCTCCCCGGAACAGGGCTTCTGCCCAGGACTCGGGCCGGCGGCAGGCTGCTGGGGACTCCCCACAAACTCTGACCCAGGGCACACGGAGCGCATCGGCAGCCCGCACGTCAGCTGTGCTGGGGCGAGCGGCTTCTGGGACCCCCGCTCTGTCGCCACCAGAACTGCCAACTTCAGGACAGGCCGCGCGGCCATGCGGCCTGCCTCCCCC
This sequence comes from Lasiurus cinereus, assembly GCA_011751065.1. Taxonomy (NCBI): domain Eukaryota; kingdom Metazoa; phylum Chordata; class Mammalia; order Chiroptera; family Vespertilionidae; genus Lasiurus; species Lasiurus cinereus. Next base: position 971,954 of record JAAGEH010000126.1, on the reverse strand, counting down.
AGCTCCGGGAGGAGGGCAAAGGAGGGGATCCCCGCCACAGGGGACCCCTGAGGCCAACCCCACACCTGAAAACGAGCGTCACGCTCAGAAGCACTGGGACCCACGCCAGAGGCCAGACCCCTCGGTGCCCTGCACCTCCGGCTGCCCTGGCCCAGAGCAGGTGCGCAGAAAGGGGGGGGGAGAGCGAAGGTCAGAGGACACACGCAGGCGTGCACGCCCGGGGACCGTCCACTGCAGCTTCCGAGAGCTCCTCCCAGTGCAGCGCCTTGGCCGGGGCGCCCGGCTCCCCCTCCTGGAGGGCCGCCCGCAGCCCTGGCCGCCCCGGCCGGCCGCGTTCCCAGGCTCGGAGCGTCTGGGACCATCTGGCCGGGGCCGGGGCCAAGGCATGCAGCTAACAACGGCAGAGCTGCGGCAGAGCTGCGTGTCCGGGAGGGAGCGGCATCCAGCCCCGACCCCCGAGGCGGCTAATCCCAGCCGTGGGCGCTCCCACCGAGGGCGGCCCGCCGGGCTCCCGGGCAGGAAGCTGGCACCGAGGCCGCGAGCGGGCGGGTGGACTCAGCCACCCAGGCTCCCTGCCTCCAGGGAGAGAACAGGGGGTCCCAGCTCCCCCACCTGGGCAAGCCATCCTCGCCCACCGGCCGGTGGCCCTGGCAGGACCCCAGTTCCCCTGCAATGACCCAGGCAGGTCACATCCCTCCCAAAAAAACACAAGGACAGGACCAAGCCATCCCCACATGTGAAATGCCTTCCTCCCTGACTTGGCCGCTGCGTGCCAAAAACACAGCCTGACGAGTCGCAGAGAACCGCGAACGCCATCTGCCAACGGGGAGTGAAGACCCGCTAATCCAAACACGCCGGGCCCGGTCTCGGCAGAACATAAATATACAGGACAAGGAACCCTCTTCAGGAGGAGACGGGGGGCTACCTCCAGGCTGGGCCTCCCCGCCTTCTCCTCCCAGGCCCTAAGGCACAGGGGACCCCGTCTGTCACTCCCCGGCTACTGACGGAGCCTCTGCTCTGGGCCAGTGGCTGGTGCGGTGCTGGGGATACAGTAGCACCCGGGCTCGGCCGCGGGGAGCTCACGGTGGTAAAATCACAGGGGTGCAGAGCCGCACAGGGAGGGCAGGAGAGGGGACTTCATCCTGACGGGCATCGGAAGGTCTCCCCGAGGAGGTGCATTTCCGAGAAGATGGGGAAGATGAGAAGGAGCAGGCGGGCAGTGTGGAGAAAACGAGCTGCCTACGCAAAGGCCCTGGGGCAGGAGAGACAGTAGCAAAGGCCCTGAGGCAGGAGAGACGGGGACACGGCAGAGACAGACGGCAGAGGCCAGCAGGGCGGGGGCAGCGGGCGAAGGGGAGAACCGAGGAGAAGGGTCAGAGAGGCAGAGGCCAGATGGGACACACAGCTTCCCAGGGGACCACAGGAGGGTCTGCGTGGGGGATCTGTTTTATTTATTTCTTTTATTATTTTTTTTAGAGGTAACCATATGTATTTCTCAATTATCTTTTTTTTTTCCTAAATATATTTTACTGATTTTTCACAGAGAGGAAGGGAGAGAGATAGAGAGCTAGAAACATCGATGAGAGACATCGATCAGCCACCTTCTGCACACCCGCTACTGGGGATGCGCCCGCAACCAATGTACATGCCCTTGACCGGGATCGAACCTGGGACCTTTCAGTCCGCAGACAGATGCTCTATCCACTGAGCCAAACCGGTTTGGGCTCTCATTTATCTTAATATATATACACATGCATACACAGATTACATAGAGCTATCTCTATGATCTTTTAAGAAAACAACATGATGCATACTATTAGCAGACAATACGAATTCCTTGGTGAAAAATAGGTTTCGTTGAATAGGTATGATATTATTTTAATACTGGCTGTTTTACGAAGGTAGCAACATTCTTTTAGCCACTACGTTAACCATGTTTTTTAAACGGATAACGGTTTAGAAGTATTTCCAAAAAGTATATTATAAAAAAAAAAAAACTTTTTGGTTTCTATCCATAACACACACACATTGTTAATTGTTACTTTAGATGGTATCGGAATAGGGCCTGAACTGTATAACACGTTAAGAGTCCAAAAATCTTAAAAACATGGGTCTGTTTTAGACGAATCCAGCGCAATGCTGGAGCCGGCTCTGGGGCTCAAGAAAGCCGGGGTGACACCCCTTCCCAGCTCAGGGAGCCTCTGCGGCAGCAGGAAGTGGAGGATTTACACCACGGGGGTGAGTGTGTCTGCTCTTTTCAGGAAGAGCCCGCAAACACTGACCGGCAGTCCCTGGAAGGACCCCGCCGGCTCCTGGGAAGGAGTGGCCTGGTGGGGTAGAGGGGGTGCGAATGTGGGGGGGGGAACCCTGTGTGGCCGATGCAGCCCCAGGGTGGGGAGTGGGGGGACAGGAAGGGCCGCCACAGGTCCCAGAACCAGACAAGGGCACCGACACCTGGCCAGTGCCCACCTGAGGGAACCCCACTCAGCCCCCCGCTCCCCTCTGACGGCGACCGCGACCGGCGGGCCGGACACGCAGGCTGGCCGGAGGCTCACCTCGGTCACCTGCTGCTTGTCCAGGTGGAACACCTGCCCGGAGCTCGTGGCGGCGATCTCCTCGTAGGCCCGGTAGCCAGGATGCGTGCGGTCACCGCAGTCGCCCGTCAGCACGAACACCACCTGGAGGAGGGACACGGCTGGCTCCCGGCTCCCTGCCACCTGCCTCGGTGTGGGCGGCAGGGACGAAGCGGGGAGGAGCGGCGGGCGAGCCCTCTCCTCTCTCGGGGCTCAGGTGACACGTCTGGAAAACGGGGAGAAGCGCACCCCCACCCCGTGGGGATCGGGACTGGTGCAGGTCAAGGGTCAGCGCAGGGCCGGGCAGGCGAAGGCGCCCCATAAACCGGAGCTGCTGTTAAGCTTAAAGCAGTGGTTCTCAACCTTCCTAAGGCCGCGACCCTTTAAGACAGCTCCTCATGGGGTGGGGACCCCCAACCATAAAATTATTTCCGTGGCTACTTCATCACTGTCATTTTGTTACTGTGATGAACTGTCATGTAAATATCTGACAGGCAGGATGTATTTTCGTTGTTACAAATGGAACATAAGTAAAGCATAGGGATTCATCACAAAAACAATATGTAATTATATATTGTGAAATATTTATTTCTAATGACACATAAATGAAATTTTGTCTTGAATCGTGGTGTAGCATGGGCAACAGTCTTCCTAGGACAACAGTAAACTACATGGCTACACTTTGCGACACCGAGGAGCGGTGTGTTGGTTCCTAAGACCATGGGAAATAGGTGTTTTCCGCTGGTCTTAGGTGACCCCTGTGAAAGGGTCATTCGATCCCCAAAGGGGTCGCAACCCACAGGTTGAGAACAGCTGGCTTAAAGGAAGGGAATGGACAGCTCTGGACGCTGCAGAGTTAGAAGAACTGAGTGCGTCCCCACAAGGTCCCTCCCCGCACCCCTCAGACAGCCGGGGCCCCAGCTGGCTTTCAGGTCCTGAGACAGCGGAAAAAGGGGTGACGTGCATCCACGCAGAGACGGGGCGCCGAGGCGACGCCCGGGGGAAGGTGGACTGTGCGGGCAGCGACAGGGTGCGGAAGCCAGGGTGGTGTGGGCTCTGTCCGGTACGGGTTCCCCAGGGAGGAGCAGGGACCCCAGAGCCTGAGACCACCCTGGGAATTGACAGACCAGTGGGGGCCGGGGGTTGGCCAGCGTGGCTGGCGGAGGCTGAGCCCCAGATGGAGGGCGAGAAGCACCGGACCTGGCCATCGCCGGGGCTCAGGGGTGCGCAGGCCGGAGACCCCGCCCGGCCGCCGGCTCACCTGGGACTGTTTCAGCTGCAGGAGCCGCAGCAGCTCCGCCGTCCGCTGGTGGTCCTTGGCGCGGGCGTCCGAGAAGACGAAGATGAAGGAGCCGGGGAGGGAGACCTCCACCGCGGCCTTGATGGCCCCCACGCTCATCTCGGGGCAGTCACCGCCGCCCTGCGGGACAGGGTGGTCAGCAGCTGCGGCCCCCCCCTCCCCTTGGGGGGACCCCGGGGCACACCCCGAAACCAACAGGAGGGGCATCCCTGGAGCTGCCTCTGTGCGCCCCAGCCAGGGCTCCGTCCCCGTCCCCGTCCTGACACACACGCAGCCGCCGCCGGCTGCACGGCGAGACGCTCAGCGCCATGCGTTCGCTCTGCCCGGCGAGAGTGGCGGACGGGCCCTCCCGGGGCTCCGGTGAGGGAGGCAGACGCCACATCCGTAAGCACCACACGATGCTTTGATTACCGTCGCGATGAGTGTACGAGTCGGGGAGAGGGAGGGAGCCACGGGGACCTCCGATGGAGGCCCCAAAGAAGCCACGTGTCAGCCGAGGCTTGGGGGACGGAGGGGGGGGGACGGAGGGGGAGAGAGGGACTGAGGGGGAGAAGGGGATTGAGGGGAAGAGGGGGGCCAGGAGGAGGAGAGGTGGGCGCTGGGAAAGCACTCAAAGCTGCCTCCCTAAATCCTCTGTGTAACCTGCCCGGAAAGCATCCCAAATGCGCACACAGACACACACACACACTCATACACACATACTCACATACACACACTCATACACACACACTCACACACACTCATATACACACTCACACACATACACACTCATACACACACATACACTCACACACATACACACTCATACACACACATACACACACTCACACACATACACACACTCATACACATATACACACACATACACACATACACATATGCTCACACATATACACACACTCATACACACACATACACTCATACACACACACACACACACACACACACACACACCCGCCTCCCCTCCCTGCCAGCAGCGGGCGCTCTCTGGAGCAGGGAGCCGGCCCTGTGCCACCCGGGTCTGCAGCCCAGCCCAGCACCGGGTCTGCAGTCAGTGCCTCTCTCCTGGGCTCACACACTCACCCCCCTTTGCCCTCTCTGTCCCCACCCTGTTCTGGGCCCTGGGGTCCCTGCCTTCCGGAAGCGGCTGGTCTCAGTCGGGGGAGGGAGGGGGACAAGGACAGATGCTGAACTGGGGTGTGCAGTGCAGCCCAGAAGCTCAGGTGGGCCACGGGGCGTCTGGCCCCGTCTGGGGCCTCGGTTTGAGGTCTGAACCGGAACCTGGCGGATCCTCTCAGCTACCACCCCCTCCTGCCACCCTCTGTCCATTCACTCAACCGCAAGCACCTACTATGCGCCAGGCCCGGGGCCTCCTCCTGCAGGCGCCTGGCCACTGAATGAGCGGAAGGACCCCCGAGGCACAGGGTGCAGGTCGCAGGCAGAGGGGGGAGGCCGGTACTGGCCCTGCCAGAAGCCCACCTCGGCCCCCCGAGTGGCAAAAAGACCGTGGCCTCTGGCATGGCCGGGGCAGAAAGGCCCAGAGAGCCAGCAGCCGGGCAGGACAGCCCACCTGCACGTAGAGTTCTCTCAGCTCCCTCTGAAACACCGCCGGGTCGTCCGTGAGGGTCACAGGGCCAATATCTGCAGAGGAGAGAGGGGGGGCAGGTGGGGGTGGGCTCCCAGGTGCACAGCCTCCAGGGGCGTGGCCAGCAGCTCCACGGTGTGCCCCCAGGGGTGAGAGGGGCCGAGGTCTGGGCCTCAGAGACACCCCCAAAACGGGACGTGGTGAGGGAGCAGCTTCCAGGCCCAGGAGGGGGGCCAGGCAGGCCCAGAGCTCCAGGCGCAGGGAGAACTGGGGCACAGGCAGCCCCACTCCTCCCTCAGAACCGCAGCGCCCCCTCTTTGGTGATCCCAACCCCTCCCCCCAGGAACCCTCCTCCTCATCATCAGTGGGGAAGGAATTCTGGGAAGACCGAGAAACAGAACCGAGCACATCATGTTCTGGACCCCCCAGCTACCGTGCAGCACCCGCTGACCGTCCAGGGAACATCTTTTAGCAACGCCACCCGGGTCCTAGCTCCTTGAAAAGAGCAGAATGCCACGGCCAAGCCTGCCCACCCCACACGCTGGGGGGACATGGGGCACATGCAGCCCGCATCCTGGGCCAGTGGCAAGGCAGGGTGGCGCTTCGGGAGACAAACAGAAATCGCCAAACGTAAGATGGCACCTGCCGCCCCACCCAGTCCCGCCGCGTGCAGGCATTTCCCGGGAGGAATGCAAACACGGGTGCACAGACGGGGCTCCAAGGTCACAGCCGCCGTGCTCCCAAGAGCCCCCAATGGGAAGGAGCCAGCCGCCTTCCCTGTGAACGGACACACAAACCCCGAAGGGTCACAGCACCCCATGCCGCTCCCCGGGACAGAGAGCCAGCTGCCCCCGCAGGCAGCCGCCCGGGTGCGTCTCACAGATGGCACGCCGCAGAGAGAAGCCGGATGCACACATGCATCCGACACGGTTCCCTTTATAGAAAGTTCTGGAGCAGGCAGATCCACCTAAGGGGGGAAAATCGGGACAGGGGGGTTGGGGGGCAGGGAGGTGGCAAGGTGCCAGCCCAGACGGCAGAGACGTTCCACATTGTAATAGGACGGGGGGCTCCCGGCTGCATCCACGTCAGAATGAGAAGCAAAGGCTTTGTGCGTTTCAATGTATGTAATTTCACCTCCTAAGAAACGAACTATAAAATGAACCCTGGCCCAAACCGGTGTGGCTCAGTGGATAGAGCATCCGCCTGCGGACTGAAGGGTCCCAGGTTCGATTCTGGTCAAGGGCATGTATCCTGGTTGCAGGCACATCCCCAGTAGGGGGCGTGCAGGAGGCGGCTGATCGATGTCTCTCTCATTGATGTTTCTAACTCTCTATCCCTCTCCCTTCCTCTCTGTAAAAAAAAAATCAATAAAATACATTTAAAAAAAAAAAAACCATGGTGAGTCGGGGCTGGGGGGAGGTATAGACAAGAATGGCAGCATTTTTCTGAGACTCAGTGATGCGGGGTGATGGGTATGTGGGAACTCATACTCTGCTTGCTTTGTATTTGAAATGTCTCCTAGTAAACCGCCTCCCCTCCCCCACCCCCTCTCCACGCCAGCAGTAATCGAAAGACACAGAAACAGGATTAGAATTCCAACTGGCCGGGTTGGCCATGTGGATAACAGGGGTTTGCAAAGTGTTTCAGACATCCGATTTCTTTGAAAAATTGTTGCCTGGCCGGTGTGGCTCAATGATTGAGCATCAGCATAGGAACCAGGAGGTCACAGTTGGATTCCCAGTCAGGACACATGCCCTGGCTGCGGGCTTGATCCCCAGTAGGGGGAGTGCAGAAGGCAGCTGACCAATGATTCTTTGTCACCACTGATGTTTCTCTCCCTCTCACTCTCCCTTCCTCTCTGAAATCAGGGCCTCCGCTCCTCCCAGGTCTGCCACCCCCTCTCCGCTTCTCAGAAGGCCTCAGGCAGAGTGGCCTGCTCCCCTCCAGTGTGCCCTAATCTCCATTCAGACATCGCCAACGGCCCCCCTTCCACATAAAGTCACATTCTACTCAACTCACAACAGCGCCCACGTGTGGTTCCTTTGCCACAAGCTACAGACTGCCTGCAACACACTGTGGTGATGGTGATGGCGATGAGGATGGTGATGATGGCGATGAGGATGATGGAGAGGATGGCAGCTACCATTGTTTTATTTTATTTTATTTATTTTTTAAAAATATATTTTATTGATTTTTTACAGAGAGGAAGGGAGAGGGATAGAGAGTTAGAAACATCGATGAGAGAGAAACATCGATCAGCTGCCTCCTGTACACCCCGCACTGAGGATGCGCCCACAACCAAGATACATGTCCTTGACCGGAATCAAACTTGGAACCTTTCAGTCTGCAGGCCGACGATCTATCCACTGAGCCAAACCAGTTTCGGCTATTTTATTTTATTTTTTTATATATTTTATTGATTTGTTACAGAGAGGAAGGGAGAGGGATAGAGAGTTAGAAACATCGATGAGAGAGAAACATCGATCAGCCGCCTCCTGCACGCCCCACACTGGAGATGTGCCCACAACCAAGGTACATGCCCTTGACTGGAATCGAACCCGGGACCTTTCAGTCCGCAGGCTCACGCTCTATCCACTGAGCCACGCTGGTTTTGGCCGCCACCATTGTTTTAATATTTATGAAGCCCCCCTTCCCTTCCACACACGCTGCATACACACACTCACAGAAAGCTCCCGCACCTATGAAGTCTGTTACCCTCTCAGAGGTGCCGCTCTGAGGCCCAGGAGGCCAGGGGGCCTGCCCAGGTCGCACAGCAGGGAAGCAGCGGAGATGGATTCACACTGGGTTTGCCCGACCCCAGATCTGGAAGCCACAGACGCTCAGAACCTGTTCCCAGTCCCCGATCCTGTGGGGGAGGGCGGTTCGTGACTGGAGGCGGCATGTGCCCAGCAGCTGGGCAGACGCGCAGCCGTCCTGGGAGCCGAGCCCACGGCGCACAGCTCAGGCCTGCACGCCTGCAAGCAGAGATGCGCTGGGGCCGAGGGGCTGGGTTCCCCCTCAGGCAAGGCTGAGCGTGTCTGTTTCAGGAGGAGAAGCTGGTTAGCAGTGAAATACACACTGTGGTTAATGTCACAGTAAACACACACACGCGCCCCGCAGACGGTGCAGCCAGAAGCCGAGTCGCCCTGCTCGCAGGCAGGTCTGCTCTGTCCGTTGCACCCGCGCCCCCGGCTGGTTAAAGCCACGGAGCCAAGCTGACAGCATACGGGGGGCCCCCGAGAAGAAGCTCAGAGTCCCTGACAACCAAACACTGAACTGGGTCACAGTCCTCACCGACCACATTCGCCAAAAAGGGGAGCGTGGGGTCCCCAATCGACCTGCGGACTGAAGGGTCCCAGGTTCGATTCCGGTCAAGGGCATGTACCTTGGTTGCGGGCCCATCCCCAGTGGGGGGTGTGCAGGAGGCAGCTGATCAGTGTTTCTAACTTTCTATCCCACTTCCTTCCTCTCTGTAAAAAATCAGTTAAAAAAATAAAAATAAAATAAATAAAAAAACAGTGAAGGGGCCCTCGCTGGTGTTGCTTCGTGGTTAGCATCGCCCCATGAACCAGAAGGTCCCAGTTCAAATCCCAGTCAGGACCCACACCTGGGTTCGGGCCCTATCCCCGGTGGGGGGCATGCAGGAAGCAGCCAATCAATGATTCGCTCTCATCACTGGTGCTTCTCCCTCTCCCTCTTCCTTCTTCTCTGAAATAAATTTAAAAAAAAAAAAGTAAAACAGAACAAAACAGTGAGGTGGGTCTCTATTTCCTGACGGAGAAAGAAATCTCTGATCCATCATGTGGCGGGAAGGAAGGACGCAAGCTGCAGCGGGAGGCAGAGTACAATCCATTTTCTGTGTAATAAAAAAAGACACGGGGATCTGTGTGTGTATGAGGGCACCCCACAGATGGCCTGCAAGGATCCAAAACCATTAAAAAGTGTTTGCATCACTGGAGAGCAGAATGCGTGGACGATTTACAAGGTTGTAAAACCTTTGCACTAGAGAAGGAAGCTGGATTTATTGACTGCGAGAGCTAAGCCCGGATCTAAAACCAGAACACAAGGGAAGCCCAGCACTTACTGATTCTGTGCACTGAGGCACAAGGCAGAGCTAGCTCCTCAATAAAACACGGGCGCATCGAGTCCAGCGGTCTCTCACAGAAGCACCGCCCCCCCCTATTCCCATCCCCCCACCCCTGGTTCCCATGACCAGCAGGCTCCTGCAGGGATGCGGGAAGAGTTTAAACTCCAGCCGAACCTGGTTTGGCTCAGTGGATAGAGCGTCGGCCTGCGGACTGAAAGGTCCCAGGTTCGATTCTGGTCAGGGGATGTATCTTGGTGGCGGGCACATCCCCAGGGGGGGCGTGCAGGAGGCAGCTGATCGATGTCTCTCTTCATCGATGTTTCTAGCTCTCTATCCCTCTTCCTTCCTCTCTGTGAAAAATCAATAATATATATTTTTTTAAAAAAGAGGTCAGACTCCAGCCACAGGTCAGAGGGGACCGTCTCAGCACAGACGGGAAGCCCCGGCCGACAGTCAGCACCCAGCCCGGTGGGTTTGTCCCGGATCCGGGGTATTTCTGCTTTGCGTTTCCCTCAGTAAATTAGGGATGGGAGCGTGTCCTCCACCTGGTGAGGAAGCAACAACAAGAGCCGACCTCACAGGACGGTGTGGGGTGCCCCTAACCCCCATCATTCTGCAGAGCCCCAAGCATTCCCGCCGGTGACATCACCCCCCATTTCTGGGAGACCCCTGTCTGGGGAAGAGGAGAGGACACTGTCATGTGGACAGATGGCGCTTGTCAACCTAGAAAACTCAAGACATTTACCCACAAAAATAAAATAAAACCAATTTTTTTTATTTAAAAAAAAAAAAACAGCCGAAACCGGTGGATAGAGCGTCAGCCTGCAGACTGAAGGGTCACAGGTTCAATTCCAGTCAAGGGCATGTACCTTGGTTGCAGGCACATCCCCAGTATGGGGCATGCAGGAGGCGGCTGATCGATGTCTCTCTCTCATCGATGTTTCTAAGTCTCTATCCCTCTCCCTTCCTCTCTCTGTAAAAAAATCAATAAAATATATTTTTTTAAAAAAAGAAAAAGAAAACACACACAAAAAAAAATTAAAAAAAAAACTCAGTTAAGAAAGTTGGAAGCAAAATAAATATATGAGAATGAATTGCTTTCCAACATGCTAACAACCCTCGTTTGCCAAAAATGTAATGGGAAAGAAATCCGTGGTCAAAATAGTAACAGAAAAACCAAATATTTAGGGATGATTTTAAAGAGAGATGGGTGGAGGGAGGAGGGACCATAAATCTTCGCGGAGAGAAGGCGCTCTGTGGAGAAAGGGAGAGGCATGTGTCCGGGCTGGAAACAATTGACATTTTTAAAAAATGACAACGCTTCCCCTCATCAGCATTGAACACGGTCCCAAGCAGCATCACCGGGAGCGTTTGGGGGGACGTTGATGGAGTTTTCCTATTTTTTTTTTTTTCCCATTGGAAAGAAGAAGTGTTCTCGAATATTCTGAAAACGAAGACGAGGGACGGAGAGAACATAAATGTGGCGCTGGCCTCGGGGACCCCGGGGATGAGCGGCCTTCGGACACCACTGAGCCACGGGGTTCCCTCCACTGAACCCCGCTGTTCCCCGGGGTGTGGGCGAGCAGCTCACACCAGCAGGCCGGGAAGGAGCAGTTAAGTGAGTGGGGGTGGGGGGCGTGCTGGGGGCCAGGTCTGCTGCCACTGTGGGGATGGAAGGTCACAGGTCAGCAAGGGCCGGGGGTTAGAATGACCCACACAGTCACAGACCTGGAAGCAGCGGTAGGAACTCATGTCCAGTGTGACATGGATACAGGCGGCTGCCTAGGGATTCACAGGCGCAGATGCAGCCACCGGTGAGATAAGCAGCATGGACCTCCTTGCTCTCTCAGCAAGGTCTAGCAGCAAATGACCCCCTATCTCCCGGCCACCAGCACCCCAAGCCCTCAGACCCCCGTTTCTAATACTGCGATAAAAGAAACCAGGTGCCTCGCCGAAACCGGTGTGGCCCAGTGGATAGAGCGTCGGCCTGCGGACTGAAGGGTCCCAGGTTCGATTCCGGTCAAGGGCATGTACCTGGGTGGCGGGCACATCCCCAGTGGGGGGTGTGCAGGAGGCAGCTGATCAATGTTTCTCTCTCGCTGATATTTCTAACTTTCTCTCTCTCTCCTTTCCTCTCTGTAAAAAATCAATAAAATAAAATAAAATAAAATAAAGAACCAGGTGCCTTAGAGAAACTGCTAATCGCAGAACAGAGCAGGACATGCATCCAATGACTCTGGAACAACTCAAAGAGCCGGCGAGTGAGAAAGTGCTTTAAAAATATACAACGATGTGTGTCAAAGGCACGCGGGAGCCGAGGACAAGAGCTTCTGGCGAGCACAGGTGGGAAATACGAGCAACGAACTAAGGCAGCATCAGACTGTACAGCAGCGGTTCTCAACTTGTGGGTCGCGACCCATAGGTTGAAAACTGCCAGCAAGGTCACCTCAGACCATCGGAAAACAGATACAGTGGTACCTCGAGATACGAGTGCCCTAACATACGAGATTTTTGAGATACGAGCCGTCGAGCGAGCGATTTTTGCTTTGAAATACGAGCGACAATTGAGATAGGAGTCATCGCGCGGATCGGCCGGCTGCACACGACCCACCGGTTTACCGCGACTCGAGCGTCTCATAGTTTCCCACGCCTCCAGGTTACGGAACGAATTAAACTCGCAGCTCGAGGTACCACTGTATTTACATTATGATTCATTAACAGCAGCAAAATGACAGTGAGGAAGTAGCAACGGAAATAATTTCATGGTTGGGGGTCACCACCACATGAGGAGCTGTATTAAAAGGGCACAGCATTAAAAGAGGTTGAGAACCGCTGCATTAGAGGGTCGCCCACAGTATACAACAGATCTCCATGAGCCATCCTGAACCAACCACGTGATTTATCTACGGCTCCATCCTCAGGAAGGGGAGCCCCCAGGGGTACAGGATGGAAGGAGGACAGGGTGGAAAGGGAGAAGAAGAAGAAAAAGTAACTTCACGGCAGAGACACCTGACGCCCTCGGCCAGGTGCTCAAGGTCAACATCAAGCGAGAGCAGTCATCTTGAGAGCACCTGCCCCCGATAGGCCGGGGTGAGAAAGCCCCTCCCACTGCCCAGTCTCCCCGGAGAGACACAGTGGACAGACCGCCCGCCACTCGGGGACCCAACCTCAGAGCAACATGGGTCAAGGTCTTCGAAGACCAGGTCTGAGACGCTGTCACAAGCAAGAGGTGCCTCAGGGGATGTGAGAGCATCACGGGGGACCCTGGACGGGATTCTGGGCCAGAAAAGTGACATTCAGGGAAAACGAGAGACGGGTGACTAGAGCACGGGCTTTCGTTGCTAAGAAACGTAGCTTTACGGACCCTTTCATTGTGATTAATGTCCAACATACGATGTTAATTACAGGGGAGACTGGTGGTTGGGGAACTGGGAACTTGCTGTACCGTCTCTGCAATCATTCTATAAATCTGAGGCTGCTCGAAAATTTAGAGTTGATCAAAATTGTTAAACTGTCCGCTGATAACTGAAAGCTAGGAGAAGGCCCTAGCCAGGTTGGCTCAGTGGATAGAGCATCGGCCTGTGGACTCCAGGGTCCCGGGTTCGATTCCAATCAAGGGCATGTACCTTCATTGTGGGCACATCCCCAGTTGGGGGGGTGTGCAGGAGGCAGCTGATGGATGTTTCTCTCTCATCGATGTTTCTAACTCTCTATCCCTCTCCCTTCCTCCCTGCACACCATCAATAAAATATATTAGAAAATAAATAACTAAAAGCTAGGAGAAGGAACTCCTGCTGTTTGTGCCCACGTGGAGGGCACTGTGCCAGGTGAAATAAGTAGACAGAGGAAGACAAATACTCTCTGATCTCCCTTATAGGTGGAATCTAAAAAAAAAAAAAAAGCCAAACTCACAGACACAGCCCGGGTGTTTACCAGGGGCTGGGGGGTGGGGAGAGAGGGGGAGAAATGGGGAGATGCTAGCAAGGGGGACAAACGCCCAACGATAAGATGGGTAAGGTCTGGGGATCCAGCGTACAGCATGTGACTGTGGTTAGTAACACCGTGTCACATCCTCGATTGTTGCCAAGAGAGCAGATCTCCCATGTTCTCACCACACACACAAAAAAAGAAGAAATAATTATGTGCCGGATGAAGGTCTTAGCTAAGGCTGCTTAATCACTTTGCGGTTTACAAGTCTATCGAGTCAACACTTCTACTCTGTGAACAAGCCCAAGAGAGTGGGTGTCAATCCTCCTCAGTAAAGCTGGGGCGGGAGGGGGGAATGTTGAGAAAAAGGAATAAAGGGAGGGTGTGCCTGTTAGGAGATACGATCAAGCCAGAGGGTGAACAGAGTGTGCTCCCCGAAGAACTGCCCTCGATGGGATAGATGGGACGGAATGGAAAGCCCAGATCGATTCTCATCTCGTCCTGGCAGGTGGCTGCGTTTCTGGAGCTTCGTCCCTTGCACCCATTTGATTTCCGGTCAGAGCACAGACAGGAAGCAACGGATTGACGCTTCTCTCTCACATGGATGTTTCTCTCTCCCCCCGCCCTTCTTCCCTCTCTAAAATTTAAAAAAAAAAAAGCATATTATAGGGAGAGGATAAAAAAAATAATCATTAAAAAATTCTTAATAAAGTAATCTGAGATAAAGGCAGGATCCAAATGAATAAAAAAGAAAGGAGTCTTCAACCACATGTCTCTAACCAATTCATTATCCTATTCTAAAACAATTACATGAGATTATTTTTGACACCTTACACCAATGGTTGTTTTTTTATTTCAGGTTAAAGAATTGCATATACAGGCAGTAAAGCATCAAACAGACGGTCAAATTATAGCAGGAAGATTAAGGAGAGGTGGGGTAGATAAGAGATCAATCAAAGGACTTGTATGCATGCAGATAAGCATAACCAATGACCAACCCCCGAGGGGGGTTGGGGTCTCCCTGGGCGGGAGGGGGGCCATATGTATACATGTAACACAATAAAATAAAAAAAACCTTTGGCTCTCAAAAGAAATTTAAAAAGAAAAGAATTCTATATACAACAAGAAAAAAGAGAAAATAGATGAAAAAGCTTAGAACATGGACCTAACTGATTTTGTGACAGAAAAGGAAGAAGTATTTCATTTCGTAAGCATGAAGGTGAAGAAATGACAAAGGGACACGTCAGCAGATTCCACTACATTTAAAACGGAAAACATAGACATTTAAACTTCAGGAACGACCAACAATTCGGAAAGCCAACAACCGGGAAAAATCAACCGCATAACAAAACCCCGTTAATATCACCAATCCCAAGCCCTCCTCTCCACGGATGGATGAGAAAACCACTGAAAACCCGGTGGGGAAAGGAACTCACATTTACAGAAGAAGATTGTTTACAAAACAATCTCATGACACACTGAACCTCACTAGCAATTAAAGCAAGAAGAGACCATTCTCCATCTTTCGAATTGGGGGGGTCTCTAGTGTGAGTGTGTGTGTGTGTGTGTGTAGCATAATACGCTAATTAGATAGGACATAGTGTGTGTGTGTGTGTGTGTGTAGCATAATATGCTAATTAGATAGGACATAGTGTGTGTGTGTGTAGCATAATATGCTAATTAGATAGGGCATAGTGTGTGGTGTGTGTGTGTGTATGTGTGTGTAGCATAATATGCTAATTAGATAGGGCATCCTTCCAGGACGAGAGAGGGGTGTTTTTATCCTAATTCCCGGTATCAGGCAAAGCTTCTCCGAAACAGCCCCTCCAATGCTTCTGGAGAGACGTTTACACTCTCACAACATTTTGTAAAACAATTCGAAGGATCGCCCACCTACTCTGGGTGCTAAAAACGTCCTGAGAATTCCACTTGGAGAAACTTAATCCTAAAAAAAAAATTTTTTTTTTAAATATCAAAGATGCAGACGAAAGATGAGCGTGCCTTCTGCAGCGTTTTGGTAGAGAAACGCTGAAAAGCATCTAAGTTTTCAGCCAAAACGAAACCATCAGCAAAATCCTGACTTTCTCGTTTGGGAACTCTCCACTTTTTTCCGCTTAAACACTCCGGACGCCTTGCCAACGCGCAGGTCCTGGTTTATCTCCAGGCGAGAGGCGTCCAGAGCCTCTGACACCTGCTCGGCAGAGGCAGGTCCCGGGGTGTGAGATAGGGCTTTCCTCGCTGAGGGTCCTGCAGGCATGTAGCTCTGGGCGAAGCGGGGGTGGGGGGTAAAGGGGTGGGGATCAGCTCAAACCCCCATTTCTCCAGCTCCCCTTCCACCAAAGGGATGCTATTGGCTGGTTCAAAAGACACAGCTAAACCTACACCCCGGCTCCAATCCCCGCTCAGGACCTGCAGTGGCTGCTCACACCCATAGAAGGAAATCTACGCGCGGCCGAGCCTCAGTCCCCAAGTCTGAGCCCAGATCCATCTGGCCTCTCCCCGCTTCCCCCTGTCAGCCCTCCTCCCCCACACCCCGATCCCCGCCTGTCAGCCACCACCTAGCCAGCTCAGGAAGCACCCTGCAGCATCTGCCAGGGAGATGCTGGAAAGCGGGTGAACATTCCCCCCGGGTCTTGGGGCGCTGCTCCCTTGGAGCCTCCGTGCACCTGAGCCAGACGGGACACTCTCCTCTCAGTCCGTCTGTCCGTCTCCGGCAGGCCACGGGCTCCTCGGTGTGAACCCTCTCCCCTTCACACTGGCAGCCTCACAAGGCTGTGCCCACCGCAGGGGCTCCATACACACTGAGCCACCCCCCCCCCCGTGCCCGGGCCTGGGGGTGTCTGTAAGGGGGAGGAGAACTGGGTTCTCTGCTTCACCCGGGATGAAGTGATGCTGGAGAGTCCTGTACCCACTGGGCACCCGGGTAGACAGGAGAAGAGGCGGTGGGAGGGGGCTGAGGGCAACGGATGGCCAGCGAGGGGGCAGCGAGGACAGCCCACGGGAGCCCCAGCCTGAGACTCCAGGTTGGGGTCCAATGAGCTGCTCCCCTACCCTGCAACTGCAGCCACGCATTTTAGGGACAAATTACTTCACCCTGGCAGGTGGCCTGGGCTGAGTTCCACCCGTGTCCTGAGCCTCAGTTTCTCCAAGTGGAAGAGAAGGGGAATGGCTCTGGAAGCCCAAGAATGATCCAGAAGGGAGAGAGCTGGAGAGGGGGCGCGGGTGACCTGTGTGTGAGCAGAAGGCCCAGGACACCCCTCCCATCTTCCCAGCTGCTCCACCTGACTCCCCCCGGCCCCGTGACGGGCGAGCGGTGCTTTGGATTCGCCCAGAAACGTCTTTCTAGCTCCCCGGCGCTGGGCTCTGGGACCCCCGGACCTGGAGCGCCTGAAAGTGGAGGGACCTTCACCCTCAGCCTGAGGACTGCAGGGTCGGGTCACACCCACCACCGCCCATTCTTCCAGAATCAGGAGAGGGGCGCAAATTCTTCCCGCGGGGCGGGCTGGCTGCCTCCAGCCTGGGCGCCGTGGGGTTCTCTGCACACGAACGCTTTGCAGCACAATTCCGCAAGGGACCTGTCACCTCGCTGCTAGGTGTGGCTTTCTGAAGCTGCCCTCCCACGGAAAGGCAGGGAGACGGGGCGACGCCATGGAGCAAACAGTGAACCGGGAACGAGGACCCAGCGGGCGGGCGGGCAGGTGTTGGATGTGCCCCCTGCTCGGCGGAGCTACAGGTGGGGATGTTTGAATTGAAAAATGCCGGGAAGGCAGCCCCTGGCTCAGAGGCACGTGGGGAACCACCCGGAGCTGCTTCTCCTGAAAGGCCCCACAGTGGGATCCCCCAGGGGCCCTGGTCAAACTCATGTCCCCAACACTGAGCTGAGAGTTGGGGAGCTGGAGGACCAGGTATTGTGGAGTCAGGTATTGAGGCGACCCGGGGAGCTGCTGTTTCCCCTGGGAAAACGGGGGAGAGGGCCAGACGGCAGGAGGGAGCCCCTGGCTTAGCGGCTCTCCTGGCCCCCCAGCCGGTGCCCAGCGCGCATTCGAAGAATTAACGCACAGGGAAAAAACGCAAAGGCTGCTCGTGTGCCAGGCGCAGCCACGATGCCTCCTTTCAACGTCTCAGCAGTTTGGGGGGGGGCAGTGCTCACCCCATTTCACTAACGGGGGGGAAAGCGAGTCTCAGGAAGGCGGGGTCCCTTGCCCAAGTCGCACAGCCAGGATGTGGCTGCGCAGCGTCTGGACGCAGCGCCCCGCGGTTCCCGGTCAGTCGCCCGACCTGGCGAGGTGCACGGGGCGCGGGAGCGGGGGTTGGGGGGCTGGGGGTGCGGGCAGCGGCTCCCCGGGAAGGAAAGGGCGGTGGAGGGCCTGTCTGCCCCAGGTGCCCGGGAGCCGCTGGCTGCGCGCAAGGGCGGAGAGGGCGCCCGCCCGCCTCCAGGCATCCCGGGCCTCCAGGTGCGCCCTGGCCGGCGCGCTGCCACGGGGCGCGGACACAGGGTGCCCCTGGGCCGGGGCAGGGCACCCGTGGGGACGCTACCTGGGTCGTGGAAGGGCACCAGCGCGTAGTTGGCGATGGCCCGGCTGCCGGGGCTGCGGCTGCGCTCCAGGATGCGCGAGGCGCCGTCCGTCACCTGCACCAGGTCGTCCCACATGGAGCCGGTGACGTCGAAGACCACGGCCAGGGTGGCGTCCCCCGGGGCGGGGGCCCGCGCGGCCCGGGGCTCGCTGGCCGCCGCGGCGGACACGGCCAGCAGCAGGAGCCGCAGCAGGAGCCGCAGCAGGAGCCGCAGCAGGAGCCGCAGCGCCGGGGCCATGGTGCGGGGCGGCCCGCGGGCCTGGGCGGCGGCGGTGGCGGCGCAGGTCGTGGCGAGCGCGACGGTCCCGTGCGCCCCGCGCGCGGCGGACAGACAGACGGACGGGCGGAGGGACGGGCGGTGCGGGCGCTCGGGACGGGGGCTCGGGGCGAGGCGGGGTCCCGCTGCCGGGAGCCCGAGGCGGGTCCTAGAGCCCACCCCGTTCAGGGTCACGGGTCCGCCCCCAGCGGTGACTCAAACTTTCCGGGCCCCGAGGTTAGCGGAGGACGCGGGGCGGACCGGCCGCGGGAGGCGGCTGGCTGCGGGGCGGGGAGGGGCGCGGGCGCGCGGGACGCCGGGGACACCTGCGTGCGCCTCCGACACGCGCCTGGCCTCGGAGAGGGACGAGGACGGGGACGGAGAGGGGGGGACAGCCCGGGTCCAGGAGGGAGGCCGGCCCAGCTGCTCCCTCCACCCCGCCCCCGGCAACGCCCCGCCCCGCATGAATCCAGTGCTTTTCTCTCCGCCACCGGGGTCTGTGCTGCCCAGCTCTTGAAACCGTTAACTGTTCTGATCATCAGGCCCCAGACGTTGAGCACCTACTATGTGCCAGGCGTTTTCCACACGGTTATTCCCTCCAAATGCTCGCTGCCGCCGGAGAGGGGAGGCACGGGTTCCGAGCCCATTTTACAGAGAAGCAAACTGAGGCCCGGGCCTCTACAGACCTTGAGGTCAGTCATTTGCCCACTCACTCGGCTCTCAAGTGGTGGAGAGAGGATGAGCAGCCAGATCTAGAAAGATTCCAAGGACTCCCTGGCCTCTGCTAGCAGCCTGGGGGTGCGGTAGGGTAAGGTCATAGGTTATCTGATGGCTCCAGAGGCCGGGGTGCCCCGCTGCCCGGCTCCCTCCCCAGGTCCCATGGGCTGGGGTGAAGGTTCTGGGGCTCACGGGAGGTACGGGAGGTGCTTCCTGGGCTTGCCCTCATGTCAGGCTGTGCTCTCTGGTTTATTTCCACCATGGGCGTCTCTCCCCATTGGCCTACGAGCCCCTTGAGGCTGGGACTATGTCTGGGTTCTCCCCTGCACCCCACCCCATCAGTCCCGTTTCTAGCCCAGACCCTGGCACAGGGTGGAGCCTCACCAAATAAAGAAGAGCTTTCGCCCGGCAGGCGTGGCTGGCGTGTTTGGAGCATCTTTATCTGGGGCACTGGGCGGTCACAGGCTCGGTTCCCAGCCAGGGCTCGAATCTAAGCTGCAACCTCAGGTGGGATGCATATGGAGGCAACCAGTGGATGTTTCTCACTTCGATGTTTCTCTCCAACCTGCCCCCCATTCCTCTCTCTAAAATAAAAAGTGTGTGTGTGTGTGTGTGTGTGTCTCATAAGTGTGGCTTAGTGGATAGAGCCACGGCCTGTGGACTGAAGGGCCCTGGGTTCAATTCTGGTCAAGGGCACGTACCTCCGTTGCAGGCTCCTCCTCGACCTGTGCCCTAGTCAGGGCATGTGCAGGAATCAACCAATCGATGTGTTTCTCTCACATCAATATCTCTCTCTCTTTCCCTCTCTCTTCCACTCTCTCTAAAAATCAATGGAAAAATATCCTTGGGCCGAAACCGGTTTGGCTCAGTGGATAGAGCATCATTGGCCTGCGGACTGAAAGGTCCCAGGTTCAATTCCGGTCAAGGGCATGTACCTTGGTTGCGGGCACATCCTCAGTGAGGGGCTTGCAGGAGGTGGCTGATCAATGTTTCTCTCTCATCCATGTTTCTAAGCTCTAGCCCTCCCCATTCCTCTCTGTAAAAAAATCAATAAAATATATATTTTTTTTAAAAAATAAGAAAAATATCATTGGTTGAGATTTTTAAAAATAAAATAATAAAATAATAAATAACATTAAATAAATAAAATAATAAAGTGAAAACTTGTTAAAAGAGAGATAGAGAGAAGAGAGGAGAAGCTTTTGTGGCCTGCCTGGCCTGAGCCTCAGCCTCTCCTCTGGGGAGACCAGGCGCCCCGACAGGTGCAGGCAGCCCTGCAAACATGGCACAGGGCTCCGAGAATGTGTGGGGGGTTGGGGAGGGAGGCAGAGAGGTGAAATCTCTCCAGCCCTTGCCCCTCCATAGTCCCACGCCCTCCCCCTACCTCCTGCCTCCCCTGCCATCTCAGGTCACCTTGCTCTGGACCTTGACCTCCGTCTAGCGCTGACCTCCCTATTCCCCATGCGTCTCTTTTTTTTCTTTTCTTTTTAAATATATTTCATTGATTTTTTACAGAGAGGAAGGAGAGAGATAGAAAGTCAGAAACATCGATGAGAGAGAGACACCGATCAGCAGCCTCCTGCACGCCCCACTGTGGAGATGTGCCCGCAAGCAAGGTACATGCCCCTGACTGGAATCGAACCCGGGACCCTTCAATCCGCAAGCCGATGCTCTATCCACTGAGCCAAACCGGTCTCGGCCCCCATGCATCTCTGTTGCAGGGCTGTTTCTCCTGCTCCATTGTGAGCACCGGGCCAGCAGAGACCGGTGCCTGGCACACAGTAGGTGTCCAGGGAAGGACTGCCACATGCATGGGTCAGGGGGTGCCTGAGGCCTGGGAGCTGAGCGCTGTCCCTGGCGGGGGAGACCGCACACCCCCCCCCCTGGGGACCCCATTCTGGACCAGGGCGAGGCCCGCGTGGAAGGAGGCCTGGGGTCTGGCAGAAATGGGCTCCGTGCAGCCGCCGGCCTGGCGGGATGTGGGCAGAACCAAGTGCCCAGACCCAGGTGAGAGCCGAACTTCCGCCCAAGCTCCGGGGAGGCTGAGTCACCTGTGCTTCTGGACGCTGGCCCTTTAAATCTCCCTGGGCGAAGGCCGCGGTTGGCCCCAGAGCCTGGCCAGGGCTGGGCCAGCTGTTGGAGAGAGAAGAGAGGCCCCAGCTGTGGACGGCAGAGGCGGACGGCAGCCAGCAGTCAGGCAGGGCTCGCAGACAGGGACGCGCCAGGTAGAGGACAGGGGACGAGCTTTGGGGACAAACCAGTCCTCCCGTCATTCGCTCTGCAAACATTCGCTGCACCTACGCGGGGTGTCGGGCACTCTGCTAGGCACGAGGGGGGATGGGGGGAGGCGCCATACAGATGTGCAAGACATGCTTTCTCCCCGGGGGAGGAGATCCACGTAAACAAATCATTCCAAGCCCGTGACATAAGTGCTAACGGAGGGATTACCACGAGCCTCGGGGAGCCCAGAGGAAGGAGTGTCTGAGCCCGAGGGGTCAGAGGAGGCCGCGGAGGAAGCCCGGGGCCCCTGCAGGAACCAGAAGGGAAGGGCATTGGGGGAGCGGGAACAGCATGTGCGAAGGCAAGAGGACAGGAGCCACCTCCTCCAGCCCAGTGAGGCTGGGGGTGACAGCAGCACAGAGGACAGAGGACAGATCTTGAAGGACCTTAAGTGTCCCCCCCCTTTTTTTTTACCTGTAAAGAATTTTTGTGAGTTTATTTTAGCCAAACTGTGGACAGATGCCGGGAAGCAGAACCTCAACGAATTGAGTGAATGCTCCGGAGATTGGCGGGTTAGATTTGTAGTTATACATTGTCATCAAAGGAGGGACATAGGTGGGTTACATGACATTCATTGGGGATGGATTAAGGAGGTAGGATAAAGCGAAGCAGAGGAAACCCCTGGGATTGGATAAAAGTGAAATGATGGACACACACTGAGGTGGGTGCAGGAACAACGAACATGATAATGAAGGGATTGGTGGCATCTGTCCTGGCGCCACCACCTGTGGTCGTGCCCCAGGGGCTCCAGAAAGGACCTGAGGTGTCCGGTGAAGGCTGTGGGGTTTTACACTGAGAAGTTCCTGGAGGAGGAGGAGTGGGGTCAGCGTGGTCCAGTTGGCGTTTTGGAAAGGTCACAGCGGCAGAAGGTCAAAGGGTAGGTCTCAGAGACGCCAAGGAGCCATAAACCGACTCCCCTGAGGACGTAAGAGCAGAGCTGGCCCCGAAGAAAGAGAGATGCTTCTTCCAGGACTGACCCCAAGGCAAGGGGCCCCTGAATCTGAACCCTGAGATGGCTGTGGGACCTGGCACCAGGCCTTCCCCTTTCTGGCCCTTCGTTCCCCCATTGGTGGGATTATGTGAGAGGGACAGGGGCTCACGAGATGACCTCCTGGGGTGTCTGCAGCCCCACCACTCCGCCACCACCTCCAGGGGTCCCTTGGAGACACGGGCAGGAGGCAGGAGGCCATCTGAGCTCAGGTGGCCCAGCTTCCATCAGTCAGTTCCCATGGCAGGGAAGTGGGGGGAAGTGGTGTCCCCCAACCCAGGGCGGCCAGGACAGGGGTGCTGCCCCAAGCATGGGCCTCTTTGGGTGCTCCGGGCCTCCCCGGAATGTAACCATGGCCACGCTGAGCAGGAGCCCAGAGAAAACAGCCAAAGCCTCATCAATCACCTCCCATCCTGCCACCTCAGCTCCCTGGCCACCTGGGACCCGAGTTTTGAGGTCGAGATGATCCACATTTTTCTCCCGTTGCCAGCGGGCAGCCTCAGCCAGTTGTTTGTTTCCCAACCTTCCACATGTTTGCTGTGGAGAAGCACCAGAGGCCTGGCCCAGCCTGGCCTGTCCACTCTGTCCGCACTGGGGATCCACCACCAGCTGGGGCGCTGGATCAGAACCCAGGACGTGGGCGGTTAAAGGAAGGTGACCCCCCCCACACACACACACACCAGTGGGCCTTTCTATGCTTCTGTAAGTCCCACTCCCTAAATCTATCCGGGTCTCAGCCACAGGGGATCCGCCCCACATGTCCCACCCCGCTCCACTCCCCTGCAAGAGTGCGGGCTGGGCCCTAGCCGGCTTGGCTCAGTGGATAGAGCAGTCAGCCTGCAGACTTAAGGGTCCCGGGTTCGATTCCGGCCAAGGGCACATGCTTGGGTGGCGGGCTCGATCCCCAGTGTGGGGGGGCGTGCAGGAGGCAGCCAATCGATGGTTCTCTCTCATCATTGATGTTTCTATCTCTCTCTCCTTCTCCCTTCCTCTCTGAAATCAATAAAGAAATATATTTTTAAAATAAATAAATAAATAAATAAAAATAAAATAAAAGAGTACAGGCTGGTGGTGGAGAGCATCTGCCCAGTCCTCCCTGAGATCACCCAGAGGAACGCCCTCTCCTTAGACTCCCCTAAACAGCCCCGCCACTGAGGTCACTGTCCACTCTTCGCCTGACAGGTGAGGACACCGGGGCAGAGGTGAAGTCCCTTGTCCAGAGAGTCTCGGATGGGTCCACCGCTCCACGCTGCCTCAGACACAGGCGTGGGGTGCAGGTGGGGGTGGCACAGAGCTCCCAGATGCAGGACTGCCAGAACAAATGTGGAGTTTGGGGAGCAGCAACCCGGGCTGGACTCAGACTCCAGTTTCAGGCATTTAGCACCTTTGAGACGCTGGAAACTCGTCTCCTACCCACAGTCAACCAAACTGCCGGGGCAAACAGGAGGGGAGAGAGAGAGATAGAGAGAGATAGAGATAGAGAGAGAGAGAGAGAGAGCCCGCACCATGTGGAGAGCAAACCAGGAGCTGAGACGTAGAGAGTCTCACGACCTCATTTCTCTTCTCTGGGAAGGAAGGAAGGAAATAGGCGAGGGCCCAGCCAGTGTTGCTCAGTGGTTGGTGTCGACCTATGAACCAGGAGGTTCTGGTTTGATTCCTGGTCAAGGAACAGGCCCAGATTGAGAGACTAATCCCCAGGAGGGGGCGTGCAGGAGGCAGCCGACTGCTGATTCTCGCTCATCATGGACGTTTCTCTCTCTCTCCCTTCCTCTCTCTGAAATCAATAAAACCTATTTTTAAAATCTAAAAAGCAAACAAGAAGAACAAGGTGAGGGCCCGGAGGACAGGTCCAGCAGAAGGAACTGACCAACAACTTGGAAGGACGGAGCTACTGAGGATCAGGAGGAGGAGGAGGCAGGAAGCTCCACTCAGCGCCCCTGAGCGAGGGCTCGGCGCGGCCAGGCACCGGGTGATTTACTGCTGAGCCCGGTCCCTCGCGGGGACCGGCCTCCACATCACATGTGCCATAAGGAGTGGCTTGAGAGCGTCCCAAGAAACACTGGAGCAGCTCAGAGATGCAGGAACTGCTGCCCATCCCCATGTTTTCAAACACAAACAGATGAGCTACACCAGAGCCAGCAGCTGACATGCGCTCCATCACCAGATCTGGCCCCCGCTCCCCCGGATGGCGCCCCCGGTCCCTGAGCCGGCCTCCTCAGCAGGTGGCCCTCACTCCCTGCGCTGTAGCCTCAGCCATGATGTCACCTTTGTCGTGGCCATCGCTGGCTGGCAAGTATATCTGGAATGAGTTGCAATGGACTCGGTCCTTTTTATTCTTTCTCTCATCATGAAAAATTCCGTGTTGGGCCGAGACCGGTGTGGCTCAGTGGATAGAGCGTCGGCTTGTGGACTGAAGGGTCCCAGGTTCGATTCTGGTCGGGGGCATGTACCTTGCTTGCGGGCACATCTCCACTGTGGGGCGTGCAAGAGGCGGCTGATTGATGTCTCTCTCTCATCGATGTTTCTGACTTTCTATCTCTCTCCCTTCCTCTCTGTAAAAAATCAATAAAATATATTTTAAAAAATTTTTTCGTGTTGGGCTGAGACTGGTGTGGCTCAGTGGATAGAGCGCCGGCCTGTAGACTGAAAGGTCCCAGGTTCGATTCCGGTCAAGGGCATGTACCTTGGTTGTGGGCACATCCCCAGTAGGGGGCGTGCAGGAGGCGGCTGATCAATGTCTCTCTCTCATTGATGTTTCTAACTCTCTGTCCCTCTCTCTTCCTCTCTGTAACAAATCAATAAAATATATATTTTTTAAAATTCTGTGTTGGCAGACCCTTTTGGCTACTGACCCCAAAGGCTCCCACACCCCTCCCTGACACACACCCCCCACTTCCTGGGAGAGCCTGGCTTTGGCCCAGCTTTCGTATTCAGGTGCCCCTTCTTCTTCCAGGTGAGTTGAGGGAGGGTGATCCTCTTCCCTCTCCCAGGGAGGTCCTGATGGGCCAGGTTACCCCGGTGGGTTAGGAAGGGGCATCTAATGCAGTTCTGGCCAATGGGACGTGCGGGAATGTGGGCGAGCCTGTCTCCAGAAGAGACACGGAAGAACACACCACAAGGTCGGAAGCCTTACTCTAAAGCAGCAGTGACGACCACAGCGTGGCACCGGCCAACAGGCAGAGGAACAGGCCGAGGGGACAGAAAAGAGAGTCCAGAGACAGATCGGCACATCCGTGGGCCGTTGGTTCTCGACAGAGGTGCCCCTGGGGAAAGGAAGGTGTTCTCAGCGAATGGGGCTGGAACAGCGGGCTATCCGTACGGGAAAACAGGGAACCCCGATCCCTACCTCACGCCATACACAGAAATCCATTTGAGAGGCGTCACGGGCCTCAGGGTAGAAGCTAAGCGATAAAGCTTGTGGGGAAAGAGGCTCCGGGAAGAAAAGGCCCCACCCTTCCACCTGCCGGGCCTGTGGGGAGCCTGCGCCTTGCGCCCTGAGACCAGGAGGCCGCAGCCTGGCCAGAGGGCAGCTAAAGGAGCGCGCTCTGGAGCTTTCCTGCAGGTGGCTTTCTCCTCACGTGGCCCAGGCGTTGTCCTTGGAGGTCAGCCAGGTGGGCTGCATTCTCTGCTGTTCGAAGCCCAAAGCATTCTCACCGAGTCACGCCCCTCCTTCTTCTGTGTTCCCTGGCACGGGGTACAATCCCACACACGTATTCCTACCGCAGCAGCAAACAGAAAATCACACGCATACCTTTTCCCGAGGAATTTAAGTGATTGCCAAACCATTTTTCCTTCACCTAGATTTCTTTTTCTAAATATATATATACATACATATAGTTGAAACCAGTTTGGCTCAGTGGATAGAGCATCGGCCTGCAGACTGAAGGGTCCCAGGTTCAATTCTGGTCAAGGGCATGTACCTTGGTTGCGGGCACATCCCCAGTAGGGGGGCGTGCAGGAGGCAGCTGATCGATGTTTCTCTCTCATGGATGTTTCTAACTCTCTATCCCTTTCCCTTCTTCTCTATAAAAAAAAAATCAATAAAATATATTTAAAAATAAAAAAATATATACTTTTTTATTGATTTCAGAGAGGGAGATAGAAACATCAATGATGAGAGAGAATCATGGATTGGCTGCCTCTTGCACGCATACCCCCCTTGCCTCCCCTCTGGCAACTGGGGACCAAGCCCGCAACCCTGGCATGTGCCCTTGACCGGAATCAAACCCGGGATCCTTCAGTCCACAGGCCGACGGTTTATCCACTGAGCCACACTAGCCAGGGCCTAGATTTCTTCTTAGGTGTTGACTTTGAAATTCACCTCCCCCAGGAAGGGGCTGAGGTACCCCGAGGGAAGAACTGTGATTGTCCTCTGCAGGGAGTGTCCCCCAAGAACGGAGAACACCCTGACTCCGTCTCATTCATCGCCACGCCCTAGCAGAGCACCTGGCACAGAGCAGGACCCCAGTAAATAAAGGGTGACTGGAACAAGGAAAGCTCTAGCCCTTTCCTTCAGGGCCGTATAAGCCCACAAGCTTAATCCGTACAATTAAAATGCTGCTTGAGACTCTCCCGTCAGCCGAGTCATCTGCCCCCGGTGCCTGAAGAACGTGCTCAGAGTTGGACGGTTTTTGTCGTGGGGACAGCGTCGTCAGAGCCAGCGATTCTCTAAGGGCCCACCTGCCCCCAGATCAGGACCCCCCACGGTCACAGCTCGGCGTCCCCTCCTGCTGGGCACCACTCCTCTGCGAGAAGCTGCAAAGATGAAGCGATTTCTCTCCAGAGCCTCTGGGACGCAGCGCTTGGCCGAGACCTGAGATCCCCAGCCCTTTCCCATCAGAACATGAGCTTGGACCGCTCCGCAGACTGGCTCTTGTCAACAAAAGATTCTGAGAGCCCGTCTCCACGGCAACAGAAATGATGCATGGCGGCCAAGAAAAATCCCGGCGCAGCGTTGGAGGATGCCGGGTCAGAGAGAGCAGGGCAGCGGGGACGTTCGGGGGGCAGCCGCTCTGGGAGCAGTTGAGTGGTTCCTCCAAAGTTACAAGGGCCCGGCCGGTGTGGATCCGTGGTTGAGCATTGACCTAGGAACCCGGAGGCCACGGTTCGATTCCCTGGCAGGGCACAGGCCCGGGTTGCGGGCTCCATCCCCAGTACGGGGCGTGTAGGAGGCAGCCGATCCATGATTCTCTCTCATCATGAGTGTTTCAATCCCTCTCTCCCCCTCTCCCTTCCTCTATATCAGTGGTTCTCAACCTTCCTAATGCCGCGACCCTTTAAGACAGCTCCTCATGTGGTGGTGACCCCCAACCATAAAATTATTTCCGTTGCTACTTCATCACTGCAATTTTGCTACTGTGATGAACTGTCATGTAAATATCTGATAGGCAGGATGTATTTTCGTTGTTACAAGTTGAACATCATTAAAGCATAGGGATTAATCACAAAAACAATATGTAATTATATATTGTGAAATATTTATTTCTAATTACAAATAAATGAAATTTTGTCTTGAATCGTGGTGTAGCATGGGTAACAGTCTTCCTAGGACAACAGTAAACTACATTGCTACATCGAGGAGCGGTGTGTTGGTTCCTAAGACCATGGGAAATAGGTGTTTTCCGATGGTCTTAGGCGACCCCTGTGAAAGGGTCGTTCAACCCCCAAAGGGGTCACGACCCACAGGTTGAGAACCGCTGCTCTATATGGTCCAGCAATTCCACTCCTAGGTGTACACCCCAAAGAACTGAAAATGGATCTTCAAACTCCCAATAGGCAAAAGGCAGAAAAAAACTAAATCCCACCACAGGCGAATGAATAGACTAAAATGTGGTCCATCCGCCCAATAGAATGTTACTCAGCAATAAAAAGGAATGGCACCTGCTACCACAGGGGTGAACCCTAAACTTTCATGGGAAGTGAAAGAAGCTGGCACCAAAGGCCACACACATGGAACCTGGAAAGGCCCTCAATATGAAACAGGGAAATCCCTGGAGACAGAAAGCTGAGTCAGGGCTGGGGGTAGGAGTAGTGTCTCTTTTTGGGGTGATAGAATGTTCTGGAACAAGACAGTGGCCGGGGACCTGGGGAGGCCAGCAGCAGAGAGGCCGAAGGGTCCTCCCACCATCCCATTCCCTACCCAGTCTCCTTTCACATCCTGCCAGCTCACTGTCCCAGCGGGAAACCTCCCCGTAAGGGTCCAGCGCCACTCACGTGATGTCAACCAAGAACACAGAGGCAGCCTGACCATGGCAGCCGGACAGCTGCCCTCTGACTACAGCCGAGACTGCAGAAGGGCTAGAGGAACTATTTTCCTTTTTTTTTTTTTTTAATATATGTTATTGACGTTTTACAGAGGGGAAGGGAGCGGTATAGAGAGTCAGAAACATCGATGAGAGAGAAACATCGATCAGCTGCCTCCTGCACGCCCCCTACTGGGGATGTGCCTGCAACCAAGGTACGTGCCCTGGACCGGAATCGAACCTGGGACCCTTCAGTCCTCAGGCCAACGCTCCATCCACTGAACCAAACCAGTTTCGGCGATTTTTCACTGACCGGCGCCGGGAGCTGCTTCCTGAGAAACCCCTCGTGAAAAAGCCAAAGGAGAGAAAGGCTCCCCGGCCCAGACAGCGGGCCGTGACCTTCTTAGCGTGAAGAGCAGCTGCTTGCCAAGTGCCAAGATGTCCGGGGTGGCCTGCCTCACACAGAGATCTGAGCCATCTCCGCTGACATTTAGGAGAAGCAGGCCTCCACCGCGGGAGAGATCCTCGGGGTACAGTGGTGCGTGCCTGCTCACCAGCTGTCCAATATGTGCCCGTGGTGTGCCAGCCCGGTGCGTGCTGGCCACCCGCTGTGCCAACAGGCCGGTTCCTGGATCTCCTCCCGCCCGCGGCGGAGGCCCGGGTGGGTCATGGGCTCTGCCCACCAAATACACCAGCGCTGGCCCTCGGGTCCAGAGCCAGGCACAAAGCAGCTGGTGCCCCCCCCTCACCTCCTCCCCTGGCAGCGGCAGCAAGGTCAAGTTCCTGGCGTGACAAGGGCTGTGGTACCGGCCACGGCCTCTAGTGGTCAGACTAGAGCTGTGATAGAAGCACAGAGCATATTTCTCCAGCTCAGTGTGAGCGCCCAATGCTGCTGCTTGCAGCAAGGTTAGCTTCCTTGTCTGGCAGGAAGAACGCTGCTCCCGCCCTGGCCAGTGTGGCTCAGTGGATAGAGCGTCGGCCTACAGACTCAAGAGTCCCAGGTTCGATTCTGGTCAGGGGCATCTACCTTGGTTGCAGGCACATCCCCAGTGCGGGGGTGTGCAGGAGGCAGGTGATCGATGTTCCTCTCTCATCGATGTTTCTGGCTTTCTATCCCTCACCCTTCCTCTCTGTAAAAAATCAATAAAATTAAAAAAAGAAAAAAAGCCGAAATCGGTTTGGCTCAGTAGATAGAGCGGTGGCCTGAGAACTGAAAGGTCCCAGGTTCCATTCCGGTCAGGGGCACGTACGGGCACATCTCCAGTAGGGGGTGTGCAGGAGGCAGGTGATCGATGTTTCTCTCTCATGGATGTTTCTAGCTCTCTATCTCTCTCCCTTCCTCTCTGTAAAAAATCAATAAAATATATTTTTTTAAAAAGAAAAGAATGCTGTTCCCTTGCTTCTGGTAATAGGTCCCAACAGACTTCCTCCACCCAAAGAGTGGTCACATGACCCATGCTGAACCAATCATGCTGTCCCATTTCTCTAACTATAGTGATTGGTCATGTGACTCTAGAAGAGCCTATCAAAATCCTTCCCTGGGATGTTTTCACTGTTGCTTCTGGGTGATGGGACTCAGGGATGATGAAGGGAGGGCTGCCAGCAGCCCTGTGCCCACCTCCAGGGAGGAGGCCATCTGCAGGAGGAGAGCGTGATGCCAGTGGAGAGGAAGAGAGAGAAAGCCGGGCGCCCGCTGAGCCCCTGCTCCCCTCCCCGCCCCCCGATTTTCTATGGTGTCATTCAATTAGGTGGTAATTTCTCTTTTCCTGCCAAAGCTCTCTTGGGTTGGGTTCCCACCTTTTATAACAGAAATGCTAAATACCGAAGGTGGAGAAATGTTACTTCATCCAGGAAATGGCTTCATGTACTTCTCTGGAGATGGCAACTGGCTTATGGTCAAAAGGCGCAAATCCCGGAGCACTGAGACGCCACTGGCAAAGCAGGTCAGTGGCTATCAGCCGGCAGACATTCCCTGAGATCCCCCTGCCCGGCCCATCGCTGGGGGAAGTGATCTGGCCTCCAGCAGGCACTGGGGAATCGCTAGGTTATTAACTGGGCTCTCATCTCCTCCCCACTTACAGCCCAAGTGGCAGGGGAGGGAGGGGCCGCAGGAGGCGAGTTCGGGATTTGGGATAGGTTGTTTCCCCTTTTCTCCCGAACCCCTCCGATCCAGGCCCCACCCCAGGGGTTCCTCGGAGCTCCGTGAACTTGCACGGAGAGGAAATATGTGTTTTGATTATAACCAGGAATGTGTGCTCTCCGGGGGATGGGGGGATAGGGGGAAGAGAAGACGGCCTGCACTTGGAGGAAGAGATGCACATGATGACATAGAGCTTCAACATCATGGAGGTCCCTGCGCTCCGTTCTGCCCGCCCAACAAGTCTCCCCACTGGAGTGGGGAACACAGCTCTGCACCTTCTAGGCCTGGGAAGAGAGGAAACTACTCCCCCAGATCCTGTAGGGTGTCCCCCAAATGAATGCATTGAACCCGACAGCTTGGCCTCTGTCCGACCTTCAGGCCCAGCTGGGCCAGAAGTCATGGCCAAAGGGCACCCAATCAGGTCGGTCTTCACTCCCGGGCACTCTGACAGCTTGGCAAGGGGGGTCCCTACAGCCCCCGCTCAGCTCCTAACAGTCCCTTGCAATGCGCCTCCCTCGAAAGCCTCGCCTCACAGTCCCTCTCCAGCTCTCTCTTCCTCTCCTCACTGCTGCTCTCCTCACCCTTCCCAATCCATTCTCTTTCCTTTCCAATGGCCCGAGAGCCCGTGAAACATGTTCAGTAAGTTCTGGGTACACCGTATTTTCCGGCGTATAAGACGACCCCCCACTTTTCCAGTTAAAATATAGAGTTTTGGGATATACTCACCCTATAAGATGACACCCGGCGTATAAGACGACTCCCGACTTTTGAGAAGATTTTCCTGGGTTAAAAAGTCGTCTTATACGATGGAAAATACGGTATATGTGTTTGGATGTACATAGGTGGTGTCTGACACCCAACCCTTAGGGAACAGGGGGGCTGGTGAGATTCAAACCCACGCGTGTCTGCCTCCCGAGACCACACCATGAGCGACCCCAAGGCAGTGTGAGGACTCCGCCTCCTGGTGACCAGCCATCTGTCCTTCACAAGCAGCATTTTGCGCCAACTTACCCAGCGCCTACACAGTGGTGACTCCGCTTCTCTCCGCCATTGGTAGAATGAGAGCTAGACCGTCAACCACCAGTACCCGAATGACCTTTATAGAACATTCCACCCAGCAATGTCAGAAGGCACAGTCTTTGCAACCTCAAGGGAGACCGTCACCAAGAGAGACCAAATCTGGGCCATAGGGAACCTTAACTAAAGTGAAAGAATTAAAGCAGACCAAGTATGCTCTCACCACCGTGGACAGACCAAGTATGCTCTCACCACCGTGGACGTGCACTAGAAAGCAATAAGGAAAATAAAGGGGCAATGTGTCGACGTATTTGGGGTGAAGATAAAGTGGTGCTTGGGGAGAGCTTATAGTACTAAATGCTCATGTTAGAAAAGAAGGAAGGTCTAACCCTCACTGGTTTGGTTCAGTGGACAGAGTGTCGGCCTGCGGACTGAAAGGTCCCAGGTCCAATTCTGGTCAAGGGCATGTATGTTGGTTACGGGCACATCCCCACGAGGGGGTGTGCAGAAGGCAGCTGATCGATATCTCTCTCTCATCAATGTTCCTAACTGTCTATCCCTTTCCCTTCCTCTCTGTAAAAAATAAATAAAATATACTTAGAAGAAAAAGAAATAGGAGGAGGAGGAGGAGGAGGAGGAGGAGGAAGGTCTCAAATGAGTAATCTAGGCTTCCACTTTAAGAAACTAGAAAAATCCAGCCAGCATGACTCAGCAGTCGATCTATGAACCAGGAGGTCATGGTTTGATTCCCATCAGTGCACATGCCCAAGTGGTGGGCTCAATCCCCAGTGTGGGGTGTGCAGGAGGCAGGCAACCAATCAATCTCTCTCATCATCAATTTTTTTCTCTCTCTCTCCCTTTCCCTTCCTCTCTGAAATCAATAACATACTCTATATACTAGTATTATATATATACTAATATATGCTATATATATTAGTATTATATATACTAATCAGTAATATATATATATATATATATACCAGAAAAAGAAGATCAAAGTAAGGCTACACCATAAGGAAGAAAATAATTAAAATCGATGAAGTTGAAATCAGGAAAACAGTGAAACCAAAGCTTGGTTCTTTGAAAAGACCAGTAAAATGAATAAACTTCTAGCAAGACTTGCAAAGCAAAAAAAGGAGAAAAATATTACCAACAGCAGGGCTGAAAAAAGGGGTGTCATTACAAACCACACAGACAATGAAGGGATAAGAAGGGAACAGTCAGAAAACCCTGTGCACACAAACCCGATCATTTGGACGGAATGGACAAATTCCTCAATATCTACCAAGTACCCCGGGTCCCCCAGGTGAAAGAGAGAGCCGGAGTCATCCTCCAGCAAAGACACGGACTCTGTGGGTTTAAAACGTTCCGAAAGGGAGCACTCCTGGGCCGAGATTACTTACTGGTGAATCCTGCTAAATATTTAAAGGGGGGCAACATTCTACCTGGTACAGCAAAAGGAACACTTTATACTCACTTTATGAGACCCGCATTCATGGCCCTGATACCCAGACCAGATGAACACATACAAGAAAAAACAAAACCACAGTCTGGTCAAAATCGGTTTGGCTCAGTGGATAGAGCATCAGCCTGTGGACTGAAAGGTTCCGGGTTCTATTCCGGTCAAGGGCATGTATCCTGGTTTCGGGCACATCCCCAGAAGGGGGCATGCAGGACAGCTGATCGATGTCTCTCTCTCATCAATGTTCCTAACTCTCTGTCCCTCTCCCTTCCTCTCTAAGAAATCCATAAAATAAAATAAAAATTAAAAAACCCACAGCCCTGGCCAGTGTGGCCCAATGGTTGAGCATCATCCAGGCACCAGAAGATTGCTGGTTGATTCCCGGGCAGGGCACATACCCAGATTGGGGGCTCCATCCACAATAGGGGGCATGCAGGAGGCAGCTGGCACACATGAATTTGGGCCTTCAGAATCCTCAAAAGTTGGAGTGGGTCTCTCACAATATTGCAAAGACGTCGCTTCGTCTCTGGGGCAACCAGCAGCCCCGTGCCTACAGGAGGTCCCACCCTCCGAGGGGTGACAACCGTATCCATGTGACTCTTCCCTGCCCTTCCTCGCACCCTCCGAACAAGGGTATTTCACTCTTCGTCATGTTTGTTACCTCGAAGATCTGCTTGCTCCGGGGAAAGGGCTCTCTCTGTGTGAAGAGATCACGGAGTGCTGGTCTCCCTGTCCCAAGGCTGCTGGCAAGGTCCTGCGTCCAATGGCAGGCCAGGCTGCCCGCACCCACAGTGTGGTTTCCCGGGGAAAACCCAGCTGGCCTGGTCTCCTCGGGCCTCGCACTTATCCAGGGCCAACACCCCCCTGCCAACCCCCCACTTTAGGTCTTTAGTCATTCAGTAAAATAATGCCCTCCCCCAGGAGCCCTTCCCACAGGGACCCTCGGCCCCTGAGCCCTGGAGGAGGACCGAGGGAAGGAGAGGAGACAGGAAGGTGAGAGTGAGAAGGGGTGATGCGGGGAGCAGGCCACTGCACCCATTTTTTCCTATTGCGCTTTGGCAACCATGGGGACTTTAGAGCAACGGTTCTCAACCTTCCTAAGGCCGCGACCCTTTAAGACAGCTCCTCCTGGGGTGGTGACCCCCAACCATAAAATTATTTCCGTTGCTACTTCATAACTGTAATCTTGCTACTGTCATGAACTGTCATGTAAATATCTGATAGGCAGGATGTATTTTCATTGTTACAAATGGAGCATAATTAAAGCATAGGGATTAATCACAAAAACAATATGTAATTATATATTGTGAAATATTTCTAATTACAAATAAATGAAATGTTGTCTTGAATCGTGGTGTCGCATGGGTAACAGTCTTCCTAGGACAACAGTAAACTACATGGCTACACTTGGCGACACCGAGGAGCCGTCTGTTGGTTCCTAAGACCATGGGAAATAGGTGTTTTCTGCTGGTCTTAGGCGACCCCTGTGAAAGGGTCATTCGACCCCCGAAGGGCTCTCGACCCACAGGTTGAGAACCGCTGCTTTAGAGGAAACATTTGTAGGTTTCAATGTTCATTTAAAGTGACCCAGTGGATCCCCCAGTGTATTCGTTAGAGCAGGGGTCGGCAAACCCATTAGTTAGCAGAGCGGCAAACCTGCGGCAGCTCGCGAGCCGCAGTTTGCCGACCACAGAGTTGGCGTATAAGTGTGGCTGTTTGTGCACAGAGACCCCGGCCGGCTCAGTCCCCTTAGCGGTGTGTGTCTCTCCCTCCTGACAGTACCAGTGTACACGGTCCGGGGCTGTGGCGGCTCCAGGTGTCCCGGCTGAGGCTACAGGAGGGCTTGTTCCGTGGTCCTTGGTCCCTTCATCGAGAAGGGGTAGGAGGAAGGGAAGTTGTGCTCATCGCTCTCATCCCATTGGTCAGAACTGAGTCACATGACCGCACTCACCTACAAGGGAGGCTGGGAAATGTAGTCCTTTATAACACGCAGCCCTGTGAGCGGCCAAAAATGGGGAAAGAGATGTAGTCTGGGACAGTCCCTCGGTGAGCTTACTTTTCCTAAATTCGGGCGGCCTTAAAGCCCCCTTTCATGCCACCCTGGGGCTCCTCCGGACCAGGGATCCCAGAGGACATAAAATTTCTGTTTCTGGATATGGCCTGGCCACTGTGGGGGGCGGGCGGAGGGGGGTGGTAGGGTGGGGGGGGAGGGCAGGGCAGGCTGCAGAGGGCCCACGCCAGGAAGACAGCAGTGCAGAGATCCAAAATAGCATTCCCAACTCTCCCCTTTTTCTTCTGTGTGTGGTGGTACCCCAAGCCCAGCTCTGGGGGGCAACCTCTAGGGAAACACTTTCTAGCATGCAGATGTGACTTTGGAGTCTGGGGGACAGGGTGAAAAGCCCACAGGGGGGAGAAATGGAGCCACCTGGAGGGGTTCACCTGTGCTGTCATACCCAGGGAACAAAGGCCAGTCCCAGCCATCCCAGCCAAGGGGCGGCTGCGCATGAGGTGGGGTCTGGGCCTTCATTGAGCCTCACCTCGCAGTAAGGCACCCAGGGCAGACTGGGCAGCGGCAGCTGAGTGCAGACTGGTCTAGAGCAGGAGATTACGATGTCCTGTGCCCACAGAGGCGCTGGACCTCGTCCCCTAGGCGCCTCCCCAGGCTGTCTGGAAAAGACTGAGTCACCTTCAGCGACAGCGAGCACCCACTGTGGCCAGCCCGAGGCTGGGCCGTGGCTCCAGCATCCCTCTCATGGGCTCCTCGAGCCGGAGCTGTGTCTCCCCAAAGAGACGTGTCCCAAAAACTCATTTCGTTTTACCACGTGGGTGGAGTTGTGTGTGCGTGTAAAGTACCCCCAATCCACCTCAGAAACAGTTCCTCAGTGTTTGAAATGCCCTGATTGAAAGGAGATTAACTCCCCTCCATCTTGTCCTATAGGGCTGGGCCCCCTGCCTAAACCCCCTCCCTTTTCTGTGGCCACAGGGGTGCCAGCAATGTCTTAACTTCCCCGACCCCTACCCGAAAGGACTAATGAAGCTCCAGGGACACAGCTAAGGTCCTAATTAGGCTAAACCACAGAAAGACCCTAATTCAAGTGACCAGTCTCTGTCACCCTCATCACTTTCCCAAGCCCCCTAATTATCTTACCCCATAAAACTCCTTGTTCCCGCCCGGTTCACTCTCTCACCTCGCTGCTGCGCCAGAAAGAGGCTGGGAGCCAAACCCGGGTTTGAATAAAGACTCTTTGCTTTTGCATCGGAAAAGGCTCCTTAGTGGTGGATGATTGGGGACCCCAAACTCTGGGCATAACACTGATCAGAACTGTCTCTCCAGAAGGGGGTCCCATTAGCATGGTCAATATAGATGGTCATCAAAAGCCACACTAGCGTTTGTTCAGTAGCAAAAGGATGTTAGGGGTCCTGGCCCTCCCCCTCCCCCCTCCTTGGCCCGGCCAGGGCCAGGTGGCTGGCTGTGTTGGGCCCTGTTTGCTAGTAAATGCTGGGACATGTGGCAGAAGAAGACCTGCTTCTGTTGTCATATTCCATCTGGAGCCAAGGGTGCTGAGGAGGCCATGGAGCCGTGGCCGGCCTCTAATTGGGGGGTGCCACATTTCTATGAGAAACCCTGTCAGTGGGAACACATGCCCCATGCCGGGGGGTGGAGCCCAGTGGGGCACCAGGTCTGAGTCTGAACCCGCACCCCCAACCGCTGCCCTCCCACGCTGCCTCCGATCCGCTTCCGTGTGTCTCAACCCGGCGGGAGCGAGGCAGGAAGTGGGGGCGCCCGGCGTGGCCATGGAGGCCGTGCTTGCACCCCCTTTTCTGTGGCTGCTTCAGCGCCGACTAGAAGTTTTGCTCGGCCCAGCAGCTGTCTTAGGAGGTGTTGGACTGATAATCCCTTTCACAAAACCAGCTCCGGCCGAAACCGGTTTGGCTCAGTGGATAGAGCGTCGGCCTATGGACTGAAAGGTCCCAGGTTCGATTCCGGTCAGGGGCATGTACCTTGGTTGCAGGCACATTTCCAGTAGGGGGTGTGCAGGAGGCAGCTGATCGATGTCTCTCTCATTGATGTTTCTAACTATCCCTCTCCCTTCCTCTCTGCGAAAAATCAATAAAATATATTTAAAAAAAAAACAACTCTGAAACGCAACTTACTTTTCCTGGGTTGGGGGGAGGGGGGGCTTACTCTAATGTGGCTATTTGACCCCCCAGCCTCCACGTCACATATCTCTCAAGAGCGATGGCATATTTCTCACCAGCAGGGGTGCACCTATGGCCTGTACTGGTCCCCGAATGGATGTGAACTCAGCGGACCGTGCCTCCTCTGATCCCCTCTCCGCAGGCACCCAGCGCCCACAGGCCCATTGGGTGTTGAGCAAACACGTGGTTACTTGAGGGGAAAGGGGAAACCCCACCAAGACCCCAGGGGCCAGCTGAGGGGGACCCTGCCAGTCTCGGGGTGCCTGCCTGAGAGTCCCCACAGGAGCTGCTCATCTTCCACCCTCCCCTCCCAATCACCCCCCCACACATCAGCGATAGATCTCTGGGTCCTCAGTGTCTGCACACCACGGATGGGGGCAGGGGGAGAGGGGACAGCCAAGGGAAGGAAGGATTAGCCGCACCCGGGGGGGTTGGGGGAGGAGGCAGGATTCCCCTTTAGGACCAGCTGACTCTTTCCCACAATGCAAAGAGCCCCCCAGTTCTCAAAGTGTGGTCCCCCAGACCGGCAGCACCAGCAACGGGCGGGCGGTGAGGCCGGCCATCTGCGTTGACAAGCCTCGGGGTGATGCGGACACCCCCGATCTGAGCGCCCCTGGCCTCAGCCGGCTGCCTCCCCACATCCTCAAACCGTTAGAAAGCCCTTTAGAGGCACCGAACAGACATCACGGGCCGCAACGGAGGGGCTGGGGCGCCGCGAGAAGCACCCCTCCAGGGGCCCGGCTGGCCGTCCTGCCCACGGTTCCCCCTCGCACAGCACTTCTCCGGGGGAAAGACACCCCCAAGCCAGAGAAAGGGCGTCGCGGGAGGAAGAAGGGACCTAAAACGAAACGAGAAGGAACAGAAACAGACGAAGCAACAGGTCCACACAGGCAGGCGAGCACAGCAGGAAGCGAGTTTAATTGGCGCGACACGGACGACATACAGAGAACACGAGGAGGCCTGGCCCGCCCCGGGGCGCCTGCCCCCACCGAGACACAGCCGGCAGTCAGACAGGACCGCACCCCAGAGAGAGGGGGGCGGGGGGGAGGGGGACAGAAAGAAAACACTGCAGCGGGGGGCACTGCCCTGTGTGTGTTGGGCGAGAGTCGCCCCAATTCCTTCCAGGACAGCCCCAGCCCGGCACTAGCCGCACACCTCTACTCGGCGCTGGGATGGCCCTGGGTTCGGCTCCCACCGTGCCCCCCAGGTGGGCTGTGCAGACAGACGTTCGTACCTCCACCGGAGGGATGGGGAAACTGAGTCCCACGGAACCGAGACGGCTTGCTCAGAGTCCGGGGCGGGTGGCTCTCCAGCCAAGACGTGGGGAAATGAGCTTGGACCACCCAGGTTTGGGGTGGGGGGCGGGCTGCAGTCAGCATCCATCCGGGTCCTCGGGAGTAGACAGAGTCTGGGCCCAGATGCCAAGACAGAGATGGGACCAGCTGTTTATTCAACAAAAGCCTTTTATTCATTCAAAAATCGACCATTGGGTTTATTCTGCAGATATTTAAAAAAAAAAAAAGGAGGGGGGGAGGTGGAAGGAGGCATCTCATCACAGTGCCCTTACGCTAACTCACTCACTCACCCCTGGGGGACACCTAGCAGAGGAGCGTCTGGGAAACATACTGTCAATAATGGGGGGCTGGAGGCCAGGGCCGAGGGGCGGTCACAGCCCCTGACTCGCCTCCCCACCACCGCAGCCTCCCACCCTCTGGCATCACCTGCTCAGCCAGTTGGGGGGCCTCACATGCCTTTGCAGCTCACCACCACCAGGGGGCGCTCCCACACTCCCTTCTTGCATCCCTTAGACGTGGAAGCTGGGGTGGCACGCAGGAGGCTTTCTCCAGGGAGACGCTGCCTCTGCCCAGGAAACGCGGGCCCCCCCAATCTCTCTCCCCCGCTCCACACACACAGAGAGAAGAGAGAAAGTCCCAGAAAGCTCAGGGGTGTCTGTCGTCCGCGGAGCTGGCTGTCAAACAAAAGCATCTCCGGGGAAGAGAGGGGCACCTTACCCCAAACGTTGCCTGGTTCAACACAAAGCCCATGGCCTCCTCCTAAGTGCCGTCCACACGGAAAGGGGGCGCAGAGGCTGCGAGCAAGAGCTGGACCCTGCTCCTGGGCCCCGGGAGCGAGGTTGGCAGAGGGGCCAGCTTCCGGCTGGTCCGGGGTCCCAGGGAGCAGCATGGCCCGGGGTCACAGGCTGGGCCTCGCTCGGGCGGAAAAGGAAGCCAGGCCCACGGGCGGCTCTGGGTTCCAAGGCGCCACAGCCAGAGCCTGGTGAGAGAAGGGACAGGACTGTCCCTGCCTGCACCCTTGGGCACACACGCCGGTGTCTAGCACACTGCCGGGGAGAAGGGGGGCCTCCGGGGGGGCCTCTGGCAGTCCGAGCTGTCTCAGGGCACGTCCCCAAGGTGCGTCCTGAGGCCCGGGCCCAGGGTACCACTCGCTCGGGCCCAAAGGCAGATCCCTGGCTCCAAACCAAAGGCCGGCCACCTCCCCGGACGGGGGAGGAAGGTCCCGCACGCAGATGCCCTACAGATGCTGGCAATCGGCCTCAGCCGAGGGGTCCACAGGCTGAACCCCACAGTCCCCTTCCCGGGGTGCCTGCGGGACAGGCCATGCAACGGCATCCTTCCCGCTGGACCGGAGAGGCGACCAGAGAGCCATCCGACCTGGGCGGGGTTCCCTCTCTCTCCTTCCCCAGCCCCCAGCGGCCAAGTTCACCTCCTGCCCTGGGGTCCCAGGTCAGGGCCAGGCCAGGGGACTGCGGGATTGGAAGGTGGGTGTCCTGGGCCTCCTGGGCCAGTGGCCAGAGCAGAAAGGTGACCCCAGGGGCCTCGGAGAGCCCAGCCTTCAAAGTCACCTGTGAAAATGGCAATGCTGGTCCCGTCCCCCGAGGTCTGGGGGTGACAGCAGCGGCAGCGTGCGGCCAACGGGCCTGCGTGTGTGTGAGAGGGGCAGGTTCTGGGGTCCCTCTCCAAGGGCGTCCTCTGGGGAGGGTCTGAGGCTCCATGAGCAGAAGCCCAGCCTCCTGGGAAGTGCAACATGGGAGACGGGGGACAAATCAAAGTGGGGGCGCAGACCCGGCTCTGCTGCTCTCGGGCTGAGCAGGGAGATGGAGGGGCGGGCAGCTGGCTTTGCAAAGAAGCAGCAGGAACTCAACTCAGGCCCCAAACAGGCCCGGAACTGCTCCTCCCCCCTCCCCTCCTCCGGACGAGGACCAGGTCTGGGCCAGAGAGCTGGCGCAAGAGCCATCGGCGCCACCCACCACGCCAGCTGCCATGCCCGCTGCTCTGCGCCGGGACAGGACAGAGCCGCGGCCGCCCCGTGTCTGCTGGCTCCAGCCACTTAGCCACACGCCAGCGGATCAGCACGGGCAGCCAACACCCCCTTGGAATCACGCCTTGTCCACGGAGGGACCTTCCACATCCCCCAGCCGGGCCTCGGGGCTCCGCTGGACCGGCTGGGGCAAGACAGGGCCAGCCTCGCGCTCCTGGCCTCCGTCCAAGGCCGCCTGGCTTCCCGGTGGCCGTGCTGGGGCCGCCCTCCCGAGGGGCAGTCGGAGCGAAAACCCTGCTTCCTCTGAGCGCAGGTGGGCACAGCCCCGGGGGCAGCCACCACCGGGATGGGGTGACCTGCACCCTTCTCTCCCCACCGGCCCAGCGTCGGGCCAGGCGACAGGCAGGCAAGAGAACAGAGGACAGACCGCCCTCCCAGAGGCAGGACGAGCCCCCACTTCTGCTCCCCTGGGTGCCAAACCCCGGCACGTCCTGTCTCCACTCCCCGCCCCCCCCGAACCCCACACTGTAGCCGCCCTGCCTGGCGCCGGTCTCAGACAGGACAAGCCGCCCCCCCTCCTCGTGGCCACAGACACCCAAGCAAGAGCCGAGAACCGGGAGATGCCTCCTGTCCGTCCTCACAGAGATGCCGAGGACCCAGGGAGGACACAGGCCCGGCGGGGAGTGGACGGGAACAGAGAAAAGGGGTGCCAGGAGGCGGCTTTGGGGGCGGAGGGAGCAGGGCGCAGCCAGTGAAGGAGCCGGCCTGCCCCTCTCTGCACATCAAGCATCTGAGCACACACACTGTTTTTTGGCGTCTCGGCCGCCGCCGGCAGGTGGGCGAGGGCTGCACATGTAAACAGGGGCGGGGGGTCCCCCGCATCCCGGGGAGCTTGGGACACAGAGGCAGCAGCAACAGTGAACAACCAATAAATAATGGGGGGAGCTATATACGCTATAAAAAGCAACCTCACTCTCCGCGCGGAAAGCACACCTCGCCGTCCCCGAGAGTCAGCATCGTCCAGGCCATCCTCCCGGCCACGCGGGCGGCAGCTGACGGGCATCACGCAGCCCCTGACACGCGGGCCCACCTGCCCGGGGCCAGGCCGGGTGCTGGGGGGCTCGGGGGGGAGGGGGTTTGCCTCCGGGGCCTCCCTGCTGGCCAATGGACAAGGCAGAGTTCTCCAAGGTCCCCGAGGCCTTCTCCCCAGCGGTCAGTCGGAATCTTCTAGAACAGAAGGTAGGTGTGTGTGTGTTTTTTTTTTTTCCTTTTTCAATGTCTGTTGGAAATAAAGAGCCAAAGCAGAGGCAGGAGAGCGGGGGGCAGGCGCTGCCCGCAAAGCAGCGGCGTCCTGGGCTTCGCGGCCCGCCGGCCGAGGAGGCTGTGCCGTCTCAGGGTTTTCTGGCCAAGCAGAGGTGGCGGGCGACCGATCGGTGGCTGCAGGCGGCGGTGGGTGCAGCAGGCGGGGGGGAAGGAGGGGGAGTCGGGGTGGGGAGAGCCGGCCTCGCTGCTCAGGGGCGGCCCCGCGGAGAACGGCGAGGTGGACACGGGAGGGCGGCGGCGGCCGGGGCCGAGGCGGCTCATGGCACGGGAGGAGGCCAGTGGGTCCCAGGCATCTGGAAGACACAAGGCGGGAGCGGCTTCAGGGCGGCTGCTGGGCGGGCAGAGGGTCCAGTGAAGTCAGGAGGCCTAGCCACCGGCTCACCCCCTGACCCGCCCACAGGGGGTGCTTTGCACTTAACTCTTCAGAAACAAGCGTTTCCTACAGCATCATCTGTAATAGCAAGATTGTGAGGGAGGGGAGGGAGGGTGGAAGGGAGGAGAGGAGGAAGAGAGGGTGGGAGGGAGCGAGCCCAGGGTCCACACTCAGGGCACTGGCTGGAGAGGGAGGACGTAGCCATAGGATGAACCAGCTTGCAGCCATTAAGCACAAGGTGTAGATGGCGGAGAAGCACATGAGGAGGTGAGACTCAGGGATGGGGAAATGCAAATTGAAACCACGAGACACGCCGCGTCGCCCCCACTAGGATGACTTATCATGAAAGAAAAAAAGAAGAAGAATTTTAAAAAATAAAAAACAGCTGAAACCGGTTTGGCTCAGTGGACAGAGCGTTGGCCTGCGGACTCAAGGGTCCAGGGGCTCGATTCCGGTCAAGGGCATGTCCCTTGGTTGTGGGCACATCCCCAGTAGGGGCCATGCAGGAGGCAGCTGATGGATGTCTCTCTCTCATCGATGTTTCTAACTCTCTATCCCTCTCCCTTCCTCTCTGTAACAAATCAATTAAATAAATAAATAACAGAAAGAAGCAGTGCTGGCAAGGGTGTGGAGAAATTAGAACCCTTGTCCCTTGCTGCTGGGAATATAAAAGATGCAGCTTCTGTGGGACAGGTCGGTGCTTCCTCAGAACATTCAACTTGGACTTCCCATTGGACCCAGCAGTTCCGCCACTAGGCATCTACCCCAAACAGTTTGAACACAGAGACTCCAATAAGTCCCTGTCCCCCATGTTCACAGCAGCATCGTGCACAATGGCCAACAGGTGGGAACAGCCCAGGTGTCCACCAGGGGATGACGGATAAACCCATGGTCCCTCCATACAGGGGACTGTCCCTCAGCCAGACACAGGAATGAAGAACGGATGAGAGGAGGCCTAGCAACGTGGCAGAGCCTTAGAAAAAGCCACGCTGAGTGGCCAGAGCCAGACACAGCGGCCCACACGGTCAGGGAATCCGTTTGCATAAAACTTCCCCGACAGGCAGATCCACACACAGACAGCCGGTGAGTGGCGGCCAAGGGCGTGGTGGTGGCGGTGGGGCGGGGAGAGCGTGCGCAACGCGAGGCTTTATTTTGGGGTGACGCACATATTTTAGGACTCGATAAAAGTGGTGGCCGAACAGTACTGTGACTGTACTTTATGCCACTGACCTGTTCACTTTATTTTTTTAAATATATTTTATTGATTTTTTAACAGAGAGGAAGGGAGAAGGATAGAGTCAGAAACATCAATGAAATAGAAACATCGATCAGCCGCCTCCTGCACGACCCCTACTGGGGATGTGCCCGCAACCAGGATACATGCCCTTGACCAGAATCAAACCTGGGACCTTTCAGTCCGCAGGCCGA
The DNA here is from genome assembly GCA_011751065.1 of Lasiurus cinereus. Lineage (NCBI taxonomy): Eukaryota > Metazoa > Chordata > Mammalia > Chiroptera > Vespertilionidae > Lasiurus > Lasiurus cinereus. Next base: position 928,202 of record JAAGEH010000126.1, on the reverse strand, counting down.
CGCTCTATCCACTGAGCCAAACCGGTTTCGGCTGACCTGTTCACTTTAAAATGGTTACCGTATTTTCCAGCGTATAAGACGACTGGGCATATAAGACGACCCCCACCTTTTCCATTTAAAATACAGAGCTTGGGATATACCTGCCCTATAAGAGGACACCCGGTGTATAAGACGACCCCCGAGTTTTGAGATTTTCCTGGGTTAAAAAGTCGTCTTCTACGCCGGAAAATACGGTAACTTCATGTCATGTGCATTTTACCTCAATCAATTAAAAAAAAAGGCAGCCGGAGGAACAGCCTGGTACTGTCTGCACCACCCACACATCCTTCCCATCACCTGCTCCACATCCGCGCTGCCTCGCACGTCCCTGCCCCCCACCGGGCACAGGTGTCGGTGTCTGCCTCAAAGGGGCCCCTCTCCTGATTGGGTGAGAGGATCTGAAATGCGGTCAGGGCCAGCAGGAGCTGGGGGGCGGGGCGGGGCCAGTCAGAAGGCCCCTTGGGGGGCCAGTGTTTGGGCGACCATTGGGGGCAGGGGCAACGGAAGACAGAGGACAGGGGCCGCCACCCCAAGGGAGGTCAGAGCACCCCGAGACAGACCCACGTCCTCCCAGCCTCCCGGTGCCCCCTGCCAGCCCCCGGGGCCTCGGCTGACTCCCAGCCCCGTTCCTCACCTTCCCCGATGCCGGGCCACCCGTGTCTGCTGGTGAGCGCACAGACACGGCGGAGGTCCCCGAACGCGTTTACCCAGAGAGTCACGGTACGCGCACGTACACACACACCATGATGTCACTGGTCAGCGCTGAGGCTGTGAGAAGCCCAGCGTGGGAAACTGGTCAGGAGAGAGAGTCAGGCACCTACCCCACCTTTCCTGTCCGAGCCTGGGCTGGGGGTAACCAAACAGCGCCCACAGCGGCGGTTCTCAGCCTGTGGGTCGCGACCTGCTTTCTGATGGTCTCAGGCTCCACAGCAGTGACCCACAGGTGGAGAACCACTAGCATGGTCGCCTAAGACCCTCAGAAAACACAGATATTTACATTACGACTCACCACCACACGAGGAACTGTATTAAATGGTCGCGGCCTTAGAAAGGTTGAGAACCACTGGCCCACAGGGAAGCCTGCAGCTCGCACGAGGCAGGGACGGCAGCCGGGGCAGTACCCGTGAATGAAGGAAGGAATGAATGAATGAAGGAAGGAAGGAAGGAAGGAAGGTATGAATAAAGGAATGAATGTATGAATGAAGGAATGGGTGAATGAATGAAGGAATGAATGAATGAATGAATGGTGCTGTGGAGTGTTCTCCCCGCAGTGAGTCACACTGATGCGCAGCAAGCCTGCAGGTCTAACCGCCCCTTCCCAGGGAGAACAGGGGGCAGAAGGTGGTGTTCACCCCACCTCGGGGTGCAACCAGCAAACCCCACCCCCTGGAACCTCTACAGAATGTGTATCTGGACCCACAGCCAGAAGAAGGACAAAAGGCAGAGGGAAATGTATAGATTAAATACACTCAAGAGGCCCACCAGCCCATGGCAACAGGTGGGCTTTACTCAGGATCTGACTCCAATAAACAAAGTGAAAAAAAAAATTGGGGAGGTAACAAGAAACCGAACACCCACTTATTGGGGTGCATCAGGGATTAATCTTGAATTTGGGGCATTATGGATTTTCTCAAAGAGTCGTTCTTTGGAACACCTTTTGAAATTATTTATGCGTGACACAATACATCATCTTGAATTTGCTTCAAAATACCCAGGGTGGGGGTGTGTGGGGGAGGGTAGGGGTGGCACAGGATCGGCTGGTGACTCTGAAGCTGGCTGCTGGCGACATAGTGTTACACCCTTCTCTCTACCACTGGGCATGAATGCTTCCATCAGAGACAACTTCCTTAATCTGCCCCCCATATTCTCAACAGCCAAAGGTCCCACACCACGGGACTGGCTAAATGAAGGCCCCGCCCCTCTCTGACGGAATACTATGCAGCCATGAAAAAGTATGGCCCCACACCATGGGACTGGCTAAATGAAGGCCCCCCACTCTCTGGAGGAATACTACGCAGCCATGAAAAAGGATGGTCTCAAACAGCATTTGCTGACGTAGAACACTGGATTCTACAGAGAATTCCAGGACAGAGACTTATCCAGGAAGGAGGGGACCTCAGGAGTCTGAGAAGGCAAATCAACCACACAAATGACAGAATGCGAAATGGCTGCGGTGACCATCCGGCCAGCTCGGGAAAAGCCGCCGGGAAGAGGAAGGGGGGGGGGGCGGGGAGCTGAGGAAGCTGGCTCTTGTCGCTCGGCAAAGCCTGTCCTGAAAATGAAGTTACACCTGTTGCCGGTGAGGATACAACACATGGTCATACACAACAGGATGTGAATGTCAAGCCAACTAGGGTGAAACATTTCAAAAATCGCTGTTCTTGCCCTGACCGGTGTGGCTCAGTGGATAGAGCGTCGGCCTGCGGACTGAGGGGTCCCGGATTTGATTCCAATCAAGAGCATGTACCTTGGTTGCGGGCACATCCCCAGTGGGGGGTGTACAGGAGGCAGCTGATCGATGTTTCTCTCTCAACGATGTTTCTAATTCTCTGTCCCTCTCCCTTCCTCTCTGTAAAAAAATCAAATATATTTAAAATAATAATAATAATAAAATAAAATATCTCTGCTTGGCGCTGTCTCCAAAAGAAAAAAAAATAATGTTTTCTATAAATTGTTTGTTAAAAAAAAAAAACAACACAAAAAACCTGAACAACATATGGTTCTGAACTCATTGTTGCTGCGAGAAATACACACACACACACATTTTCACAGAAAGCTGTGAGAAAGCAACAAAGGGTGTGATTCAATAAACCAATGACACCATCTGACTTTTTCCGGGGGACAGGAGAGGCCTGAGGAGCAGCGTATTCGCACATCTTCGTGAGCTCTGCAAGCGTCTACCCACCAAGCTGCACACCTGGGACCAGCAGCCAGCGTGCACACACACATGCACGCATGTATGAGTGTCCATGGCTGGACAGCGTGCACATACACATGAACGCATGAACGAGTGTCCATGGCTGGACAGCGTGCACATACACATGCACACATGTATGAGTGTTCATGGCTGGACAGCGTGCACATACACACGCACGCATGTACAAGTGACCATGGCTAGACAGCGTGCACATACACATGAACGCATGTACGAGTGTCCATGGCTGGACAGAGTGTACATACACATGCACACATGTATGAGTGTCCATGGCTGGACAGCGTGCACATACACATGCACGCATGAACGAGTGACCATGGCTGGACAGGACCTCGGGGTCCTCCACTCCGTCCCCCGCCAACATGGGGACCCCCAGGGAAGGCAGAGCAGACGGAGGAGAGGACGAGAAGGAGGCCGGAGGGCAGTCGCCGGCCGGAGCAGAGGCCTCTGGCTGAGGTGCGGGCTCTGCCTCGGAGCCGGCGCCACGCGCTGTGCCCGCACTGCAAAGACCCCACGTGGGGCAGGTGCTTCTCTGCCGACCCCCGGCGGCCAACAGGTGGCTGGGGTTCCGCCCACCCCCCCACTCCAGGCCCCGAGCGCCCCTGGACTCACCCCAGCTCTGGGCGGGGACTATACCAGCCCGTCGTAGAGGGACAGCGCCTGCACGATGGACGGGTCGGCCTTGGAGCCCTCCTGGAACTCCTGCAGCGTCAGCTTCCCGTCGGCGTTCTGCAAGCAGAGGCAGCGGCTGAGGGGGGCTGGTTGTGGGGGGAAGGACAGCCCGCCTCCTAGGACAGGCCTGGTCCTTAGAGCTCCCCACTGAGGCCAGGCCAGGAGGAGGCAGCGGCTGGCCAGGTGAGAAGAGTCAGGTGTCAGACCGATGCTTCCTGGCCGACCGCCCTGAGCCCAGCTCTCGGGGTCCATTTCCTCCTCTGGGGACAGGAGGAGTGCGTGGCCTCCGCAGGGCACCGAGCTGGAACTGGAGGCGCCCCGAGCTCCGGACTTACCGAATCGCCGCTGTAAACTCCCTACACGGTGGCTAACCCCAAAGGGTAGGAGCCGAACGCATTTCTCCAGGCCACTCTTGGGGGGGCGCCTGCCCTGGACCCCGGGAGCCTGGGAGCAGGCGGGTGGAGCTCACACCCAGGGACTTAGGGGTGTTTGGGGAGGGTGTCTGGGGAGGGATCCCTTCCCTGGAGCCTCTCTCCAGGAGCCCTGTGGGCAAAGACCTCCAGGGGAGAGCATGCCGCCTGCCTGCCATGTCCCCGCATTTTACTGTGAGGAGCCTGAGGCTCGGTCACCGACCCAGAGTCCCCGGCTGGTCACGGGGGAAGCCAGAATGGACACCCTATTGGACTCCAGGGCAGGCGGGATTTCCCCCATAAGGGAAGTCTGACCTGGAGAGTTAAGGGCCTCGGCACTGACTGCCACGGCCCCTCCTGTGAGGATGTGGGGTCTCCCCACGCCCCACTCGGCATATATGTTTTATTATCAAGAAGGCAGCGGAGTCCGAGCCTGCACGTCCTGACCCCGCTCTGCTGAGGGCTAACCTCTTCCCTTTAACAAAAAAATGTTTTGCCGAAACCGGTTTGGCTCGGTGGATGGAGCGTCAGCCTTCGGATTGAAGGGTCCCAGGTTCGATTCCAGTCAAGGGCATGTATCTTGGTTGTGGGCACATCCTCAGTGGGGGGAGTGCAGGAGGTGGATGATTGATGTCTCTCTCTCATCAATGTTTCTAACTCTCTATCCCTCTCCCTTCCTCTAAGAAAAATCAATAAAATATATTAAAAAAAATTTTTTTTAATGTTTTTATTTATTTTAGATAGGAAGGGAGAGGGATAGAGAAAGAGAGAAACATTGATGAGCGAGAACATCAATTGACTGCTTCCTGCATGCCCCCGCTGGGGATTGAGCCTGCAACCCGGGCTTGTGCCCTGACCAGGAATCAAACCAGGGACCTCTGAGTTCATGGGTCGACGCTTAACCACTGAGCCACACTGGCCAGAATCACCGCCCTTTCTAAACGAAGGAAGTACAGGCCTGTCTCCAGCCGGCAGTGACACGTGGTGCCCAAGGTCCCTGCAACAAATACCCTTCCCCTGAAGGCCAGCAACGCCGGGCCTCCGGCCACCCTGACATCGGACCCCATTTAACGCGGAGTTTTCAGGTTCAAAGGAAGTTTGACACCAAGGTTCCTCTCCACCGGGGCCCGTGCACAGAATGCAGCAGGGCCGTGAGCGCCGAGGGTAAGGAGGGGGTTGTTCTGCTCGCCATCCTCTCCCTGAAACGCCGCTTTTTCTCCTGGGAGGGACCTGGGTGACGGTCCCATCAAAAGCAGCGGCACCTGTGACCTCGCCAAACCTGGAGGTCACGGGAAGCTCAGAACACGTCCCGGGTGCTCCAGGCAGCGCAGACGTGTACCATCGCTTCAAAACTCTGGGGTGGCCAGGCCCCATGTGATCGCTCAGTGGTCGGCAAACTCATCCGTCCACAGAGCCGAATACCAGCAGGTCCATGATGGACATTTCTTTGGAGAGCCCCATTTTTTACACTTAAACTTCTTCCCACGCCACTTGTTCAACACAGACTTGCCCAGGCGTGGTGTTTTGTGGAAGAGCCACACTCCAGGGGCCCAAAAGCCGCCTGTGGCTCGAGAGCCGCGGTTGGCCGACCACGGTGAGAGCTCATCATTAATGTGTTCGTCAAGAGGCTCCTAGAAGACTACATCCCCGGCTCTTCTTAAAACATGCTGACAGCTGTATTCTAGAATAGTCTGCTTCCTTTGGGAGCCTACGCACTTATCCAGAATGCCCAGAGGTCTGCGGCACCAACAGAAACGATGGAAAGCCAAAACCGGTGTGGCTCAGTGGATAGAGCCTCGGCCTGCGGACTGAAAGGTCCCAGGTTCGATTCCGGTCAAGGGCATGTACCTTGGTGGCGGGCACATCCCCAGTAGGGGGCGTGCAGGAGGCAGCTGATCGATGTCTCTCTCTCATCGATGTTTCTGGCTTTCTGTCCCTTTCCCTTCCTCTCTGTGAAAAATCAATAAAATACATTTTTTTTTAATAAAAAAGAAAAGAAATGGTGGAGAATCCTGGTTTATGAAAGAAAATCTGTCCAGATGCGTGATGAGGATGGCTGCCCACCAGACCACCGGGCACCTTACCAGGCCATGCCACCTGCCTGAGCCAGCACCTGGAGACCCAGGCCTGGCCCCAGCTCTCCACCCCCAACCCCCACAGTCCACCCGGCCTCCCCACAGCCTCACCTTGTCCATCATGGCGAAGATCCGGTCCACTCTCTTCTCCGGGGTGTTCTCCTCCTCGGGGAGCTCCACCGTGTTCCCCTGCCAGCGACAGGCAAGCTGGGGGCTGGGCTCCCGCGCGCTCGGCGTCCGGCCAAACCTTCGCCCCGCAGACCCAGGCTGCGTCCAGGGGAGGACGGCCTCTCCCTCTCCCGCCCAGCGCCCCCACCACCCTCTGCCATTCCGTTGGGGCGTCCCGGCCTCCACCTATCTCCCAGGAAGGAGAAGGACAGGGTGACCCCCGGCCGGGCCCTCACCCAGCCAACTCACCCCGCCCCCCGCTGGAGAGCGGCCCCATCCGGGGGGGCCACCGGGGGGCACGCCCAGCCGCTCAGTGGCTGCCCCATATCCCACCGGCAGCCCCGCGCCCTCACCACCATCTGGTAAATGGCGTCCACGATGTCCAGCATCTCGGTCCTGGTGATGTAGCCGTCGTTGTCCAGGTCGTAGAGCTTGAAGGCCCCTGCAACCAACCGGCCGGCCGGCGGGAGGGTCAGCTGGGCCCGCGCAGGGGGGGCTCTGCGCCCGCCTCCTGCCCTCTGCCCCCCAGCACGCGATGGGGACCCCCAGCCAGGCCCCAGCCAGGCCCCTCTGCCCCCCAGCACGCGATAGGGACCCCCAGCCAGGCCCCACCCAGACAATGAATACTGACACACACACACACACACACACACACACACAGGCACCCCATTCCAACTGGGACGAGGAAGAAAGAAACGGGGAGTCCAAAGGAGGGGGCCTCGGCCATGGGAGGCCTCCGGGGCTGAAGCTGGGAGGAAGGTCTGGCCCAGGAGACGTCCTGATGGCCCCCCTCTCTCCCCTGCACCCCTCTGCCTCTCCCAGTCCAGTTACACAGAGTCCCTGTCCCTGCTCCTCTATGGCCAACTCAGAGATAAAACACCCTGCCCGCCCAGGGACAAGGAGCTTTTCACGAATAAAATCCTCTTTTTTATCCTTTCTGTTGCTGCTCCTCCTCACCTGAGGATGTTTTCCCACTGACTTTTAGAGAGAGAGGGAGGGAGGGAGGGAGGAGAGAGAGAGAGGAAGACATCGATGGGAGAGATATTCCCCTCGGCTTAGAATCTGCAACCCAGGTGCGTGCCCTTGACCGGGAACGGAACCCACAACCCTTTGGTGAGCAGGCTGGTGCTCTGACCACTGAGCTACCGGTCAGGGCAACCCTCTCTTATGCTCAAAAAAAAAAAAGAAGAGAAAGAAACCGCAGGGGTTTCTCGCAGTTGAGACAACGCCAGGACAGCGTCTTAGCGAGCAGCGCGCTCTGGCCCGGCTGTTTCGCTCTTCTCAACGGCGCCCCTTCCCTCACCCCGTGCCAGCGTGGGCCCTCCGCACGTCTGCCCTCTGCCTCCCCTCGTCCCCCTCCCCTCCCTGCTTCCTACCAGCCAGCTCTGACTCACCACAGGTCAGTTCCCCGCCTGCCGGCTCTCACCTCCCTCTTCCTGTCTCGGTTTTATGGGATTTTTTAAAAATCACATTTCCCTGCTAGAGCCGTGAGAGCAGGTGCCCGGCTATCTGACACCACCACCCTCCACCCTCCACCCTCACCCCCACCGCGCGGGTTCCTGGCTTCCTGCCCGGCACCAGCACGTGGCCCTTTCGGTCAGTCTCTGTCGGGTGAACGAGGAAGTCAGTGAATGAATGAGGACAGTCATCAGCCCCCTACTCGCGAGTCAGGCACTTGAAGTGGGTCTTTAGCTCCGGGCCACCGTGGCCAGGTCCCTGTCGCACCTGCTGAATGTCCCCTCAGCTCCTGCCCCATCTGTCCACCTGCCTGGTCCCCTCCACGAGCCTCCTGGGACCTGAAACGGCTCAAGGTCTGGCCACTCTCTCTGCTGGGACAGGGGCCCTGGACCCGTTCTCTGGCCTCACCCGGCCGGGGACCCCCTCCCCCCGCCCCGGAGCCCGAGGCCTAGACTTACACCGCAGCTTCTCGTCCAGGGTGCCCCTCGAGGTCACCGACAGCGCCTGGATGAACTCAGAGAACTCGATCCGCCCATCCTGGCGGGAGAGAGAGAGGGGCAGGTGGCCTCGGTCAGGCGGGCCACCTGGTCAGGCCAGACCGCATGGACAGGTGGTGGGGAGCGGGAACAGGCACCCGAGAGCGTGGCAGACAGACACCGTGTGGAGAGGGCGGTGGGTAAGGAGTGCGGACAGAACCGGGAAGGGGGAGGGGAGGGCGTGGGATTAGCAATGGGACAGGTCGGGCACCGGGAAGGCCACACACAGGCACCATCTCCGGGCACACGCCGCCTGGTGATCCCTCCCGCTGGGCCTAGAACCACGGGCTGGGGCTCTGGAAGAGGGTGGGGCTCTAGGCTCTGCAGTCCTGCCTATGTGTTTTGCAGATGGGGAAACTGAGGCCCGGAGCTCCGCCAGGGTTCAAGCAGTGTGACGGTCAGCCTGGAGTCACCTGGGGCGGAAGCCAGGCCTCCCGGAACGGAGTGCCCAAGAGCGGGAACGTGGGAAAAGTCACAGCCAATCCACCGCGAGCACCGGGAGCCAGAGACGCGCTGGGTTGGGGGGCAGAGTCCGGAGGACAGCGGACGCCCCAACCAGGGACCCACCAGCTGCCGGCAGCCACCGCCAGGAGGGGACACGCCACCCCTCAGATAAGCCTTGAAACGGGGGTGCTCAGTGGAAGGCTCCTCCCTCTCTGACTCTCAGGCCTCCGTTTCCTCATCTGCAAACAGGCGTATTCACATGGCACGCCTGTGGCCTGTCTGCGTTCACATGGAGGGCTGCACACGTTCAGCCGATTATAACGCCTGTTCTGGCCCCTGGTGGCATGTGCATTTGGTGTTGGTAAGAAAAAGATCGAGGTAGACGTGTGCATGCATGTGTGTACACATGCATGTGTGGGCACCTGGCGTGGAGATGCACACACATTGTCTCTGTGCGGTGCCTGTGCAGGCTTGTGTGCGCACGTGCACCATGGATGTCTGCGTGTCTGGGTGCGCGTGCCCTCGTTTGTAGCTGTACATGTGTGCTCTGGAGTGTGCACACGGGTTGTTCCTTCTCCCGCAGGGAACAGTGGGGGAGAGAGTGGGTGTGGGACGGCTGCGGGAACCCCAGAGCCGAACAGCCACTGTTGGGGAGGGGACCCGGCCGGCGCAGGCCCCGCCACCCCTGGCTCAGGCTCACTTTGTTTTCGTCAAAGACGTTGAACACAAACGTGGCGAACTTGGTGGGGTCCCCGAACGGGAAGAACTGCTTGTAGATCTTCTGGAAGCCGGCAGAGTCCAGCTGCCCGCTGGGGCAGTCCTTGATGAAGCCCTTGTACCTGAGCGACAGACCGGGAGGGGGGTCAGGGGCACCGCCTGCCCTCCGGGCTGGGGTCTGGTCCAAAGGGACGCACGGATGGAGGTCCTGGCCCAGGCCTGCCGTCACAGCCTCAGCTCCCCCACTCTGCCCTCCCTCGCTGTGTGACCTGAGGTGGTGACGGCACCTCTCTGAGCCCCGTTTGTACCAGGGCTCAGAGTCACAGGAGAAGGCACCCAGACCAGTGGTTCTCAACCTTCCTAAGGCCGCGACCCTTTAAGACAGCTCCTCATGTGGTGGTGACCCCCAACCATGAAATTATTTCCATTGCTACTTCCTAACTGTCATTTTGCAACTGTTAGGAATCGTATCTGTGTTTTCCAATGGTCTTAGGCGACCCCTGTGAAAGTGTTGTTCGACCCCCAAAGGGGTCGCGACCCACAGGTTGAGAACCACTGGCCCAGACAGTGCACACCGAGCAGCTGGCCCCTCAACCCTGCTCCCCACAGGGGCCTGAAACGAAACCGCCAACAACATCCCCAAAGCCACACTCCTGCCCCCACTTTCTCCAGGAGTCCCTCCTGCCCCCGTGCCAGCTGAGCTGGTGGGCAGAGCCACCATATGGGGCCGGCAGCTGGCTCCTCCCACATGCCTGCACCCCAGTACACATCCACCCGGCTCGCAGTCTGCTCCCCAGGACTGGGTAACAGATGCGGAGCAGCGGGGCGAGCTTGGAGGGAACCTGGTTTGTTCCAAGTGGCCCGTCCACCGGGTACCCCAGTGCCCAGCACAGAACCCCCAGACACCCGGCTGAGGGACGGCAGTTCGACTCTGCAGCCCAAACCCCAGCTCTGCCGTATGCCGGCTGTGCAACCTCGGGCCAGTGCCCTGCCCTCTCTGAGCCTCCGTCCCTCACCCATCAGGAGGCACAGTTCTCACCCCCATGTTGTCGGGACGGAGACGGGGCCCGAAGAAGCGTCAGCAGCAGGATCTTCGGGGTGACGCCCCGCGGTGATGCCCATTCCTCCGAGGAGGATCTGGCACCAAGGAAGCCAGAGAGCGGATCGCACGACCAGCCGCAGCTCCTACCTCCCCGGGAATTCCGGGCGGGCATCCGTGCCAACCTCCGTCTCCCGGGATAAGGCCCTAACGGCCCCGGGATCGAGGCGCGGCGAGGGGGCCCGGTGCTCGGGAGGGAAAACTGAGGCTCCCAGAGGGCCGATCGGAGAACCCGCATCCCAGGCTGGAGCCGCGGTGGGGACTGCGGTGAGGAGCCACTGATTCTCAACCTTTTTTAATGCTGTGACCCTTTAATACAGTTCCTCATGTGGTGGTGACCCCCAATCATAAAATTATTTTTGTTGCTACTTCCTAACTGTAATGTTGCTACTGTTAATGAATCATAACGTAAATAGCTGTGTTTTCTGATGGTCTTAGGCTCTACAGCAAGGGTTCTCAACTTGTGGGTCTCGACCCATAGGTTGAAAACTGCTAGCCAGGTCGCCGAGTCCCAGCTTAGGTGCCGTTTCCTCCAGGAAGTCCTCACTGGCCACCCAGAGGCCACACGGCTCCTCCACTCCCTGTGTGTGCCTAGCCCAGGACAGACCACCTCTCCGGACTGGGCCCCCCATCTAATGGGAGCTCCCCGACACAGCGTGCTCCAGTGCCTGGGATGGGGTCTGGCATTTAGTGGGGCTTAGTAAACGTCCGGTGAGATAAACAAGTGGAAAGGAAGGGAGGGCGGGAGGGAGGGAGTGAGGGAGAAGGAAGGAGGAAGGAAGAACATACCAACTGCCAGGGTCCCTGGACAGACCCCGAGAACTCCCTGCAGTTGACTAGAGAACCACTGACGTGCTCCCCACCTCCATGGACTAATGGGGAGCTGGGGCCCAGAGAGGGAGAGAGACTGGCCCCAGGTCACACAGCACGCTGGCTGCAGATCAGGGCTCAGAACCGGGGCTGCCTCCCGGGCTCGCACCTCGCCTGCTCCTCTGGGGATCGGGCGGCACCGCCCCGGGGTCCACACACAGGCAACGCGCCCTCTATTCCAACACAGCAGAAGGCGGGGCACCATGCCTCGCTGTCCCAGACACCCCGGTGTCCCCGGGCCCCGAATCCACCCTGCCCGTTGTCACAGCTCCGAGGCCAGCCTTTCACGCCGCTCGAGATCCAGTCCTGAGGGGCAGCCCCCCCACCCTGGCTGGCTGGGTCGGGACACCCCACACCCCACGGTGGGCACCCAAGGGAGCTGCTGCCTCATAATACAGCCCCTGCCCAGGACTGTCTCCTCCACCGGGCCCGGCCTCCGGTTCCAGCAGGCCGGCCTCCTCCCTCTCCTCTGCGCGCCTTCCCCTCGGCCCCGCTCCGCCCCCCGACTTGGAGCCTCTGGGAAGCCGGCTCCTCTGCCCGCGCTCAGAAGACCCGGTCCTGTCCCATCCTGTGAGAGGGACCCTGAGCAGACCCCTTCCCCACCACGACCCCTGACCTCCCTCAGGTACAATAGGGGGTGTAGCCTCCCCCAGCACTGCTCTCACTTGGGCCGGGATGGTGGGGGCCTGTCCTGCATGCTGAGGGGTGTCAGCAGCATCCCTGGCCTCCACTGCTAGATGCCAGGAGCACCCCTCCCCCAAGGGATGACAACCCAGAGAGTCCCCAGGCATCGGAACCACAGACTAGCTGGTCTCTGGGGACCCCCACACGCTTGGGGGCGTCTACCGCCAGTGACTGCCTTGGCCGCAGTCTGCGCCCGCGAGTAACAGCCACCGGCAGGCGCCTGCCGAGAGCTTGCCAGGCACGAGCCCCCCACACGGTCCCCCAGCCCAGCAGGCGAGGACCCCTGTGCCTAGGGTACAGACGGGGAAACTGAGGCTGAGGACAGTGATGTGCTCTCGGGGCCCGGGGCCCTCACACAGTGTTTCCTCTGCCTGGCACCCTCTCCCCCTCCTCCTTGCGGGCTGACTCCTGCTTCCTCTTCGTTTTTGGCTCGGGGTACACCCCTCTCCCCCCATGCAGAGGAGCCCAGGGTGGAGATGAAACAAGAGAACCCCAGAACCAACAGCCGCACTCTCGCGCGTCTGGGAAAGGGAGAGGGAAACGTGCTTTTCACAAAAACACGCGGGTCCCTCACAAAGCACCCCGCTGAAGGCCGAGCCTCCTCCCCGGGGTGGGGGGGG